>JAFMOD010000108.1:661568-701543 GCA_019802435.1 Corydoras maculifer | reverse complement strand
GACCCAGGACAGGGCGCCAATCCATCGCTGGGCACACACTCACGCACACAGACACACTCTATAGGGGGCAATTTTGAGAATTCAATTAACTTGTTCCATGTTTTTGGACTGTGGGAGGAAACCGGAGAACCCGGAGAAAACCCACGCAGACACGGGGAGAACATGGAAACTCCACCCAGATGGGGATTCGAACCGGGAATCCCTAGCGCTGAGAGGCGAACGTGCTAACCACTAAGCCACCGTGCCGCCGTGGATGAATCAGCAAAGTGAAATTGGTTCTGGATGTAAATGTTCTTGTCTGTTTGTCATCCTTCAGACGGGCTCTCCAGGGTGCTCCCTATTTTTTAACCTTGGGTGCAACATGCTGGGTCACAATTTGGCAAGCAACATGAATCTTGGGTATATGATCTATGCTTTGTTGAGCAGGACCCAGTGCCAGGCCCAGTGCACAATGCACGGTCCATAAAGACACGTGTGTCACTCCGTCCAGCACCTGTGAGTGATCAGACCCCAACATCAGTGTCTGACCTTCCAAATGAGCTTTATATTCAAAAGATAAACCTTTCTAAAAGATAAACGTTTTAGAAAGATTAACTTAAACGTTAAATATCTGTAAATATTTTTTAATGTTCCTGTCAAAATCATACACGTTTAAAGTATGAACACGCTCCAAAATCCATATCACCGGGCCATTAATAACAATAATAAAAGATCGATGTAAAATGATCTCGCTGACCGGATAAAAATGTTTTGCGGGCCGGACATGGTTTGACACCTACTGTATGTTATAGAGCATCGCTGGTAAACATGGTCCAGGTTTCACCAACCAATCACCTGCTTCATCATCCCTGCATCAACCAGAGGTCATCACTGCGTCCCTGAGAGCTCATGTAGTTTTAATTCTATAAGTCACACTGAGTATTTCAGCTTGTTCAGCGTTCTGAGCACCTCATCGTCGTCTGAGGGTCTGTTTGCCTCATTGTCAGAGTGTGCGTGTATCTACCTGTCATGCCTTTGACCTCTGCTGCTTCAGATTCGGTCCTGAACTCGAGGATTGCCTATAATAAATCTCTGCGCGCGTTCTGCCTCTCGACCTTTTAACCTCCTGCGCTACCCGTTATTTAACGTCAGGCTGGGGGTGGGTGGGAGGGGTGTAGGTTTATCATCTCACATCGGAAACCCAGAAGGTGCTCGAGTCACAGAGACGCCGGGAACATCATAGACATGTAGCCAGCAGATACCCAAACCCATTTACACAGTACCTGTGGAAATTGTATATGGGTGGAGAACATGCAAATTTCTCATAGATTTCTCTTGATGTGAGGTGAGGTGAGAGTGCTAACACTCTCTGCACTGCACTGACACATATCGGGAGCTTTATTAAGCATATGTGCGACGGGTGTTTGGTGATTCAGAAAACCTAAATTTTAAGGAATTCAGTGGAAATGGCTCAAAACTGTTTTTTTCCCTCAGTTTTCTAAATAATATCACTTGTTACTGTAGTTGTTAGGTTCTGGGTGTGGTCCACCCCCCCCCCACGGTGTTCTTACAGACCCCTATGTTTGTTTCTTGTGATGGGAGGTTATACGCTGGCCACTGATGGCCTCTGATCCCTGTAATAATATTGGATGAGTGTTAACCCGAACAGGATGTGATATGTGTTCTGGAAAGCTGATGGATTCCAGGAGCCTTGATCATTGTGCAGAAAATAGGTCCAAAAGTTTGTTTACCCGGCCAAGCACTCGCCATCCTCTAAAGGTTCTAACTCACGTCCCCGGTGGTTTGCCGAACACTGGCTTGGGTTTCGGTGAGGACTTGCACCAGGCTGAATTCGCAGAACGGGCTGACATCACGGCTGCTGAGTGCCACGAGTCTGAAGGTGAAATATGATGCAACTCGCTGCGGTTGACACGACCCAGCACTACGGCAGTGCCATATGCTCGGCCCGTCCCCTCTGACGGCGTCTTCCATCTGTCACTCCATTTTTTACCTCATTCTTCCAGGACGGCAGGAGGGAGGGCAAAGGAGCGCCATTGCCAAACGCCAGCCCTACGTTTCCTTAATGATTCACTGCTCAGAGTCACTGCTCTTCAATAAAACTACACTTTAGTCTTTAAGCCAATTCATCAAACTGGTCTGAAGGGAAATCGGTGGCTGATTGGCGTCAAAAGCTGGGTGTATCATGGAAGAAAAGTGTGTGTGCATGTTTGAGGCCCGAGGGGGATCATCTGACGGCTGGTAAGAACTCGCTCATGAGAACGAGGTTCAGAACAGTCAGGACTGCTGAGTGAGGGAATCCAGAGCAGTTAGTACAAGCGAGGTTAAGACAATCAGGTTTAATCAGATTTAATAAAATACCTTTATTATCCTTCATAAAACCGAGTCAGATGCATTGTGGATATATGTTCCCTGCTTTAAACCCATTATAACCTGATAGATTGTGAATTGCCTGCAGCATCATGACCTTATTGTTCATACTCTCTCTATCAGGGAGGTACAGCTCGCCCGTTCAACCGTACGTTGCTGCAGGATATATGATATTACAGGATATACAGTACGTGGTTAGGGTTTTGGGCTTTTTACGTTGGTATATGGTTTTAATAGAACAACATTTAGAATTGCGATGAACCAAAAACTAATTGGAATGAGATCAAACAGCAAATTAAAAACATTATTAGATAAATTATCCATCCATTATCTTCTGCTTTATCCTCTATTATGGTCGCATGCCCATTCAGGGGAGAATGTTTCAGGCGCTGCGCAGATACACTCAGGACAGGATGCCAATCTATCACTGGGCACACACTCACTAACACAGACACACTATATATGGGGCAATTTGGAGAATTTAGTTGACCTTGATCCATGTTTTTGGACTGTGGGAGGAAACCGGAGAACCCAGAGTAAACCCACGTGGACACGGGGAGAACATGGAAACTCCACCCAGATTGGAATTTAAACCGGGAATCTCTAGTGGTGAGAGGAGAACATGCCAACCACTAAGCCACTTAGATAAATTATTCATTCATTCATTATCTCCCGCTTATCCTCTATTAGGGTCGCGGTGGGGTTCCCCATGCCCATCCAGGGGAGAACGTCTCGGGCGCTGGGCAGATAGACCCAGGACAGGGCGCCAATCCATCGCTGGGCACACACTCACTCACACAGACACACTCTATAGGGGGCAATTTTTGAGAATTTAATTAACTTGTTCCATGTTTTTGGACTGTGGGAGGAAACCGGAGAACCTGGAGGAAACCCACGCAGACACGGGGAGAACATGGAAACTCCACCCAGATGGGGATTCGAACCGGGAATCCCTAGCGCTGAGAGGCGAACGTGCTAACCACTAAGCCACCGTGCCGCCTAGATAAATTATATAAATTAAATTATTATATCAGCTGAAGCTGGTAATAAAAAACAAAGTGAAGTGACCAGTGTGGAACGTTAAGCGAGAACCTTAACGCGGATGGGTTCAGGAGTGCTGTATCATGACGGACCCTGTGTTTTGACCAAAACCATCAAATTCGGATTGCTTTTGAGTTGCTTTAGATAAAGATATCAGCAAGTGTATTGTCGTGTATGCATCATCCCGTATCTGTGATGTCATTGTCTTCTCCAGAGTGGCATTCGGTTCTTTGGGAATGTTTTATTGCAGCATGCAGACACACAGTCCACGGCAACACGCAGACCTATAAATCAGCGCCGCAGTCCGACTCAGCCGGACAGCTGCTGCGTGGGGAAATGGATCCTCGGTCTCCGGGGAGAACGCTCCGTGCTCTAGAGCTTTGGTGGAGCGTGTATCTGAGAATGTGCGCAAAAAGAAGCCTGATTGCTCTCGGGCCCTCGGCCAGGCATTCTCCTCGCGCCGGGCGTGATTGAGTTACACACTCTCGGGTGTGTGACACACGGCTGTATATCAAACCGTAGTGTGTTTAAAACGCCGGAATACAATTCGCCTGCCACAGGAACCCTGTCGCTCCAGCACCGCGTTCTGCGACAGGTGTTCCATGTTCCTTTTATTCCTGACTAACAGATCCCTCATAATTTAGCATCGAATGAACAACAGCTGACAGAATAATAACGAGGCTCCCGGATGAAGGCACTGAGCTGCTTTTACCTGAGACAGATTAACGTCAAATACAAATAACTAATGAATCAAAGGTCAGAGGTCGTGCTACAACAACAAGAGGAGCCAGAAACTGCAGGACAGATGATCTATTCATTAATAAATATATTGTTTAATTATGTTTGAAGATGGTAGCACGGTGGCTTAGTGGTTAGCACGTTCGCCTCTCAGCACTAGGGATTCCCGGTTCGAATCCCCATCTGGGTGGAGTTTCCATGTTCTCCCCGTGTTTGCGTGGGTTTCCTCCGGGTTTTCCGGTTTCCTCCCAGAGTCCAAAAACATGGATCAAGTCAATTGAGTTCTCCAAATTGCCCCATATAGAATGTGTATGCGTGCGTGTCTGTGTGAGTGAGTCTGTGCCCAGCGATAGATTGGGCCCTGTCCTGGGTGTATCTGCCCAGCGCTCGAAACTTTCTCCCCTGGATGGGCATGGGGAACCCCCCACGACTCTAATAGAGGATAAAGCAGAAGATAATGAATGAATGAATGTTTGAAGATTTGGTAGAGAACAGGAAAGCTCTACATGATGCCAACTGGATCCAATGATAACCTGGTTCTCTCAGCCGATTGGTTTATTTAAATATTCTGTATAATGAGCTGAGAGAATTAATAGAGGATTAAGCAGAATTAAAAAAACAACAACAAAATTTATAACAATTTTAAATATAATTAACAGATGTAAAGAAATATGTACAATATGTAAAATACAATAAATGAGTGCAGCAAAATTAAAAGCTCAATATAAATATAAATAAATATAAAGGACCATTTTTTTTATTGATATCACCAATGAAACATGAGATGAATCAGAATCGAGTGGAAACGGCATGTGGAGTGATTTTCAGATCATATGGAGGATCATATCGCTGTTTAACGCAGCAGCTCAAACGTTTTAAATCCATTACAGTTCTTTTTCAAGAACAAACAAAGTTGAAGCCTGTAGTCAGAGATCAGACTCTGAAATGGAAACGGTGAGGGTTCGGGGCATCAGGTTCGAGTGAAATGTTGTCTTTGCAGTAAATGGATTAAAGTTTGGTGTTGATTATTTAATGTTGTATAAACTTCTGGAGAGGCTCTTTGTTGGGAAATCTTTCTGGGTCAGAGGCTTGGCATCACCGGCTCCCTGATGGTCCAAACAACACGGACCCATCGTACTCTAACTCTCTGAGACTTCCTAGAGCCACGAAGTGTTTATTTGCTCCATGATGTTGCAACTTTACAAAGAAACTGGAGCTGGATTCATACGTCTCAGGAGATGATGATGATGATGATGATGATGATGATGGAAAATCGTAGGAGTAAACAAAAACAGCTTCTGTTCTCAGGAAAACAAATTCACTCCGATTTAACTCCCTGTTCTACAAATGACGATTAAATTAAAGAAACTATAAACTAAAGCTGTAGATGAGATCAGTTTAGATCTTTTTTATGATTGGTTGCAAAGTGAAGGTTGAAGATGATGAAGACGAGTTCACTGAAGCTGCAGGAAGACGTTACGGTTTAACTGGATGAAGGGTGAAGGTTGTGTCTAGGTTATCACTCAGAACTCTGTGATTAAAACATCTGGTCCACTTGTGAGTACACGATATAAAAAACGGATAATAAAATCGCTGTGTGAACAGCGCCGGACCGAAATCCCCACAATGCCATTTGAAACGTTCCGTCTCTACATCACTGTGGCAACAGGAGAACATTTACAGCTGAAATATAAACTTTAAGGCAAAGACACACGGGACACACACCTGTCGCAGCACGGCATAAAGCCTAAACCCAGACAGACCATAATATTTCATGTCTTGTTCTAATGCCGGGGTTCTTGAAATGTGGGTCATCATTCTGTCCGTTTGGTTCTGGCGGCTTGGCAACGCAGCGTGAATGTGTGCACTGCTAATCTAAGGTGTTAGTATGCCCCGCCCACAGAACGTGGCTGTCTTCCTGTGTGATAGAGCGATTAATGGTGGCAGATTAGAAACGGACCTGCAGCACTCCTCAGGAGCACAAATAGGCTGCATGTGTTCACGCGGGTGCAAGAGTTCACCGCTGAGCGATTAAACCGCGTGGAAGTGCAAACAGCAGGCAGCGCCGGCGTCTGATCTCCGATATTTAGCTACGTGACACACGCCCACGGCTGTAATGCAATAAAACACCAGGGTTCGAGCCGCTTCAGATGGGGTTTCCTCATGAAAACCAGGCAGGGTTCTGGAGGAACGGCTAATTACGGAACCCTCAGTTCATACGGGTCCATTCCTGTGTTATATTCATATAACAATTATTTACCTTTAATAACAAACAGACGTCTAATTCAGCAGCAACACCGTGACTGCAGAACCAGGAATGTTCTACCCTAGGCAGAATGTTCTACACTAGGCAGCAGTTTCGCCATCCACACATTGCACACATGGTATTTAAATTAAACCAATCTAATCAAAATCATCAGATAAGAATAAAAAAAAAAAACACTACTGTATACAGGAGGGCGTGGCATTATTGTGAATAAACCCCATAAAGAGGTGTTATTAGTCCCGGCGTGTAGTTGAGTACAGTTTACACCTCTTTTGATTTATTCCCAATAATACACAACCTCGAGCGTCTGATTGCTTTAATAAAACACTTACAAACTCATTATAAAAAAAAAACAGGCTTGGATTCAGAAATGCATCCATTAAAGCTAAAATCATTAATAATCTGATCTTCCGCCATGTAATCTAGTCCGGTTTTTGAAGTGAACTCTGAGTAATGGGATTCCAGTTTCTCTAACCATCACACTACCCTCTAGCAGCCAAATCACAGAACGCAGTTTATAAACAGTGTAACAGGTTTAGTGCTGATCTCTGTTTATATTAATCTGTATTTTATTACTTAAAATAATGTATCGTGTATCACACACTGATACCAATGTGACGCACAGAGGTGTATGTGTGTGTGTGTCTGTGTGTGTATGTGTGTGCGTGTGCATTCGAGGGCCGTTTGTGTGTAAGTAGTGAAAGTGAAGTGTGTGTTGGTGTTCACAGTTGAAGTTTGTCAGTGTGTTTGTGTGTGTGTGTGAGTAAGTGCATTAGAGGGTTTTTGTGTGTAAGTAGTAAAGTGAAGTGTGTATGTGTGTGTGTTGGCAGCAGCAGTGTATCTGTGTGTTAGTGTGAGTGTGTGTGTGTGTTGGCAGTAGTAGTGTATACGTTTCTGCAGGCAGCCTCTTTAATCAGTTCAAACAGTTTATGTTCTCGGTTCTCGGTTCTCGGTGCGCAGTCACTAAGACAGGTTCATACAGATTAACAAAAGGTTTCCCCTGCATTCAGTCGGCCACCCAACTTGATCAGGACAGCATTTATTTATCATTTACTATAATTTTTTACCAGATGGATATTTTTTTAACAGTTTTTTTTCTTCGATTTTCTCCTTTTCCACATTCCCCGCTGAAGTGCTCTCATAATAATAATAATAATAATAATAATAATAATAATAATAATAATAATAAAAATAAAATAAATGAAAGGGTTAACTTTAAGGAGTTTGATAATTTTTCTCTTTCATTTGAGATCTTTGTGGTCTGATATCCATATTTCGGATCTGAGGACCTGGATTTCGGTCCTAATTCATAAGAAGGGGGTTAAAGTCCGGGGCTCTGTGGGATCAGTCAGGGTCTTTTAAGCCAAACTCATCCCACTACGTCTTTAAAGACAGAAAACACGTCTGCGGGTGTCATGATTGGTTTGTGAATGGGAGGCGGAGCAAAGGAAAATTGTCGTTAAATATTCATTAGGTCAGAAAACAACTGCCTAAGTAATTATATCCTTAATTAACTAAGATATTACTTTGTTTTCTACTGACAATGAAATTTTGTTACGATTTCTCTTTGTTCATAAGACTCATGAAGCAGCACACAGCAGCCCTGATTTTCTTATTAATGATTTATTTTAATGAGCATTAAGCTGCACATTTTGTATTTTGTGTTTATTCACTTCAACTTGATCCGGGAACTCGTTACTCTAATTACAACAGTTCTTGGTTTAGGGTCGGAGTGGCTTCCTGAGAACCACAGGATAGCATTAGGGCCTGTCCCTGCTGAAGCCTGACTGACTCTTGACTAAAACGTAAATTCAGAGCGTCATGGCGACGTGCGGTTTTCCTAATTCTAGCCCTTTGCAGCTGTGTGTGGTCAGATCTTTAAGTTCAAGTCCAGAGTTCTCTGAAGAGTCCTCAGAGCTTCCGTGGCTCGAGTTTAATCCGGCGGAGAGGACAACTCACAATCCTGTTTGGAGTCAGGACTTCTTGAAGGCATAATCCTGCTCAGTGTTTGCAAACACAAATTGGACACACATGCGTTCTACCTCAGGGAAAAGTTCTTGAAGCCCAATTACAATCTGCTTTCCATAAAACACAGACTTATTTCATCTTATTTGGTTTTATTTCTCGTGATCGCATACGGATTGGCATGTTTATCACCGGCCTCTCCGTGGAACCGTATAGAAGTTCCTCAGTCTCTAAGCCTCGAGAAAGGCGTCACGGTAAACAGGGATCCGATATCACGCCGACCAGAACCTTTTTAATTCCTGGGTAATAAAGTGTAAATGGTATGAGGCGGTGATCTGCAGCGCTGCTCTCATTACATGGGCCGAGATGACGAATGGCAGTGATCTTTACAAAGCTTATAAAAATAGTTGAGTTCAGACGCCGTTCGTCTTGAATCGATTGCCGCGGCCAGCCGCTCATTAATTCCCTTTAATTCAGAACGTGTGCGTCCACTGCACCTCCCACAATTCCTAACAAATGATCACGTCTCCGCAGAAATGGAGCATGAAGAAAATCCAAACAAAAGCAGCATCCCACCAAAAAGTTCGCAATTAATCATCATGTTAATTAAAACTACTGTATCAAACCGTGATTGGTCTCTAAAGGAAGACGCAGTCTGTGAAGTCGCCATGACAATGGCTCACAGATCCACACGCACAGATGGTCCGGCCATACGATCTGGTTTCCGGATGTTGTGGTGCTCTTTAAGAGGGTGTGTTAATGGATGAGTCTTGGTGTGTGCAGCAGTAGTGAGGGACCTTGGCTGGTGCTAGAGACGGACACTGCCTCGGACCGTGGGATTGAATTACGGTGCATGTGATGACAGAGCAGCCGTGGATCTCTTGCACCTGCTCACATGCTGCCAAAAGTGAGGCGCGGCAGGTCGTAAACTTTTACATCAGCTTTAAACCGTGGCTTCAGCGGCATCGGATCGTATGCACTTACCTTCCATGTTCAACTCATAAGAGAGGACAGACATGACAAATGGACGCTCATTATAGAGGAAACAAGGAACGTTATGGTTGAGGGGATAGTTAGGTACCGTGGCAAGTTAGGTTCCAGAGGACAGTTAGGGACCAGAGGAAAGTTAGGGACCAAAGGAAAGTTAGAGTCCAGGGGACAGTTAGGAACCAGAGGAAAGTTAGGGTCCAGAGAAAAGTTAGGGTCCAGAGGACCGTTAGGTACCGTGGAAAGTTAGGGTCCAGAGGACAGTTAGGTACCGTGGAAAGTTAGGGTCCAGAGGAAAGTTAGGGTCCAGTTGACAGTTAGGTACCGTGGAAAGTTAGGGTCCAGAGGAAAGTTAGGGTCCAGTTGACAGTTAGGTACCGTGGAAAGTTAGGGTCCAGAGGAAAGTTAGGGTCCAGGGGACAGTTAGGTACCGTGGAAAGTTAGGGTCCAGAGGAAAGTTAGGGTCCAGAGGAAAGTTAGGGTCCAGGGGAAAGTTAGGGTCCAGGGGACTCTGATTCAGTGAAGGAACTGAGCAACGTTCAGGATGAAGCATCAGACAGAAGAGCAGACGTCTGAGTTTCTGATCATTTAGAATGTGATATCTGATCTGTAACTGCCTAGATTTGGGTTTGGGATGGAGGGGGGTCGGGTCACACCCCGTCCATCAAGCCATCATTGATTTTGGCCTAGATTTAGTCTGAGTGCTGGAGGTCCAGATGGGAGTCTGAGTTACACACTCGAAATAAAATCTAAATCTGCTGATCTGTTGGGCTTGGTCGATGTGAGGCATGTAATTACAAACACTGAAGGAACGGTAGCGCTATAAACACAATAAAACGTTAATAAAAAAAAAAAAAACACCAAGAAAACACGAGAAACACACAAGAACCTGAGCTAAAACCCAAACGACCACCTCTGACTTGCAGAGATCTGGAACTGCATTAATAAGGAAAGAGGGCAGGAGTTAATTAACACAAACAAGCTTCAATTAAGCAGACAGTCAATTAACTAAACGGGCTCGGCCGAAGCAACACACACTAAGAAACACAAAACCCAGATAAGGTGAGCGGCACATGTGACAACAGGCTTCCATCCATTATCTTCCACTTTATCCTCAATTAGGGTGGGGGTTCCCCATGTCTATCCAGGGAGAACGTTTTGGGCGCTGGGCAGATACACCCAGGACAGGGCACCAATCTATCTCTGTGCACACACTCACTCACACAGACAGACTATATGGGGCATCCATGTTTTTGGCCTGTGGGAGGAAACCGGAGAACCCGGAGGAAACCCACGCGGACACGGGGAGGACATGTAAACCACCCAGATTGGGATTCGAACCAGGAATCCTCAGCACTGAGAGGAGAACATGCTAAACACTAAGCCACTGTGCCACCGTGTGACAATATCAGAATGTGGAACATCTTTTATGGTTTTAAAGACAGATGGTTTTAAAAAACGACCCTTTTCGTCTTAGTTCTCCACAGCGAGCATTGGCATGCTGGCCCAGTGAGGACGATGCTCCCAATTTGACCTTTAAAATCTTCAGTCGTGTGCTGGTTTGAATGTTCTGGTTCCTCGTGACTCAGCGGGGCGTCGGCTCAGATGTACCTGCAGCACCTGATACCGCAGGATGACATTTTCAAGCGGCCGTGGTCAACAGTAAGCACCATTATTTAAAAGTTAAAAAGTTCTTGGAGCCACAGCAGCTCAGCTTCTATTTAACGGACCACATTAAAGAGCTTACAGAACAGAAGCACTGTGTCTGAGGCTCGGAGAACCTCAAATCATCTTACCTCACCTGCGCCACTGCCAAGTTCCAAATTGCTCCTGAAAGTAATATCAGTTGGAGAAGTGTTTGTGGAGAGCGTCGCGGATTGAGTTTCCATGACTGAGTGGCCATTAACAAACCTCAGATCATCATGTGGAGAGCCAAAGAACGGCGAGGAACATCATGGAAATCACGTTCGGGAAGATGGGAAGAGTATCCTCTCTGTCGGCATTGAGTTCTAAAAACAACATCAGGAATTTAAAATGCCAGATCAATGAGATTCAAGCTGAAGACCAGGCGTTGGGTTCTGGGGTGAGGGTCCATCAACAGAACTGACTGACGGGATAACAGACATATTGCTTTGGTTCTAATGTCCATGGTCTGAATTCGAAAAAATTTAATCGAGCATTAATTGGTACCCTACATATACACCCTCACTAGATTCACCTGGTCCTCCATCATATCAGCTCCACTGATCGTACAGATGAACCTTGTAGTTCTGCAGTTGCAGATTGTAGTCCATATGTTGTTCTGCATCCACTCACTGTTCACTCTATGTGCAGCTGTAGCTGCCTCCTTTGGTAATCCTTCAATATTTTTCTATTTAATATTTAGAATATTTTGTGTATCAGAAGTGTAGTTTGTGTAACAGATGTCTGCAAACGTTAGAACGTTTCATCTGTCTCCGTTCCTTCGGTATCGGTTCTCGGTAATGTGATTATGTAAACAATAGACCTGAAATCTCAGTCGAAGGCCTTCTACCAGTTAGTGTATGTGGCTCCCTGTCGCCCCTGCGATGAGTGCTCGTCTGCTTCAGGAGGCTTGCCTTTGGTTACCGACGAAATGAAGAAGGTCCGAGTTCGTTTTAAAGTCCCGTCGTACTGACGGGGAGACGGCAGGTGAACCCCGAGAGTGTGCCGGCTCACGGCTGAAATGAGAGTCCGGGGCGCTTCAACCCCAAGAAATGTGCACCACGGCCCCAAGTCGTTACGGCCCTTTAATCTGCACATAAAGCCCTGAGATTGCTTTACCATCATCAGAGTTCCCATGCTGGACCGAGCTCCGTCCCTCCGTCCGTCCGTCCGTCCGTCCCCGCTCTGCCCGCTGTAACTGTAAAGGTAATAAATATCATGAGGGCTGCCGTGGAATTTACAGCACCTGTAGTTCCCCACACAGCTCCTAACCAACAGCAGATGTGAGCGAGACTTAAAAGAAGGGATGAAAATCAGTAAGTGCAGAGGGGAAACGGTAAACGAAGGCTAGGATTACACCCGCAAACATATGGGGGATTAAGGGCTCTCCCTGGGAAAGCTGGAAGGAGAGGTTTAGCAATCTAAGCTTGTCAGATTTTAAGAGTAAAAGTAAAAGTAATATGTTTTAGTTCAGTTACACTTCTCTTCTACTTTATTCATTAGTGCATGAAACGCAATGTCGGAAAAAAATGACTGAAGCTTCAGTTTTGGAGTTCACTGCAATGTTTTAAACCTTTTTTATATACATACAGCAAATCTAACAAATCAAATCTAACAAATCAAACTAAATCTAGATTAATACAAATGAAACTTACATTTACATTTAGTTATTTAGTGGAATTATCAAACCTGATTATCAGATCTTGCCTTTTTTTATATCATGTGTTTGTTGAGGAGATGTGTTTTGAGATGTTTTTTTAAAGATGTTCAGGTACTCAGCGCCTTACAGACAGTGTTGGGAAGATGGTTCCACCATTGATCAGTGGAGAACCATACAGAGTGAGAGTCAGAACCACGGTGAGGTTGCCCCATCAGGCAACAATCATCACTAGAGCGAAATTAAAGACTTGGAGTGTATGTTAAAATCTAGAGTGAAGGTCCAAAGGGCCAGATCCAGAGATTGTCCTGTAGATCAGAGTCAGTGTCTTGTACTGAATGCAGCAGCTACAGGAAGCCAATCAGAGAGGAGAGGTGGAGTCACATGATTCATTCGGGTGGTTGAACACGAGTTCTGAATCAGTTGTAGAGGGTTGATGGTGCGATGCATTACAGTAATCGAGCCGGGATAGGCTGAGGGGTTGAACTATCATCTGAGTAGCATGTTCAGTCAAGAAAGGTCTGACGTTCTTGATGTTCTACAGAAGGAACCTGCAGAAACGGGCCACTTTAGTCACCTGATCAGATAATGTTTGAAAAATGACTGTAAAAGTGTGTAAATATGAAAAACATCTAAAAATGTAATTACAAGCGAGCCGAAGCGACAGTGGCAAGACAAAAACTCCCCGATGAATTTTTAAAAAGAAACCTTGTAAGGTCCGAGGCTCCTTGAGCGGCCAAGTGGCAACAGCAGCGTGGAACAGCCATGTATGGATTGTGTGGTGATCAGGTGACCCGTATTTAACAATCGGAACCAATCCAACACCACTGGGATGAATTAGAACTGTGATTGCGAGCCAGGTTCTTTCATCCAACCTTGATTCCTGAGAGCTTTTCTGGATGAATGAGCAGACCGACCTCATCCCAGCCTCTGATCTTCGGTGTGCAGCGCTGTATGCAGACATGGTTTCAGTTTATGTGAAATTAACGAGGAGGAGACCGTTTCCTTCCGTCGTTAAATTTCATTATAATGTCAGCGAAGTGACGCAAAAGCAAAAGAAATGAACCAGCAGATCTCCGCTCTTCAAAATAATCTATTTTATTAGTTTCTGTGTCGCTCGTCTCCGTGACGCAGATCAATATTTCAGCCTGCGATCTGATTCGATGATCAATATTTAATCAGTAATAACTCACATATTCGAAACTCTGGCAGAGGGCTGAATCCCACCAATACTTTCATTTAGCTTCGGCGGTATAAATCACGGCGCTGTGGGATATTGGCGGGCCCGGCAGGCAGCGTTGGTTGCGAGTGTATTAAATATCAGCCAACTTATCACCTGGCGGCGCTCGGTACGATTGTTGCGTTCTTTTCTTCCTCTGCCAAGCGTTCAGCCTCATCAGTCAGCCATTAAGATCCATCATGCTTTGGTGACATACGATACAATACAGGAATTTGTATCTCCCGGTTGGTTTAGAGCGACGTTTCGGGCTGGCGTTACGGAGCGAACCCGCATGTACACGTATCGGCTTGTTAACACACTTTCACATGTGAGAGCCGTCTTTGTTTTACGCCGCTTGCGGGTTAAAATTTAAACCGTGCGCTCGGTTGGAGGTCTAACATGTGGACCGGGCACAATGGTAGCACTGTAAGTCTGTGTTTATTCATCCTCAACTTCCTCCCTTAATCAGAGGGAGTGAGGGAGGGAGCGAGGGAAAAGTGGGTCAAGGAAAAGTCATGTTTGAGGTAATGCACTCGGGGGAACGGGCTCTGATCACCGTGCGCCATTATTTAACCCTCTCGCATGAGGTCATCTCACAACAAACGCACAAAGAGGTGTCTCACACGCGCCGCCGCCACGGAACAACCCGGGCCTTGTGGCGTGGGCGGGGATCGACGCCACAAGGACACGGGATAACGCCAATTCCTCTAATTTGTGTATAAAGACAGAAGAAGCCGCCTGGATGTCGTAGGTTTGAAGTTAAAATGCGATGACTGTTGGTGGTTGGAGTCACGACGCCACCACCACCACCCCCACTCCGACCCTCAACTCCCTCCACCAACTCCCCCACCAACCTCAGTGAAGTGACGCAAAAGGAAAAGGGATGAACCGAGCGTTCATTACGGCTCAAAAACATGCCGCAGGTCTCCGCAATAAAAAATAATATACTTTATTCGTTTCTGTATCACTTGTCTTCGTGACGCAAATCAATACATCTCACAACAAACACACAAAGAGGTGTCTCACACGTGCCGCCGCCACGGAACCACCCCGGCCTTGTGGTGTGGGCGGGGATCGATGCCCCACGCACACAGGTTAACTTCAGGTCCTCTAATTTGTGTATAAAGACAGAATAAGCTGTTTGGATGTCGTAGGTTTGAAGTTAAAATGCGATGGCTGTTGGAGGTTGGAGTCATGACGTCACCCCCCCACCACCACCTCCAACCTCAGGACCAGCCTTGATAATCATCACTTCACTAGAAAGACGATTTCAGGATTTTTTTTTAGTCTGTAATTGGACACGCTTGTGCCGAGAACTGAACACAGCGCTGGTTTGTTGCTTACTGTAAGCGTTTCAATGTTTAACAGTTAAAACTTTAAAGCTGGAGAGGGGGGGGCGTGTTCTGAAGCGTTTAAAGGATTTCATTGTAGTTTTTTTCGAAAAACAAAATTGTGTGTGGACTGTGAAAAGGAACGCGCATAAATGTAAGGAGAACATACCAAACTCCACAGGAAATTGACCCTCTTCGCAGTGCCTGTAAATCGAACCCTGGACCTTATCGCAGTAGGGTGTCATATAAACATTACTGCTTTTCACAGACATTAGTTCAATATAATAATAAAATGTAAAAAAAAAAAAAGTCGCATCCTGTTAAATAACCGCGACTGACAACATTGGCGAGGAAGAGTGTGAACACACATGGCTGTCTGATTGCAACTTTACAACCCGGTCAGATTGAACTCACATTCCAAACCTCTACTCACCTTCCACATTTGTTGCATTAAAGTGAATACAACCAATCAGATTGCTCGCTTCCTCACACGCTGTATAATGAAGCAGTAAGATCAAAGATACAACGACGTTTAAACACGTTACCTAAAACCCTGTGACATGGTGGGCTGCCTCTTTAAATCCACTTAAATCAATTAAAAAAGATAATGAGTGGATGTAATTGGCTTGATGGATCATCTTTGCTGTTTTGGTATTAAATGGCCTGAAGGTTTAAATGTTAAGGCTTTTCCTGTCAGTGTAAACTTTGCAGTTTGGTTCATTTCTCTTAGCTCTGTATATTAACATTGGTTTTACAATACCACATGTACATGTTTAATTGGCAGACTGGAGGGTTCTCTATGGAGAGCATGTGTTCAGCTCTATGGGCTGTCTTTGAAGACCATTAATTGTTGAGTTCTTCACCAAATAAATGGGACTTTGAGTGGAGTTGTTGAGCGGAGTCTGTTCATTGATGAGGAACGTCATGTTTAACGGCAAGGCTTGTGTTCTGAAAGTGGATTAGAATTGTAAGGAACTTCAGAGACGACGTCAGCATGAAATAAGTGAATATTCTCAGTCTCTTCATGGTGGTGCTGGAGATACCAAAAACATCAACACTGATTAGATCCTGGACTCAAGTGTCAAACCCAAGAAATAAATAACAAGAACCTCAAAGATAGTTCTATGTTTATCAATTGCTTATTTTTTATTTTATCTATCTTAATAATGCTGGTATAGGGTGCTGGAGCTTTACTCACTCAGATGTTGGTCCGCCTCTGATTTTCGGTACATTGGGCAGCGAGTAGCTGCCACCTCATCCCTCGTCCCTTTGACGTCTTACCGGGTGTTTGACGATGTGTTCACAGTGTGTTTTGTGAGTGTTGGTCTGCGTTATCTTGGTTTTATTGGATAGCAGTATTCATGATAATGCGAAAAACATGCAAACACCAAAAAGAAGGGTCTTATCTGATTCCTCAAAACTGAGGACCTTCTCGCTGTGAAGTGGAGACAAGGTGGACAAGGCACTAAGTTGGAGGTAGGACAGTAAGTGGACACAGGGTTTGACCTCCAGCATGCACAACACAGACTCACACGCCTGCACCACCACATCAGCGTGACTACAGTACTGAGAATTATCCACCACCCTAATGATACCCACTCTGTGGGGGTCCTGACTAACAGAGTCTGCAGAGAAACAGATGGGATTAATTGTTGGCACTGAACCTCACACATCAAAGTGAACGTTTAGGAGGACGACGTTAGAGCGCCGGACTCCATATAACACGCTGCGCCTCATAAAAGGGAAGTGGAGGAGGTCAGCCGGTTCCTGGGACGGGGCTTGGTGTGGAGTTCAGAGATGGCTTTGAGAAGCTGCAGCTTTTCTTTTAAAGGGTAAATAATTGTTTAATGGAACGAAGGCGCTGCAGGTCTGAATCGGTGCAATCTTGCAAGAAAGGTGAACCCTGTTTTGTGAGAGCGGGCCGTCAGTCAGCGTTCGGCGCCCTGCTGGAACACGCTGAAAGGAGATGAAACAAAGGCCTGTGTCATTTCCAGCTCCTCCCGTTAAAGAACATAAAAAGCGAGGCTGGCAGCGGCAGCCAGTCCCTGATCTGTTTATATAACTGGATACATAAAGTGTTTTGTCTTGCGGAGCAGGCAGATTTTCGGCGCAACCTTACACCAGCCGCCCGCGGCCCCACATGTTTGGATAAGTTTCTCACCGTGTGTCTCGGGGGAACTGGGGAGATCTGGCCTCACCTCAAAAGGCCTGATGATTGTTGGCTGTCTGGGTAGAACGCGCCATTACAGAGAACACACTGTTATTGAGTACACCATGTGGGACGTTTGTATTAAGTTTACGTTTCTCCCGATGGCGATGCAACACTCTCGGTGGTATTTGTCATCGTTGCGCTGGGCGTGCTGGTTGATATCTGATGTCCTAATGGTTTTCTTGCTCGGTCTGTGCTTTGCATCGTTTCTGCCACTTCTCCGTCAGTGCTCCGTAGTTCCAGTTCATGCCTGTGGCTGTCAGTCACTATCAAGTTGTACGGCAAATCATTAGATTTACGGGCTCCTGAAACAGAGTCGCTCATAAATCATTCTGTTCCAGACGAGTCTTGGTGTCCACTCACAAAATATGGAAGGTCATTCAGCTTGCGGTCCGCAGTACAAACTTAACGCTTCACATTCATACAACTTAACTTTCACTGGGTTCACTATTCGGTTCTTTAGGACATCATCTGAACGAAGGTTGAAATATCAGAACGAACACATCATGATGTCGGATACTTACATCTGTATGAGAGTGAAGTGGGAATGACTGGATTTAATGATTTTTAATTCAACAGTCTAAAGTTTTACGATATTTAAACAGATAAATAAACCGGTCGATGCCGGAACGGCGAATGAAAGATGCAAACACGATCAATAGATGGATCGATGGATAGAATGAATGACAGATGGATGTATGAACCCAGATAGATTACGTTCACTTACATTACAATCACTGACTTTATATCCAATCACCTTAAATTCACGTTTTTTGGTGGAATTTTGTGTCAGTTCTCTTTTGAAACATCGTCTCTAACGGACGGATTATAAAACAATAATAATAAAAACCATAATAAAGCAATAAGATAGCAGAGAGCGTGGCATCATTCTAAATAGATCCAATGAAGAGGTGTTATTAGTCCCGATGCGAAGCGGAGTGCAGTTCCACCTTATTCCCGTGATTTATTCACAATAATACACAACCTTGAGTGTCTTATTGCTTAAATAAAACACTTAAAAACACAATATAATAAAATAACAAGCTTTGATTCAGTAATGCGTTTATTAAAAGCAAAATCGTTAATAATCTAATCTTCCGTAATGTAATCTAGTCTGGTTTATAGGGTGTAAACAGGATTTGGGTTTCTGTAAGGATCGCACACTGCCCTCTAGCGGCCAAATTACAGAACACAGTTAAAACAGTAACAGTGTACAGTGTAACATGTTTAGTACTGATGTTTCTATTAATCTGTATTTTATGATTTAAAATAATGTATTGTACGTGTGTTATTGTTAATGATGTCACAGCTGGTCAAAAAGCTCAGCCCATCAGATTTAAGGAGCAGAACTACACATTTTATAAACCTGATTAAATAATCATTCAGAACCTCAAACTTTCAGCCAAACGTCCCGCATGAACACATAAAAGCTCGGTGCGTTGTAGGTTGTGCGTTTTTAATTTCTGCGCTCGTGTTTCGGTGATGATTCAGTCTCCGCTCGGCTGAATATTTTTGGACGGAGTTTCTGTCTCATGTGTAAAGCAGCTTTAACAGATGAATCATTCTCTCACAGATGGGAGTCGCCATCCACTCTCAAATATGTGGCAAATAAGGCAGTACGACTCCCTTGATATTTAAAGGTCAGTAATAAAATTTGCCCTCCGGAGTGCAGGGATTGTTTGGAAGTGGATTTTCTGAACATCCTCTGAAAGGAAGGGAAGAACACCTGCAGCCTCCACTGACAGTTTTACAGCATGTTGCTTTTATTTTGTTATATTTCCACTTTATTTTCATGATTTTATTTTTATAAACAGCACAGACGTTGTTCTCAGATACTCCAATCCCGTACAGATCTGCGTCTCACGCCGGAGAACTCGGTTCTCTTCGCTGGAGCAGTGTTTATATCGCACTGCAGTCATTACTGTTAGAAAAATTAGTGTGGTCGCAGCGTTTATCTTGCTGTGGTGTGAGAGCGAGTGTGGAAACGTGTGTAACAGATTCTGTCTGGTGCTACCGAGTGTCTCTGGGCTTCCCACAGATTTAATAGAGCTGTGTGTGTGTGTGTGTGTGTGTGTGTGTGTGTGTGTTAAGGCGGTGTGAAAGGTGAAGTGAAATCTATCCCCTGGGTGGGCTCTGGGTGTGGGAAGTGTGTAAAAATCCTTTCAGCGTTGCAGCATTCCAGCAGCTGTCTGTTTCCATCACACACTTCCCTCACAACATCACATGCTTTCTCCACGGACATGCTCAGTGCCATCAGGCACCGTTCCACTTAATTCATTAAGAGATTCGTCCTCCGGTCCGTCTTCCTCATAATTAGACGGTGGATAAGGATTCTGCTGCAGAGAACGCTTCTATAATGCTTAATAAACATAATCCTTTACTCTTTAATTCTTATAGCATTAGATGTGTGGGTATGTGTGTGTATGTATGTGTGCAAGCGTGTGTGTGTATGTGTGTGTATGTGTGTGTGCGCGTGCTCTCTATAATGAAATAAATGATGCATGCCTTTCTATTTTTGCTGTTTCTATAACGAGGGGTACTATGAGGTTTATGATGTGTGATGTATCAGGTGTCCAAACACTTTTGGTTTTATAATCCAAACACATATTTGGAAATCCTGAGATGACGATGAACGCGATGCTGATCAGTCCGTACGCTCTTTTAATTGTTTTTGTTTGTATTTTGTTGTACACATGTATAGAAATCATTATAAAGAATAACCGTGCTGATTGGATGAAACCCGCTGGACGTGTCCCCAGCCCAACAAAGGACGCACACACACAGATGTACCCTCACACTCCCACACCCCGTGTGACCGGTGACTGACCTTTCACCCAGTGAATGGATAAATCTGATCTGAGATGTGGATGTGGAGGCTTGTCGGTGTGGTGTGATGGACCTGTGTCTTTAATGCATGTTGAACTCGTTAAGCCTTAACGGGTCTTTATTTACCAAATCAATATTCCAGCTATAAACATGGATGAATGTTAATATTAATGGTTTTAAACTCCCGGTGCTCGTCTCTCTCTGTGTGTTTGTGTAGGAGTTCAGGAGTCGCAGCATGAGAAGCTGATCAGTGTGAGTGGGGAGGGGGTGATCCACAGTCCTGGGTTCCCACACACTTACCCACGCAGCACTTTAATAGTGTGGAGGCTGGTGGCGGCCAATGAAAACGCCAGGATTCGGCTGACCTTTGACACGCGCTTCGGCCTGGAGGACCCCGAGGACGGCGTCTGCAAGTAAGAAAGAGACCGTGTGATGTTTTTACCTTCATGCTCACACGAGGGTATTTATTCAGAGTGTGACTTTAATATAAAATATAATAAAATATAAGAACAAAAGCAACTTAAAGATTTCACTCTGCGGATGAGGACCCTCTCTAATTCTAACAACGTAATGTTTATACAGCCAAAATTCACATTTCATACAGCATCGCATTGCACCCACCACCCCCCTATTACAGCTGATATGTTCATTCATGTTCATTCATTCATTATCTTCAGCTTAATCCTCTATTCCCGATGCCTGTTCAGGAGACAATGCTTTGGGCGCTGGGCAGGACAGGGCACGCACTCACTCACACACACTATATTGGGCAATTTAGAGCATTAAATTCACCTTTAATATATGTTTTTGGACCATGTGAGGAAACTGGAGAACCCGGTGGAATCCCAGAAACCCAGCACAGAGAACATGCAAACCACTAAGCCAACGTGCTGCCCGCTGATTCATTCATTTATTATCTTCTGCTTTATCCTATCTTTGCTTTATCATGATGGGGGGGGGGTTTCCCCTGCCCATCCAGGAGAGAACATCTCGGCTGGGCAGATACACCCAGGACAGGACACCAATCTATCACTGGACACACACTCACTCACACACACACACACACACACACTATATGGGGCAATTTGGAGAATTCAATTGACTTGATCCATGTTTTCGGACTGTGGGAGGAAACTGAAGAACCCGGAGGAAACCAATGCGGACACGGGAAGGACATGCAAACTCCACCCATATGGGTATTTGAATCTGGAATCTCTAGTGCTGAGAGGAGAACATGCCAACCACTAAGCCACCGTGTCGCCCGCTGATATGTTATTAAAATAAAAAAAATCCATTTCAGATAAAAGCATCTATATCAAATGTGGTTTGATGCTTTATTTGTGAGTTTACGCTTTATGACGCGAGACTGATTATGCAAATGACCTATGCCTTTTCAGAAATGCAGCCGTGAGAGTTTGGGGTTTTTATTTTGGTGTTTAATTTCCTCTTTACACGCCGCTGTGGTCATCTGGTTAAAGGTCTTTGTTGTTTTGGGCTTAATGAGCTGACTCACCCGTGTCACTGGTGGGCATCTGTTTAAGATTTGGCAAGGATCTGGACTAACACACACACACACTCACACACACACACACATTCACACACATTAGCCACCCCGTCCACATTTAAAAGACTTTTAAATTACAGACAAGCTGCTGCACTTCCTCTGCCTCTGTTCATCTGGAACAGACCTCCATCTCGTTTCAGAGAAATGGCTGATGGGTGTGTGTTACGCTGCATGCCATCATTCTGTATCTGTCCTGATTACAGCGTCTCATTCCTCCCATTACTGATTTGTCAGAGTGCAGATATTCCAATAACCCCTTATTCAAAAAACAGGATTCAGTCTTTATTTTTTAATTGATTCATTATGTTATTAAATATCCTTTTAATTAATAAACATACAAACAAGTACCTATAAGTCCTCATTAGTCCCATCCACCTAATAAACATAGAGTTTCTATTCAGTTTTACTATTACGATGTCAAATTAGTGAAAAGCATTGGATTTCAGGTTGGGTCCCGGTTCCCGGTGCTCGTGGGCGAATCAGATGGTCTTTATTAATAAACCTGAGACTTCAGTTAACGCACTGCTTTAAACTCTGCAGCCCGAGGCCTTTTTCTTTTCCACAGCCAATAAAGTTCAGATGATTCACAAATCACGCCGCGCTGGAGGGAAGCCAGCTGGATCCACAGCACCCCCTTCTGGCTTCATGTGGAAAACACAAACTTCAGACTAATTGATAAATAGATGAAGTCTTTATTGTCTTTATTTATTGACTTTTTTAACTATTACAGTTGCATTATGTTAGTATAGGGATGGATTTTGTCGCTGGTTGGTTGCAGTCTGTCGATGATTCTCAGGCTTTCTCTCTCTCGCTTCTCCTTTAACGACTACATAGAAACCTCAGTTGCCCTCAGTTCCATAATTGCCCCTTGTTAAAAATGGATTTGTGGTAATCTGATCACAGAGCGTAACCTTCAATTACAGGGCATTTATTCCAGCTATGAATATAAAAAAAAATGAAAACCTGGTCATCCATGACACTCTGCGTCAGTCTGCGTCACTGAGGTGACCGTATGGAGCAGCTCGGCGGAAAATGATGTGAACAGAACTCTGTGCAAATTAAATTAAATTTAAACACTAAATCTGACGAATCTGTCTAAAGAAAGACAGCAGGGCAGATTTACCACCGATAATTAGGAGAGACATCACGTGGTGACCTACAGGGGGCGCTGCAGAAGACACTGCGTGACTTCAATGGACCACTGAAAGGCAATCTGAGGTTGAAGTCAAACCACAAACCATGAAGTCGAGCCTGATGAACTATTAAACACCAACAGGATACAGAAAAGACAGATCTGCACGTAAAGAGGATGACACTGATGACATCAATCAATCAAACAATCAATTAATTAATCAGTCAATCAAGGGATGATAATAATGCTGCACCTGATACAGTTCGGACCAAGCAGTAATTAACATTTTGCATTATTTATGAGGAGTCTGTACACCGTGGCCTTTGATTTGCAAATCAGTAAATACTCAGTTAACGTAATAATACAGACAAACCCTTTTATCATTGATTCATTATAAAATCAAAGACCCAGCCCTTAACTGCAATGTTTATCTTCATTGTGGGAACAGTTTGGGGAAGGCCCTTTGTGGCCCCAGCGCACAAAGCAAAGTCCAAACAGATGTGGCCCCTCCCACACAGAGTTCTGACCTCATGAATGCTCATGAACATTCCCACAGATCTGCTCCAAAATGTTGTGAAACGCTTCTTTAAAGAACAGAAGGTCAGTAATCTGCAACTTTGACAATATTATAACGGTTCCTGTAGGTGTTCTCTGATTGTGTCCCAATATAAACAACCCAAATCTTTAAAATGATAAAAAGGTATAAAAAGTCTTGGCATCCATTGGTTTTCTCTCTCATGCACTCTGGTTTCCTCCCACAGTCCTAAACATGTATTCAAGGTGAATTGGCTGCTCCAAATTGCCCCATATAGAGGGTTTCTTGGGTGTGTGTGTGCCCAGTAATAGATTGGCGTCCTGTCCTGGGTGTATCTGCTCAGCGCCCAAAACATTCTCCCCTGGATGGACATGGGGAACCTTCTTGTGACCCTAATAGAGGATTAGATTGAAGATAATGGATGGATGATGTGTGTGTGTGTGTAATTATTTTTTGATGAGGACCAAATGTCCTCATGATTAAAGTGCATCCAGAACCCTCAGTGCATTAGAACATCTGGCTGGTGCTCATGGTAAGACGTGACCACATGCATTTCTTCTCTGCAGTAACAGATCCATCTTGTGTTTTGGTTAAATTATTCATTAAACGGTCACTTTGTTAAAGACGTCTCCCGCTCGGTCAGGAAAGCCCACGGGGTCGTAGCTTTTTAAACCCTGGTCTTGTTCCTGGTGATACGGGTCTTCACTCACGGCTCAGCCAATCAGATTTAAGGAGCAGAACTAGCTGTTTTATGATTCATTACTTTAGTTATTTAACATCAGCCTTTCGGAACACTGTGGAACGTTATGGTTCTGTGGTAGTGGAGGGTTTGGGTGGAGGGCAGCTCCCTCTTTATTAATGCTCATGGATTTGGAATGTGATGGTTAAATGCGCACACTGAAATCCCAGACATATGTTCGACATACAGATGTAAGTGGATCTTGGAGACGAGATCTAAGCTCAACGACCGTTTTTATAGTCTGGAATCCTTTTGTTCTCTGAACCACGAGGAACCATCCACCGTCCTTCGGTTTCACTCATGTGAGTTGGAGTCTGAGTGCTGTTTTCTGTCGGGATCATGTGTGGCAGCGTTTAAGATTTGCTCTTTGTTAACAGAACGTCAATTCGGTCCGCGAGGCGTCAGGAAATTAGTCGGAACAGCGGCTGCACTTCCTGTCGCCTCAGACGTCTGGATCTTCTGGGACGTGTGGTCTAAAGTTCTGGAGCGTTCTTTAGAATGCCGAGTCCGTATGCTCTTGCAGGAGGAGGGTCATTTGTTTTTTGGTGTCGGGGTTCTCATGCCTGCCTCATCCACTCAGATGATTAGTAGCATGTCTTGGCCCTGACCGCCGAATCCGAGCTTCACAGAACCCTGTGGATGTTCTGCAGGCTGGAACACTGTGCTGATGGCTTTTCTTTTTTCTGTTGAGAGGGTTTGGCAGAGCGGCCTGATGCCAAGCTACATCAAACAACTGCGGGCATGGAACCGTAACGAGAGCTAATAAGAATTAGTGCGTGTTTACGCTGTGGATTTTATTTCCCTGCAGTTTACTGCAAGGTGAACTCCCAGCGGTCCTGTCGTTCTAAAGGCCCGCGATTGGATTCAGCTCAATGTGCTGACGTACAGAGATGAAGTTCGCCGCCGACGCCGAGCAGTGGGCATCTATTAATGCCGGAGATCTAGGTCACGGTTATTGAATGGCTCTCGTTCCTCGTGTTCCGGCTCCACCGGAGGCCGAGCAGGAGCCAAAACAAAACACTTAACGAGAAACATAAGTAGCTGCGCCTCGGGATGACGGTCAGCCGAGCTCTGTTCCTCCTATCTCCTCTCACTTTTCCTTTTATATTTATTTAACATCTCAACATTTAATGTGCAAATGAATCAATCAGGCTCAGTTAGGAGGCGCTACAGCGCGACCATCTGCAGACCACATTCGACCCACTTATGCACCGGGTGCCCTTTATGACAAAATAATAGTTGTGTGTGTGTGTGTGTGGTTGATAGAGGTCAGTTCTTCACTGCAGTGAGTTGCAGGTGGATGCCACTCTCAATACTGAATGTAGTTTGCATTTTGCCCCGAAGCAGGTTTGGAGGTATGAGAGCAGTATGTGGGTGAGTTGCCTTCTTCATGCAGAAGGACACACAGCTCAAACAGCACCTCCACTGGCTGGCTGCCCTGTGTTGAGGTAATGGTGCACTATGAGATACATGGCTCACTGATGGAACTTGCTCATGGGGTTCCTGATTGGGTTCCTAATGGGGTTCCTGATTGGGTTCCTGATGGGGCTTCTGATGGGGCATGTTGCTCTTTTAAACCCCAAAGTGCCTCGCTGTTCCCATCAGTCCCACTGAATAAAATCTGGCCTCCCACTTCGTCCAGCTCTCCGTCCTCTTGATTAAAAAGCCTCCGCCCGCTCATTAACGTATTAAAATCTGAAACATATTGCATTATTTCACATCTGGAGAGTTTTGATTGGAAACATGTTTGCTGGACGGTCTTCCTCTGAGACAGCCGTCAGCCGTGAATGTATACAGTAATGCACTGAGGTTCATTTATTTAGAATAAACTCACATCGCAGGTCTCATTGTTGTTAAATGGTGCAATCTTAATTTCCCTGAGGGATCAATAAAGTCTTTCTGATTCTGATGGTTCTGTTACGAGGTTCTTCTCTTTTATGGATGGTTCACAGTATAACAGACCTGTATGTCTTTGTAATGATGCCTCTTCTCATCCAGAAGCTCTGTCGAGAGGTCAGACACCAATGATCGAGAAGAGAATGTAGCTCAGTATATCCGTTAAAATCTTCCAAACCAAATCAAACTCACCCACACGACTCTGGGATTGCTGACCCTGATCCTCTTACATCTTTCTGTAGCTCCTTATGGACCGTAGTTTCGGGATTGAGGAGCATTTTGATCCTTCAAACATGTTTGAACGTTCCTGGACCTTCAGATCATGAGGAGAACGTTATGTAATTTAAACCATCTGCTGTATTCAGCGCTGGTGACTTTAAATCCAAACCAAACTCTAAATGTTTGGTGCAAAACAATGTGAATCTTCTATATTTAGGTCTTCAAACCAAAATATAAAGGTCACTCTACTGCTGAAAACAAAGCATTAACAAACCATTCAATTAAAATCTGACGTATCGTGTAGTTTGTTGTAAAACCTGAAGCCTTTGCACTTTAGATGTTTCTGTAACTAAATGAAGCTTATGTACTAAAAGTGTAATGTCACTTTATTGCTACACCATAATTAATTCGTTAATGAGACAGAACGCTCTGTGCTGGAACCACTTAACCTTTAAACACCTAAAAATGAAGAGACTTTATGAAATGATGCTGCGTCACCTCTCTGATGAAATGATGCTGAGTCGTCTCTCTGATGAAATGATGCTGAGTCGTCTCTCTGATGAAATGATGCTGAGTCGTCTCTCTGCCCTGTCGATGACCAGGCTATTCTCTCTGCTCTTTCAGGTATGATTATGTGGAGGTGGAGGAACCCGACGGGTCTATGGTCCTGGGACGCTGGTGTGGTTCTCAGTCTGCTCCCGGCCCTCAGTTGTCCAAGGGGAACCAGATCCGTATTCGTTTCGTTTCAGACGAGTACTTTCCAGCCGATCCGGGCTTCAGCGTCCACTACGTTCCACTGCAGCAGGTAATAGAGCTCATATCAGATCATTAGAAAGTCAGCTCCACCACATCACTGTGCCTGCAGGACTGAGAAGCATCCACCACCCTAATAATTCCTGCTCTGTGGAGGTCCTGATCCTCAGAGAACAGAGTCTGGACTACAGAATCTGTATGATCAGTGAAGCTGATATGATGATATGTACAATGAGAGTAAAACAGGATTAAAGGATTTCTAACAGATGTTCATCTCACATTTAAAGCATAATTATTGCCAAAATACATACAGATGATGTTTTGGGGTCTGGAATCTTCTCGTTCCCATATCATCCAAAAAGCTCTAAACCCTGTGCCAGGAAATTCTGCAGTAAAGGACCGTGATGCTCCCACACAGACGCCAAAAAAGGATGAAGACATTCATTTAAAGTTTTGAGGGAATAAGAAAATTATTTTTTAATCTAAACCCCATCTGAAACTCGGAAGAGAACCAGTTCATCACCTGCCGTCTCTCATCCTTTAATAATGACTCTATATACTTTTAATATACTTTACTATATAACCTTTTACTTCATACTGAGCTCAGTTTAGTTTCAGGATAAAGTTTCTGTAACTTTGATGAGCTGGGTGGAAATCGTATTTATAGATATCATTTTAAATTTCCACCTCCCTTTCTCCATCTCCATTTCAGCTCATAAACTGTGTGGTACAGTTTATGTGACTTAGGTCAGTCACTTATGTGGAGGTTTGATGTGGAGGTATGATGATGTGGAGTTATGATGATGTGGAGGTATGATGTGGAGGTTTGATGATGTGGAGGTATGATAATGTGGAGGTATGATGATGTGGAGGTATGATGATGTTGGAGTATGATGTGGAGGTATGATGATGTGGAGGTATGATGATCTTGGAGTATGATGTGGAGGTATGATGATGTGGATGTATGATGTGGAGGTATGATGATGTGGAGGTATGATGTGGAGGTATGATGTGGAGGTAGGATGATGTGGAGGCATGATGATGTGGACGTTTGATGTGAAGGTATGATGTGGAGTTATGATGATGTGGAGGTATGATGATGTGAAGGTATGATATGGAGGTATGATGATGTGGAGGTATGATATGGAGGTATGATGATGTGGAGGAATGATGATGTGGAGGCATGATGATGTGAAGGTTCGATGTGGAGGTGTGATGTGGAGGTATGATGACATGGAGGTATGATATGGAGGTATGATGATGTGGATGTATGATGTGGAGGTATAATGTGGAGGTATGATGATGTGGAGGTATGATGATGTGGATGTAAGATATGGAGGTATGATGATGTTGAGGTATGATGATGTGGAGGTATGATGTGAAGGTGGAGAACAACCCACATGTGATCTCTCAAAAACAGCCGAGCAACCCGAGTCGGGAAATCTGCGGCGGGAACCGAACCGCACTGTTTTCTCTGAAGGATAAACACGTCGTTGTGTAATTCAAACCCAGACTCACTTGAGTAGAAACTGGTGAGATGAAAAACCCACTTCCTAAATACACGGTCCAACAGGGGGGTGTGGGGAGGTGGGGGTCACATTCCTCATGTGTCAGGATTCAGCAGTGGACACGCAGGGGGAGCTGAGAAAACAATCTGGGGAAGAAGTTAGTGCTCAAAAAGAGGAGTGATGGATCTCTGTGCAAAACTGTTGAATAAATACAAACTAAATCAACAATGAACCAAAAACTACACGGAATACAACCACATTCAACATGAATCGTCATTTAGAGTCATTATCCTGTATCAGCATCGTGTATCACTGATGAAGAGTGAGAGGATGAAGAACCTACCGTCTCTGATTCTACATCTATAAGGTGGAGCAGTAAGGTGGAGGAGTGTGACGGAGTGTACAGTGAGTGATACAGGGCTTAAAACTGTGTGATGTGTCTGACCCATTCTTACCAGAGCAACACACCACCACCATGTCCCACACACTGAGTGAAGTCTGGGCAAGTGCCCACACATGTGCCCCGAGCGGTGGGCAGCCCTGTACTTTTCGCCCAGGGAGCAACTTGTGAAGGGTGCCATACCCGAGGAAACTGCAGCCATAGTACTTGATGGGACCGGGAATCAAACCGGGGACCTTCAGGTTGCAAGGCTGTAGGAGTAAAAGTGAAACACTCATATGGGTCATTTTAAATCCTCTACTGGGGTCGCGGGAGGTTCCCTATTCCCATAAATACATTTCAGGCGCTGGGCAGATAGACCCAGGACAGGGCACCAATCTATCGCTGGGCACACTCACTCACACAGACGTACTCTATATGGGGCAATTTAGAGCATTTAATTAACCTTGAATCAACATTTTTAATCAGACTTTTATAAGAAGTGAATGTTAAAGTTTTTAAATCTATGTGAAGAATGAAATCGGACTTTTTGGCAAAAAATATTGGAGCTTGATTTGATGCAGTAAATACAGGAGTTTGATTCCGTGCTCATCTCTGGTCATAACTCTGTCCTGTTGTCCCTCTGGTTCCTAATTTTCCCCACCCAGAGCACACACACATACACACACATCCTCCACACTTCATTACATCCACTAATAAAGCTGTCCTCTCTGCCATGCTGTGTGTTCATACCTGAGTAAACACATCCATCCAGTCCAATCATTTACCTCTAAATAGTCTCATCTCAGCAGCTATTGAGGTCCTGGCTGTCTGAAAGCACGAGGTCAGAGGTGGTGTGTCGTTACCCTCACGCTGGGGCCGAATGTGTGTGAACACCCTTTCTAATTATTGCCTTCAGTCGAGGCTTAATTACAGCAGAGATGCTCCACCACATAAATAACTCGATGTTCCCTCAGCTTTGCTGCTTGAAAATAACTACGGATTAAACGTTTTTTGATGAGTTTGGTTCTGGAGGAACTTCATGTTTGGCTCGAACTGGAATTCAGTACACGAGCCTTTTCGTATAACCAATCTCAAAAGTCTGTCAGCCGGCATCGTTGCTAAGCAACACCCGGACAAAGCGTATGGCTGGGTGAGTTTGGTGTGGATGGCATCAACTGTCCCACACACAGTCCTAACCTCAACCCTGTCCAACATGGGATGAATTAGAACAGAGATCATGTTTCTCTTGTCTGATCTTCTACATGAATGAGGAACTTCCACAGACACACGTCAACATTCTCAGACATATGGAGTCGTTAGGTGAGGTATGTATCTGTCTCAGTACCTTTTTATGTTTTATTAAACATTATTTTTGGACATTTGGGGACCTTCTGGACGTTAATAACCATATATGTTGATTACACCGTTCTAATCCGATTTTTATTATTCCACCGTTATTGTCCGTCTTTCTTCTCCTGTAATTTTGGAGCTATCGGCTCGATCTTTGCAGGACACGTCCGGCTCATTGGTAAGATGAGTGCTTGGGGCGTGGTAGCTCAGTGGTTAAGGCATTGGACTATCAATCTAAAGATTGGTGGTTCAAATCCCAGGTCCAGTGAAGTTACCAGAGTGGGTCCTTGAGCAAGGCCCTTAACCCTCATTACTCCAGGGATGTTGTGATTAACCCTGTGCTAACCTTGTAAGTCTCTTTGGATAAAAGCATCCAATAAAGGACCAAATGTAAATGTAAATACTTGTATACAGCTAAAGAATCACTCGAACCGTTCCCGAGATATTCCAGGTTTTCTGAATCAAAATTCCCATTCACGTTACATTACGGTGATACTCTCCTAAACTCCAATGTTTGAGCTACAAGGATAAAATTTTGCAGGAGTCAGAGAGGGCTGCAGCCACACCGGCCTTGTGAAATTGCAGCGTAATTGAGAGACACTCTATTACCTTACTTCATTCATAATATTGCTTTGATGTCCGTATGCACTGTGTCTCCTACAGTCTCCTACCTTCTTTAGGAAATGCACCTCTCTCTCGTTGTTAATGTGTATATAAATATGTGAGGCACTATCCATCCATTATCTCCCACTTTATCCTCTATTAGGGTTCCCAATGCCCATCCAGGGGAGAACGTTTCGGGCGCTGGGCAGATACACCCAGGACAGGGCGCCAATCTATCGCTGGGCATTGTGAGGCACTAATACGTTCTAATTTTGAGGTCCTTTGGTTCTACACAGTTGTTAAGTGTTTGAGAGAACTCTGGTCTGGGTTCCGTGGTAGTGCGTCTCCATCAGTGGACTCTCGATGACCTCGTCTTTTAAGAGCCTTGCTTTTGATTAAACATTAAAAGGGGAGGACGGATGGACGGATGTGAGATTTGCCAACTAGAACCGAGTGCGAAGGAGGGCAAACATATCAGAATGGTTCTGGCTAGGCCGTTATCAAAACAGAGACCGGAGCCAATGAGAACATCAGAGCAGGAGGCCGAGAGTGAAAACAGAACTGAATGGAAAACTCTACTCTCCCATATCTGTCTGCACACAGGAAGAAAGATCTACCTCCTTAATTATACACCTCAGCTCCATACAGATGGGGTTTGTAGTTCTACAGTTTCATTCTGTAGTCAATCTGTTGCTCTACAGCAGGGGTGCCCACACTTTTCCTGGGCCGAGATCTACTTTTCCATTGGACAGGTCATCGAGATCTACCAGGGTTAATCTTTTTAGGCTTTTATATTGAAACCTGTTAGCACACATCATGTTAGTATTGTTGAATCTGTTAGAATCGCTCTTTTATTAAACACATTCCAGCAAATAGCACAGAGAAAACCTGATTTTAGTTCCACCCAAACACACAGTATACAGCACAAATGTAAAACAATCACTGTAACCCACATTTCCCCAAACAGAACATGAACATTAATAAAAGCAAATGGATTCAAATCGCAATTCATAAGTAATCACATTGTGTGTGTGTAATGTGTGTGTTCTCTTTAGTATGTTCTCTGATGATCAGGACCCCCACAGAGCAGGTGTTATTAGGGTGCTAGATGTTTCTCAGTATGGCAGTCACACTAACGTGGTGGTACAGGTGTATTGGTGTTGGTGTTTCTCTGGTTCCAGTGGATCAGACAGATCCTCAGTCCATAGTAAGTGGATACAGATGACAGTGAGGTGTAGAAACACGTGTCTGTACCTCATATGTTGTGATAATTAATTATTTAATTTAAGACCAGGTGGCTTAGTGGTTAGCACATTCGCCTCTCAGCACTAGGCATTCCCGATTCGAATCCCCATCTGGGTGGAGTTTCCATGTTCTTCCCGTGTCCGCGTGGGTTTTCTCTGGGTTCACCGGTTTCCTCCCACAGTCCAAAAACATGGACAATTGAGTTCTCCAATTTTCCCATGTAGAGTGTGTCTGTGTGTGTGTGTGTGTGTGCCCTGTCCTGGGTGTATCTGCCCAGCGCCCAAAACGTTCTCCCCTGGATGGGCATGTGGAACCCCCCCCCGACACTAATTTATATAGGATAAAGCGCAAGATAATGAATGAATGAATTTAAGACCAGACCTTTGGTTTATTGGAAAATATCACGTGTGCTGTATATAATGTAAAGACTGCGTATTCCACAATCGTTTGTAAAGTTTTACGACCCAGAAACTGGTCCAGACTATTACGGTTACCGTAATACAACAACGAGTGTTTATTGTGTCAGTCAGCGGGTTCAGGACGTGTGGAGCTGATAACGCTGATGCATTTAAAGCTCTGAAACCTCTCAGTGAGCATGTTCTCCCTTCAGAGCCTTTGATGTCACGCTAATATGTTTCTTTATCTTCAGGGATTTTTATAGGTAAGCAAACAATTTTAGTTCATATGTATATTCCCCCGTCTGCGTCTAAAGTCCAGTAACAAAGACTTTTAAATGGCTTTAAACTAGGAAACAATATCCTGCCATCAGGTTCGCCCCAAAACATCTGCAGGGACGAACCGAGCAGTCAGAGTGTAATGCATCTGCAACCATCTGCAACCATAAAGATCATGACGAGGCCATCTACAATTCATAACACCATTCACTTTGATTCTCATTAAGACATGAACCCAAATCTGACATTTAAATCAGAACAATAAACATCTAACGACCCCGACAACAATTGATTCACTCATCTGTTCAGCATCTGACTCCCAATCCGATCCGAGTTCAGGAGGATGTAAAAGAATCAAAACAACCTGGATAGGTCCCAGACCATCACAGGACAGACATACAGACATGTAACAAGGACACCAGAGCTCCCAGAGAAAATCCACACAGACACGAGGAGAACATACAAACTCTCGTCTTGTCACTTGTTGTCTGGTTGAGAAAATGAGCAAGAAGTGTGACCTGAGCCTTCGTGTTCTGGTCACTGTTTAATGAAATTAAAACTCACAGCAAATAAAACTGAAAACATGAAATTCTTCTTAAAACCAAAAATAACATTATCAAAGGAATTAATTGTTTCCTGCAAACCTTTAACTAAACGTTTTCCTTTTATTTTCTATCTTTACTGAAAGCCATGACAAATAAATGAAAGGTAGACATTATTCAGCACACAGGAATAGTCCTAACCTGCATCTGATTTCGGCGTCCTGCCTCGCTTGCGAGTGGAAAAGCTTATTCACAGGGAAATAATGCATCATTCTCTGTCTTATTGTTGCAATCAGGTTTATAATTTTAGCTGGAATAACCTCCTGACCTTGCGGCGCAGCTGCAGGGATAGGTGGGAAATGTGGTCGCCTTCAGCCATAACAAGAGCCTGAGAGCGTCACCTTCCATTTCCAACTTTGGCGCACTTTAATTTCCTCCCTTTAATTTGCACCACGGTTTCTCATGGCACATTTAGAGAGAATTATACCCCTGAAATGATTTAACGGACGTGCCGCTCTTTGATGTTCGATGTCCGTCAGAGCTTTACCAGTTCGTTCTCTTGCTTGTTTACGGATGCTTTTAAGTGTCTTGGCATTTGGGAGCGTTTTTAAAAGTTGCCCTTATTTCATAAAGAACAATGCCGTTTTTCATCTGTTCTCTCAGAAGCTGGTGAACAGAGCGGACATTCCGTCTCCTGCGGAAATGGAATAAGGTTTTATTTCAGAAGTGTGATTTATTCACAATAATACACAACCTCGAGTGTCTTCATTCTTTTATAAAACGTTAAAAACACACTATAATTAAAAAAAATAGGGTTTAATTTAAAAATTATTAAAAGCAAACTCGTTAATAATCTGCTCTTCCGCCACTTAATCTAGTCTGGATTTTAAAGTGAACGCTGATCGCTGAGTAACAGGATTCCGGTTTCTCTAACAATCAAACACTGACAAACAGTGGCCAAATTACAGAACACAGTTTATAAAAAACATCGTCAAAATAATGTATTGTATATCACACATTGATACTAGTGTGAAGCACTCAGAGGGGTGTTATTGTTAATGATGTCACGGCTGGACACACGGCTCAGCCAATCAGATTTAAGGAGCAGAACTATACATTTTATAATCAACCATACAACACACAGATTTCCCTTTAAAGTTGACATCTAACCCTCCTAAGGATATTCTGCTTTCTAAACACTTTAAATTTTAGAAATTAAAGTTCTGTTCTTATTCATGGAACCCCACGCTAACACCAAAAGAACAAGAACTTTTTTACATAAAAACTTTAAAGAGTGGATTTGGTCTGGGTTCCTAACGGTCAGTTTTTTTCCTCTGGGCTGTCGGTTCTATGCGCCGGTGTTTTGGCTCAGAACACTGCCGTCATAGAAGGTGTGGCTAAGCGATGAAACTCTATTTAGGAGCCTACAGTTCCTCCAGTCCTGACTCACAGGGATCCCACATTTCTCTTTGGCTCTGTGTCTTGCCAGGCGCCCAACGTCCAGCTGGATTGCGGTCAGACTTCCGTGTAAATAATTTGGTGTATACAGTGTGTAATGTGTGTTATGTTGTGGATGAGCACGTGTTGGGTGACGGTTCCTGGCAGACTGTATGGTTCCTGGCAGCCACTTTGCTGCTGGTTTAGCTGCCATGTCCTGCCATTGTGTATTCCCAGAACTGTTTTCCCAGTCCACCACACAGTCACAGTTGTTGAGCTGAATGTGTGTCATCACAAACACGTTCGAGGAACAGGTTTGACTCGGACCGTTGTCATGTCTGATACACAGAGTGATCCGGAACCTTTTGGCCTTGTTGGTTTCCTTTCTCAGAAGTATTTGGCAGCACCACTCTGTTGACTTTCCTCTTAAAACTGTGTTTGCTTCGTCAAAAATAGTTCCGTTCGCTGTGAAGTCAAAGGGAATAATCATGTTCTCAAATCAAATGTCAACAGGATAACAAATCCTGAAGCGAGAACGTGGTTTTATTGTACGTATAATCAGTAGGAACCAATGCAGATAAGTGTACACTGTAATCTTAAGTAGTTCCAGTAAACCCAGTTATAGTATCTGCATTGATTTATTCAAGTCAAATTATAGTTTTCCTTATGAAAGGTCATTAGGACTTTCTGTAGATCAATTCACCTCGAAACACAGCGGACAGCTTTCCCCGTGATTTATTTACAATAATACACAACCTCTAATAATAAAACACTTACAGACACACTATAATAAAAAAAACACAGTTTGATTCAGAAATGAGTTAATTGAAAGTAAAATCGTTAGTAATCTGCTCTTCCACGACGTAATCTAATCCAGTTTCTAAACTGAACACTTATCGCTGAGTAACCAGATTCCGGATTCTCTAACAATTAAACATTGCCATCTAGTGGGAAAATTACAGAACGCTGTTTATAAAATATTATGCTCAATTCAGATAGAAACACAGCTGACTCACATTATTAGAACCTCGTATGTAACACACTCCTCATTTTAATCTAATTACTCGATTCTTTACAGATTTAATCGACCGCCCTACCTCCACCTCCACCACACTGATTGCATCACGCTGCTCCTCCACGTTCAGCCACATCTCCCAAACACCCTCCACCCAAACAGGCAATCCCTCTGTATCAGCAGAAACCAGAAACAGGACAGAAATGGTCCAGAGCCACGGACACAACGAAGAATTGTTGAAAAAATAAAGGGCTTAAGAAATAAAAACTTCAAAAATAGTTTTGAAGTTCAGAATCAGGGAATGTAACGGGTCTCCGGGGAGGAGAGGAAAACAGCTGCTGTTGTTAGAATGAAGGGGGGAGAGCAAGACGCCAGGTTTTGACTCAAGACTAATAAAATGTCAGTGTAGAGTTTCCCAGTTTTGGTCCAACCGATTATTTGGTTATAGCCGTATGTCAGTTCAGGATTTACACGCGGGGATTACAGACGGAATGTGAGATTGAATCTCAGATCTCGGTTCTGTCTTCGGTGTCCTGACTGATTCACCATGTCCTCCATCAGCATTCAATTGTTCAACATCCACACTCAACTTTACCTTCGAACAAATGTACACCACGTACACAGTACGATGGGGGGGGGGTGAACAGCTGATTCAGTTTAATCCGAGCGAACCATTTTGCTGCGGTTCCTCCTGATTTATAAGGTTTATCATTTCAGCTTTAATTTCAGAGACTATAAAAAGTTTTTGCAACATCACGGGCTCCAGATTCAATGGCCTTAAAGAGCGTTTGTATCAGAGAGGACGAACAGCGCCCTCACTCTGTCACTTAATACTTTCTTCTGAACTTTTTTGTTGTTGTAAAAGTCAGATTAATTAAGGATTTTATAAAAGTAAACATCAAAATCTGCCTTGTATTAAGCATTTCAGGATATGAGGACAGGGATAGGACATTAGGAGGTGTTGCTGGTGAATCATAGCATATGGATTGAGTTGTGGAACTTTAACGTGAACTACTGGCTCTCTCCACCCGCAGTGGAACCCCGACTGAACCCGAGGCATTTTATTTGTTTACATCCCGTCACTCATGCGCCGGGGCGTCTGGTCGAGTGGACTCAGCCTGACGAACAGACGGCGCGTCACGTCTGTCGAAGCCTTTCGCTCCTCGCGCACTGACACAGATGCAACCAATTTGCAACACCTTGTTGTCAGCTGAAGTCCACAGTGGGATCCATTATGCTGCTCTGGAGTTTATATCTCAGGAGCTCCATTCATCATCTCTGCTCCTCAGGATGACGTCAAAGCAGTTTTTTTTAAAGCCATAGGAATAAGATCATGTTCACATTCTCTTTAGGGAGAAAATATTTTGTAGGTTGCTATGCATGAGGTCGGCCGACGTTAAACCTTGTGATACAGATAATTTCTAAGTGGAATTGCTTGGCGGCGGGCGTTCGTGTTTATTGATTACAGCTGATTGGAAACTCAGGAGAGATTCTGCATCATGCTATGTGTTTTACCTAAACTGAATACATGCTTTTAATTAATAATTATAAAAACATCCATATGCCAAATATAGTGAGAGGCCTATACATTACACCATCAGCGTTAATGGTATTCCATTGTAAGTTGGTTCTCCTCGTTACTCTACACAAGCTTTCACATTATTAGGACTTTCTTCAATATTTTGAAATGTTTGTGAATCGTTTCCAGTTTATCCATTAGAGCGTGTCAGAACAAACACTGATGTTAAGATGAGAGGACATGGTTTACAATCTCTGTTCCAATTGGCCTCAATGTATTTGATGGGGTTAAGATAAGATGAGATAATCCTTTATTTGTCCCACAATGTGGGAATTTCACATTTCCCAGCAGTAGAAGTGACATTAATTGGGAAAAGTTATAGATATGTCTTCAAAAAGACTTTAAATAGACTTTAAAAAGAAATAATGTGATAGAAATAGAGCTCAGTTTCAGAATCAGAATCAGTTTTATTTGCCAAGTATGTTACACACACAAGGAATTTTGTTCTGGCATAATGGTGTCTCTCTTGTAAATTGCAATTTACTGTATTTACAATATACAGTTATATTTACAAATAACAAATAACAAATTTGCTGTACAATATGATACATATGTTATAAAATATAGAATCTATATGGTAAGATGCATTTATGCTGTAGTGTTAATGAGCTGTTTATAAGTGGTGTGAGGAAAGAAACTGTTCGAGTGTCTGGTTGTTTTGGTGTACAGTGATCTGTATGGTCTGACGGAGGGGAGGAGCTGAAATAAATTTTGTCCAGGGTGTGAGGGGTCCATGATGATTTTCTCTGCCCGTTTCCTGGTTCTTGAGGTGTACAAGTCCTGCAGGGTGGGCAGAATCAGTGGTGTCGTCTGCAAACTTAAGGAGTTTAACAGTTGGGTCGTGCAATGTGCAGTCGTTGGTATACAGGGAGAAGAGCAGTGGAGAAAAGACATATCCTTGTGGGGCACCAGTGCTGATAGACTGTATGTCTGAAGTTGTTACTCCCAACTTCACCTGCTGTCTTCTGTCTGTCAGGAAGCTGGTGATCCATTGGCAGATGGCAGGAGATTTATACAAAATGAAATAAAATAGAATAAAAACTACTTAATTATGTACATGGCATATAAATTTGTTTTGGTAGTTGATGTTAGGACTCTTCTACACCTCAGCCATGCCACGTCTTCATGGACATGGATGTTTGCACGAGGACACAGACACGCTAGTTAAATAAGGATCTTATCCAAACTGTTTTTACATATTTGGTAGTTTGTAATTGTTCTGAATTGTTCATGGCATGGTGCGTGAATTGATAAACTTAATGCACCACATCTGACAGTGAAACAGCATTTATGATGAATTCTTAAGTAAAATTTCCATCCTTGTAGATGCGGAACTTCCCCTTGAATGTGAAAGTGATTGTCTGAGTGTCTGTTGTAAAATGTCCAGGTTTATTTTATTTTTACCCAGTGAGCACTGAGAGCTCCAGGACTCCACACCACCCTAAAAATGATGAGAACCTTCAAAAACGAATCAACAAATGAAAACAAAAGCCAAATCATCATGAAGATCTCCAGAGAACAGAACTGAACGCCTTAATTTCTTAATATTTGTGAACGTTGTGTTTTCAGAAGCCGTCTGCACCCGCAGTGAGTCCTCCAGCTCCACAGAACGTGGACGCTCTCAGTGACACCATGTCTGAGTTCGGCACGGTGGAGGAGGTGCTGAAGTACCTGGAACCTGACCGCTGGCAGCTTGACCTGGAGGAGCTGTACAAGCCCACATGGCATGTGATGGGAAAGTCCTTCTTCCTCCAGAAGAAAAACAAAGGTACCGGTTCCAAGAACCCAGTTTGGTCCATTCATCCATTATCTTCTGCTTAATCCTTTATTAGGGTCTCGTGGTGGAGGTTCCCCAGGCTCATCCAGGAGAGAACTTTTTGGGCGCTGGCCACTCTCACTCACAGTATATAGGGAAATTTAGAGTATACAATTTGAATCCATATTTTTGGACTGTGGGAGGAAACTGGAGAACCCCGGGGAAACCTATGCGGACATAAATATTCATTCATTCATTCATTATCTTCCGCTCATCCTCCACTAGGGTCACGGTGGGGCTCCCCATGCCCATCCAGGGGAGAACATCTCGGGCGCTGGGCAGATAGACCCAGGACAGGGCGCCAATCCATCGCTGGGCACACACTCACTCACACAGACACACACTATAGGGGCAATTTTGAGAATTCAATTAACTTGTTCCATGTTTTTGGACTGTGGGAGGAAACCGGAGAACCCGGAGGAAACCCACGCAGACACGGGGAGAACATGGAAACTCCACCCAGATGGGGATTCGAAACGGGAAACCCTAGCGCTGAGAGGCGAACGTGCTAACCACTAAGCCACCGTGCCGCGGACATAAATATAGATATGTAATTATTAATCTTTACTTTTTTTTTATTAAACTTTAAATAAATTTTATTAAACTAAAAGGCAAAGTAACACCGTATACAGTTCTCCAGTCCATCACACAGAGGATCGACACAGAGACGAGTAATAATGAGAACGTTAAATATTGA
>JAFMOD010000108.1:644991-661126 GCA_019802435.1 Corydoras maculifer | reverse complement strand
CGGGAAACCCTAGCGCTGAGAGGCGAACGTGCTAACCACTAAGCCACCGTGCCGCGGACATAAATATAGATATGTAATTATTAATCTTTACTTTTTTTTTATTAAACTTTAAATAAATTTTATTAAACTAAAAGGCAAAGTAACACCGTATACAGTTCTCCAGTCCATCACACAGAGGATCGACACAGAGACGAGTAATAATGAGAACGTTAAATATTGAATTAAATCCTGCAGATTGTGATTGCGGAGGTCGATTTTGTTATCAGATCTTTAATAAACACATCTTTGTTACTGTCCCTGTTTGCAGCTGTGGTGGATCTGAATCTTCTCAGAGAGGAGGCCCAGCTCTACAGCTGCACGCCTCGCAATTTTTCCGTGTCTCTGCGCGAGGAGACTAAAAGGACAGATGTCCTCTACTGGCCCAGCTGTCTGCTGGTGAAGCGATGTGGGGGAAACTGTGCCTGCTGTTCAAACACCTGCAACGACTGCCAGTGCACCCCCACCAAAGTCACCAAAAAATACCACGAGGTATGAGGTCACTGATGTTCTGTATCATAACAGCAACGAAAGCATGAGATCCTGTCTCAGGTTTCATCCATTTTGTTTATAGTTTTATAATTTATAGTGATTTATTTCATGTCTTTTATTATGGTTGTTTGGGATGCGGAGGCCTATCCCAGCTCTCATTCATTTAAAAACCAGAAAATATCCTGTGTCACTGGGCAGAAAAATTTCCCCTACCAACATGCTTTTGGGTTGTGGGACAAATCATTAGGAGAACATACAAATCCTTCACAATCGAGTCTGCATGTCCTCCCCATGTCTGTGTGGGGTCAGGTTCCTCCTACACTCAAAAGACATGTTAATGGATGGAAACTGTTTGTTAAAGTTGTTTCTTTAGAACGGTTCCTGCTTCAGGCGTCCGGTTCAAACCCGATCAGAACAGAACTAATAAGCTTTCCATCGTTAACTCAGCTCCTCAGTTTCCAACCCTGAAAATAAAGAGCTGTCTGGTGGTCACTGCGTCCCGTCATCAGATGTGACGGACTGACTGAGTGGAAAACGAACTGCGTCCATCCGTGTTAACGCTGCATCATTTTTCATGTTGTTGGCAGGTTCTGATGCTGAAATTCAGACCCGGAGGCCGAGGGGCTCAGAAGTCTCTAACGGATGTGGCACTGGAGCACCATGAGGAGTGCAGCTGTGACTGCAAGAAGGACTGAGTCCACACCAGGGACGCCGCTTTAATGGGAAACTATTTATTCGTTGGATTTAATTTTTTAGCGCAGCGTCCGTCAGCTGCAGGACATTCTACGGACCGGAGAACCGAACCGATATATTGAACATTTTCAGGGAGATTCATATTCTACTGCATTTGTGTGTGTGCAAAACTCTGACCTGCGATGAAGAAGACGAGACGACGGCGAACATTTAAAAAGACGTAGAACCATCATGAGAACAAAGATCTGAACCCTCACAGAGAGGTCCCTAAGTCCTCGTGTTGTAAATTAATCATCACACGTCTCTTCATCAGATGTTTGGAGGACACTGTGGATCAGAATAGTTCCTCCATCTCTGGAACCTTCTCAGAGAAGAACTCTTATTCTTTCTTTTCATTTCTGCGGGACCCCATAAAGAGAACCGAGAACAGAACAGTCTGGAACTGCACCCGTCATCTCTGCATTCCATCTGAACATCTCACATTAAGGCTCAACATTTAAAAGAGTGAAAAGACCTCCAAAACGGAACCCGTGTCTCCTCCAGAATGGGAACCAGGAGGTTTTCTCAGCATCCAATCACAGCTCGTCTATCGAATGTCCCATGCCGCTATTTAAAGATGTGAGGGACCCGTGAGGCAGCGTTTTTGTAGATAGCATCGTCACCACACAGTCTAATCCTGATGTAAATAAACTGTCAGCATTACGTTTTCTGTTGTTTTTTTAGGATTTATATCTTTTTCCTAGCAGCCTTCCTGTTTTTCTAAAAAATACGGTGTCTGTACTCTCTGATGTCTTTCTTTCTTTCTTTCAGTTCAGTAATAATCATCTGAGAGTTGACCTAAATAATAAAACACCTCCTCTAATGAGGAACTGATTCCTCGTCAGTGTGGAACCATTTAAAACTGGATGTGGGACGATAAACTGTAAGAATGAATTCATACTGTGGATTTTACCATAAAACCAATCGAAACATCAACCGAGTGTCCTTCACGTCATTATCACATTTGATTTGTTGCAACTCAAAATCAAACGCGAGAAGATAACATTATAAAAGAACACAGAGTATGAAGTTTAGCCAAGGGTTCTGCACCAAGGGGGTGACCCCCAAGACGTCGGGGTTTGCATTTCATTCATTCATTCATTATCTTCTGCTTAATTTTTTACTGGGGTCGCGGTCTATTACTGTGCACACACTCACATATGTGTATATCTAAATGGGGCAATTTTGAGCATTCAATTTACCTTGAATATGAATTGGACTGCAAGAGGAAACCAGAGAACCCTGAGGAAACCCACACAGACACGGGAAGACACATGCACCACCCAGCTTGGGATTTGAACCTGGATCCCCTGCATTGAGAGGAGAAAATACCAACCACTACACCATCGTGCTGCCTCAGTTTGAATATGAATAATAATAATACTTATTTCAAATATACTGATTATACCTTCAGCAGACCGTCTGTTCCTCTGACTTTGTCAGTCCCCTTCACTCTGATGATGATGACCCACAGAGCCAGTGTTATTAGGGTGGTGGATGACTCTTGCATGGTGGTGCAGGTGTTTGAGTGTCTTTTTAAAGAGTTTAAACCCTGTATGCACTCACTGTGGACTCATGTCCTCTAATCCTAATCCAGTCAGAGATCACAGGATGCCCTGTCGTGTCTGAATGAAATGCTTTGCTCTTTAAGTCTTTTCTCAGAGAGCTGGACTTCCTGACGGTGGTCACAACGTCTCCAGCAGCAGATGATTTATTCACGTCAATATAAACCACTGTGTAAAGCCCCTCCCAAATGCTCAGCTGTCAGTCTAAAGGCCTCATAAAGTTCTTTTGATCATCACACCACATCAAAGGATATTCTGATGTGTAGTATTATGATCAAAGGAACATGAAGGTTTAAAAGCCATGCCTTTGATTTAATGTCATTTCTTGTTCTAAATGCAGCGTTTTTTTATTTTATTTTATTCTTCTTCTGGTTTAAATGAGATGACAGAACGTTAACGCTGACCCAGCAGCCCTGTGATTCATGAGCGCCTGTGGACTGATTGTTTCGGCTTATTGTGTTCCATCGCGATAAGATCTTGGCTTTTATTTTACTTTTAAAGTATTATCGTGTAAGTTTTACTTTCTGAATAGACACCGTTATCCTGCAACGGCAAAGAGATTGATGTTTTGTTATGAGAAGAGAATAAAGATCTTCTGTGGTGAACGGTTCGGGTGAGAGTTCGGGATCTGTGTGGAACATGGCAGGGATCAAAAACGCTTCAAAAGATCAAACACAACTCCACTGGTAACATTAAACCCTCAGTGCATGGTGTAGATAATACAGCGGTGCAGGGCTTTTACAGCATGAATCTCCTGGGTGTCTTTCTGTGCAGGGATTAGGACCTTTCCCTGTGGTTTGCATGTTCTCCCCATAAAGTTTCCTCATATACTGTTGGCATGTTATCCAACAAATCCAAATCCAAATCCTGGAGTAGACTACAGCACCCACAGTAAACTCAGTAAATAGAAACTGATAACTTAATAAATGTAATTAGAGGCCCTGATAGATATTCATTCATTCATTACCTTCAGCTTAATCCTGTATTAGATTCATGGAGAAGGGAGGGGGAGAGGGGGGGGAAGGAGGGAATCTTGTTAAATGAGGTTTGAACTTAAACTCTACCTCCACAGTCTAGGTATTCAAGTGCGTGTGCACTTGTGTGTAGTATTCAAGTGCAAGTGCATTTTTTTAATGGCTGTTTTTAAGTGTTTTTAAGCACAAATATCACAAAATAACATATACCTCACTGTAGATGTTAAAAAATAATGTTGTTATTAGAGTTAAACTATAAACTGTAGGTTATTATTTGATATCTTACGTTGATGAACTGGTCAGCCATCTTGGAAATAGTTTTTAAGTCTCGACTCGGCCGATTCGGGCAGCGTCGAAAGTTTCTTAAGCTTCCGATTTCAGAGCGTGTTCATGTGGTACTTCCTCATGAGAAACTCGTCTTTCCGATACAACCCACATCACTTGAAAACACAGTTAGTCCGAGTAGCTTCACCTGCGGAACACCCTGCTTATAGGCTCAAAGTGGCGCTGTGACATCATCGCTGTGACATCAGCATGTTAAATTAGGGAAATGAGGTCATCTGTAAAACCACAAAGAGCCAAAATACTTGAGCTGAAAATGACAAAGAAATCATTTTAAAGCTTCAACAGAAAACGAACATTCAGAGTTCCACCAGGGTTCCGAGTTTTACAAGAACTTTAGTTTATTTATAGTTTGTTTTACGTTGGACTTGGGCAGCAAGGTGGCTTAGTGGTTTAGCATGTTCGCCTCCCATAGGGATTCCTGGTTCGAATCCCCATCTGGGTTGAGTTGCCATGTTCTCCCCTTGTCCGTGTGGGTTTCCTTCAGGTTCTCTGGTTTCCTTCCACAGTCCAAAAACATGGATCAAGGTCAATTAAGTTCTCCAAATTGCCCCATATTGAGTGTGTGTTTGTGTGAGTGAGTGTGTGTCCAGTGATAGATTGGCATCCTGCCCTGGGTGTATCTGCCCAGCGCCCGAAACTTTCTCCCCTGGATGGGCATGGGGAACACCCCCCCCCCATGACCCTAGTATAGGATAAAGAGGAAGATAATGGATGGATGAATGGATGGATGTTGGATCTTCAGCATCAAGGTCGTTCAGTGATGGTGAACAGAATCAGAGTAATGATGATGATTCCGCCTCGAAGTTTGAAATCGTTTGGAAAAAAACAATCACAATATTCAAACATAGAATGCAAATAAAGAACAACAAGCGCTTTGGGTTCTCTGTAAGTTCTTTAGTGACTCTCCACCCTTCGTTACTCTGACAGATCAGAGTTAAAGCGAGGTCTTTAGTCAAGCAGCAGGGTGTTTAAACATTTAGTTAGAGCCCCGATGTGACCGAGCGGCGTCAGGGTTTGAGTGATCATCGGTTCTCCTGCTCGCCGGATCTCAGGATGATTAATGCTCATGAAGGAACCTTCATTTTTTACTTGCATTCTTTAAAGTTGCTTCTGAGCCCAACTTGATCCAGATGAGCATTCCTCTCCGTCCAGATCGCCTGAAAAATGAGATGGGACGCTTCATCTGAAAGGCTTCGTACCTTCAGGATTTGGTCCTCGTCCTCTGAGGACGCTGCGATCAAAGATCAAAAAGCACGGCGCGCATGATGACTTATTGAGACCCCACCAGATCAAAGGGCTGAATGTGGTGAAGTGTGCAACAGATTGAGGGATGAGCGGTGAAACTTGAGAGGCCAGCAAAAATAAACATCATTCCTGATCAACGTCCACATCAGAGGAACACGAATAAAAACAAAACGCATGTTCCACCGCATTCAGGAGGTGATTCTCTGGATTCTTATCTCGTGACCGAAGACAACCCTGAATTCCCAACCCTGCGGCGTCCTGGCGCTGAGGTTTGGGATCAGTCATTAGTTCAGAGGAATATCAACGTTGTGCTGTAAGCCGACATTTGGAATCATGAAAGGTCCGTAATCACGGTCTGTTATTTGCGTTGTGTTTATATATAAAGCACTTTTACAATACCCCCCCCCCCACTTTAACATGACTCCCTCTGTCATCTGGGGAGAATCATGTGATCATTCATTACTTCACTTTTGCAAGACATTCCTACTTTAGAGTTGCAAAATCACGAATGGCAAACGTGGATCAATAAACTGAGGTAGTGGGATCATTTTTTATTCAGCTCTGACATCACAAAGTCTCCATGAAGCTCGGCCTCAAAGCAGCTTTACGCAAAAGCCCAACTTTCCAACCAACATGCCAAGAAAACAATTCAATAATATCCAGCGCGCCCAGCGGACGCGATGAGTTTCAGCTCCATCACTCGAGGCTTATGGCTCGCCCCCCCCCCCCACCACTGAGCCACGTTCAGAGGTTACGAACATATAAAAAAAAACATCACGGAAAACTAAAAAGTCATTTACTCTGTGTGTCTTTGTTGGATTTTTGGCCCTTAGTTGGATTTTACTTTTACTTGTGTTGTCTCTTGTTTTGTCTTGTGTGGTGTTTTTTGGTTATTTTGGATGATTTGTGGTGTTTATATCTTGTATCTCGTCTTGTCTCATGTCATAGTTAGTCTTGTTTTCATGTCTTTTGTTGGATTTTTTTGTTGTTTAAATTTTGTTGTCTCTTGTCTTGTGTGGTGTTTTTTTGGGTTGTGTGGATAATTTTGGTGTTTATATCTTGTATCGCATCTTATCTCTTGTTGTCACGTGTTTTGTTGAATTTTTTGTGTTTGGTTGTCTGTTGTTGTCCTGCCGTGTGTTTTGTCTCTTGTTTTGTCTTGTGTGGTGTTTTTTGGCTTGTGTTAGGTGATTCGTGGTGTTTATATTTTGTATCTCATCTTGTCTCGTGTCATATTTAGTCGTTGTCATGTCTTTTGTCCTGATTTTTTTGTCCTTTAATTTTTTGTTTTGTTTTTGGGTTATTTAGTGGTGTCTATATCTTCTACTATCTTGTCTTTTATTTTTTGTTGTCTCTTGTTTTGTCTTGTGGGGTGTTATATATTGTATCTCATCTTGTCTCATGTCATATTTAGTCATGTTTTCATGTCTTTTGTACTGATTTTTTGTCTTTTACCTTTTGCTGTCTCTTGTTTTGTCTTTTGATGTGTTTTTTGGGTTGTGTGTGTGATTTTTTGTGTTTATCTCTTGTATCTCGTCTTGTCTCGTGTCATATTTAGTCTTGTTTTCATGTCTTTTTTCCTGATTTTTTGTCATTTATTTTCGTTGTCTCTTGTTTTGTCTTGTGTGGTGTTTTTTGGGTTGTGTTAGGTGATTTGTGGTGTTTATATCTTGTATCTAGTCTTATCTCATTTTATATTTAATCTTGTTTACATGTCTTTTGTCCTGATTTTTTGTCTTTTACCTTTTGTGGTCTCTTGTTTTGTCTTGTGGGGTGTTTTTTGGGTTGTGTTAGGTAATTTGTGGTGTTTATATCTTGTATTTCGTCTTGTCTCGTGTCATATTTAGTCTCGTTCTCATGTCTTTTGTTCTGATTTTTTGTCTTTTACCTTTTGTTGTCTCTTGTTTTGTCTTATGTTGTTTTTGGGTTGTGTGGCTGATTTGTGGTATTTATATCTTGTATCTCGTTTTGTCTCATGTCATATTTAGTCTTGTTTTCGTGTTTTACTGGATTTTTTGTCTTTTATCTTTAGGTGTCTCTTTTTTTGTCTTGTGTGGTGTTTTTTGGGTTGTGTTAGGTAATTTGTGGTGTTTATATCTTGTAACTCATATTATCTCATGTCAAATTTAGTCTTGTTGTCGTGTTTTGTTGGATTTTTTGTCATTTAGATTTTGTCGTCTATTGTTTTGTCTTGTGTTGTGTTTTCGGTGTCTGGTATCTCATCTTATCCTGTGTGATATTTCGTGTTGTTTTTATCTAAATGTTCAGACAGGTGTCCGTGGTGTTTATGAGTATCTCATCTTTTGATGCTGTCCATTATAGTGTAAATGTTCTCCTGACTGATGCAGAACGTCAATGAACCTGAGTGAGTGTTCAGTCCTCTGTCGGCTCGTCACAAACCTCATGAATTATTTATTCAAAAGTCTGTTGTAACCAAATACACATCAAACAACTTTCGTCTGATTCATGTCTCAGTTTCCAAGTCTAACGCTGCTTCACACTCTATAATTCACAGGAACGCTGTCTCCCATCCTTTCTATGGAGCTATTTCATGTCCGCCTCCCGGTGTGAGGCGAGGGGAAAGTTACAGCGGCGGGTTTGTGAAATGTTTTCTCGGCGAATTCGATTACCGGCCGCTGTAATTGAAAGTGAATATGAATGGAGGGCCACGTCGGAACGTCTGGTAATGAGGACATATGAATGGTGGGTTTCAGAAAGCAGCCATGGAGAGAAAAAAAGCATCTGCTGTTTAAAGAAAAGTGATGATTCTCTGAAGAAGGAGCAGAGAATTACACTGTGAAGTTTATTATATGGACAAAAGTTTAGAGACACACCTCCTAATCATTAAACCTGTGTTTTAAATCAAGTGCTTTGACTTTAAATTCATAGAAACAGTTCAGAGAAGGGGGGCGGCATGGTGGCTTAGTGGTTGCTAGGGATTCCAGGTTGAAATCCCTATCTGGGTGGAGTTTGCATGTTTATGAGTTTTCATGTCCTCCGGGTTCTCCGGTTTGCTCCCACAGTCCAAAAACATGGATTCAGGGCAAATTAAATGCTCTAAATTGAACCCATATACAGTAGTATGGTGTGTCTGTGTGCCCAGTGATAGATTGGTGCTCTGTCCTGGGTGTACCCACCCAGCGCTCTAAATGTTCTCCTCTGGATGGACATGGGTACCCCCCCCCCCCACGAACCTAGTAGAGGAGTAAGCAGAAGATAATAAAAGGATGAAAAGTATAGGGAAGGCCTTTATCTGTTCTAGCAGGACTGAGCTCCGGTACACGGATCCAGGTCCAAGGTGAAGGTTGGGTGAGTTTAATGTGGAAGAACCTGACTGACCTACACTGAGTCCTGACCTCAACCTCATCCCACATCTTCAGTAAGAAGTGAAACAGACAAGATTAGTCAGGTGCTCTCATCCAGCATCAGCATCTGATCTCCCAAACATGCCCTCAGACACACACCCCTCTCCACCCAGTGTTCATGAGTAACGGACCAAACCCAAAGTGCAAATCATTAAATCTCCACTGCTCTGAAGCTGTTCCACATTCTGAAAAACTTCATTCATCCATTATCTTCCACTTTATCCTCTATTAGGGTCGCGGGGGGGATTCCCCATGCCTATCCAGGGGAGAACGTTTCGGGCGCTGGGCAGATAGACCCAGGACAGGACGCCAATCCATCGCTGGGCACACACTCACTCACACATACACATTCTATAAGTCAATTGACTTGATCCATGTTTCTGGACTGTGGGAGGAAACCGGAGAACCTGGAGGAAACCCACGCGGACACGGGGAGAACATGGAAACTCTACCCAGATTGGGATTCGAACCGGGAATCCCTAGCGCTTAGAGGAGAACATGCCAACCACCAAGCCATTGTGCCGCTCTGAAAAACTTTATAATTATAATTATATCTGAAAACATTTATTAATATAAATATAAAGCTGTTTAGTAAAATATTGGGTTTGATTTTAATGTAAAATGTGCGTCTGGTGATGTTACAAACACACACACACATCACATGGAGTCCAGACAGCTTTTGGGTTCAGAGGGTTTAATGTCCTTCAACTCCACGTCTCCGAAACTGAGCTCACGCCCAGCCGGCGCAGGCTTCCTCGTGTCCCTCTGACTTCCTGAGAGCATGACTCTGTGCTGCATCATTCAGGAGTGCTGCTCCCAGTCACGCCACCACAACACTCACAGCCCCGTGTACCGTTACAAACACATTCAATTAAAAAAACGAGGTACAACATTAAGGATTAAGCCTTCCGAGCTCCATGTGTAATCAATTAATCAACTCCCTTTAATTATTTACATTAAGAGTGCAAAGTATTTGGATGTTTTGAACATCTACAGTATTATTTTTTTTTTGTGTATGATATGGATGTTTCCTCGAAGACATGTATAGTTTCTGGAGTAAGATTTCGGGTAAAAGAGCAAAGAAGCAGAAAGTGATGGGATAGTTCATTGTGGAATTTCAGTGTGAGGTTCCATTGAAGGATCTCTGACCTTGTGATGACTGAACACACACATCTGGCCCGTAGGACACACAGCTGACACACCAGCATACACTGATTCCTTCCATATGCCGTGTAGACACACAGAGGTCACCTGCGCTGAGGACCTTTATACACCACTGAATATCAAAATATATTCAATAAATTAATTAAATACACAGAGCTTTAGAGGGTTAGATGAAATGTTTAAATATTAATGATTTTAAGGATCTTTTTGTCTCTGTCTCTAAATATATATCTTTTTTTGTTGTTGGTTTGAGTTTGAGTTTTTAGTTTTTGTCATTCATCTGACTGAATTTTTTTTTTTTTAATTCCTGCTTAGGCGGCACGGTGGCTTAGTGGTTAGCACGTTCGCCTTTCAGCACTAGGGATTCCCGGTTCGAATCCCCATTTGGGTGGAGTTTCCATGTTCTTCCCGTGTCTGCGTGGGTTTCCTCCGGGTTCTCCGGTTTCCTCCCACAGTCCAAAAACATGGATCAAGTCAATTGAATTCTTAAAATTGCCCCATATAGAGTGTGTGCCCAGCGATAGATTGGAGCCCTGTCCTGGGTCTCTCTGCCCAGCGCCCGAGACGTTTTCCCCTGGATGGGCATGGGGAACCCCACTGCGAACCTAATAGAGGATAAAGCGGGAGATAATGAATGAATGAATAAATAAATGAATTCCTGCTTAAATTTTACAGTCATTTGTTCAGACTGTTTATAAACTGGGCGGCGTGATGGTGTAGTTTTTAGTATGTTCTCCTCTTAGTAGTGGGGAGTCCAGGTTCAAATCCTGATCTGGGTGCAATTTTCATGTTCTTCCTGTGTCTATGTGGATTTTCTCCTGGGTTCATGGTAAATTAGATGCTCTAAATTGTCCTATATAGTGTGTGTGTGTGTGTGTTTGTGTGTGAGAGATTGAATGTGTGTCCAGTGATGGATTGGCGTCCTGTACTGGGTGTACCTGTCCAGCATCCGAAACGTTCTCCCCCGTATTGGCTTGGAGACCACACCCCCCTCCCTTAACCCTAGTAGAGGATTAAGCAGAAGTTAGGCTTAGTGATTAGCATGTTCCTTTCTTAGCTCTAAGGATCCCGAATTACGAGTGGAGGTTCCATGTTCTCCCCGTTTCCACATGAGTTTCCTCAGGGTTCTCCGATTTCCTTCCACAGTCCAAATACATGGATTCAAGGTATATAGGCAGCTCCAAAATTGCCCCTATGCAATCTGTGTGTCTGTATAATTGGTGCCGCGTCCTGGGTGTATCTCCCCTGGATGGGCATGGGGAACCCCCCCCCCCCCTGCAACCCTAGAGGATTAAGTGGAAGATAATGGATGGATGATTAGAAACTCTTGTGATGCAGAAAATCAAACTGTGTGAATGTTCATTCATTTATTACTTTAAACACGTTTGAGGAACACACAGTTCTTATCTTCTCGAATCACCTTTCTGTTTTATTTCCAACACCAGCTCTTCATCCTCAGATCTGTAGATACTACATGAACTTACTAATCAACCTTAATGACATCACAAACGATCAACCTCAAATCAATCAAATACTGTTGATCTGTCACATGGGTTCTGATTTAGAACAACATTTAAGACACCGTACTACTGTAAAAAAGCTCTATATCAACAAACACACACACACACACACACACACACAGACACATATTTAGATATTACACTAACTTTCCCTCAGACCTCTGCAGACATGGAAAGTGAGTCTCATTCGGAGGCTTTTGCCCTAAACGAACATTTTATCCTCTCCTAAATGAATTCAGCAGCTGTATGGGGTGAGCACGCGCCCGCCGCACCAACATTACTCTCATTTAATGCCTTTTTTTTCCCCTCGAGGGAAATTTCTTCTCAGCAGCTTGTTTTCCGTGGGTCAGGCCATGACGTCGGGATTCCCCCTCTCGCATCCAAGAATGTTCTGCGCCGACCCCTGGCCTGCTATTTCTGTTCCACCTACAATTCAAACGCAGTCACACAAGACGTCTTTTCAATTCAATGGCTGGAATCCTTTTTCCGGCCCGAGCGGGAGCGCACTCACGTACGCGCTCAATTGGGAACGCAAACATCGTTTAAAGTTGTTATTAAAACGCAGCTTTAGGAAAGGAATGTTTTTTTTTTTTTCCTGCTCGCACATGAGTCACCCCTCGCTCCGAACGTCAACACGGCATAAATAAAGCGGAGTGTGAACATAATAAACTAGGGTGAGGTGCGAGGGGAGAACGGAGAGGGCAACTGTACCGTTAAGGCTAAAGAGCGCCGTTTATCCTTTTGTGCTACGGCGTCTTCGCTTCTTTGTGTTATTCTTAACTCCTCTTTCCAGGGGCAATAATGGGGCACACCGTTCCCCCCACCTCACCCCTCCCTCTAATTTCATTTAAGGTTGGAATGTGGAGAACCCTAAAGAGGACATGTGAATGGGAGCATGTATTGGTTTTGGCTCAGGTGCTGAATCGAGCCTTTGTGCTGTGTGAATTCTTCTGAAGGTCTGCGGGACAGAATGGGGAGTGGACGGGCGGCGCTCGACTCCCTCGCCATCGCTTTTCCCGTCTGTGCCATCAATTTAGGGAGCGACTTCTGCTGATCCACTGTGAGACGAAACGGCAATCCATCAGCCCACCCACCTCCGCTGTGGAGTCCAAAAGTCCACGAGCGGGACGTGTTTCCATGTCATTAGTTGTCAGAAGCGATTACAGACCCAGTGATGTTTTCCAAACAGGATTCCATTCTTATTTGCTAACGCACTGTTTTTATTAAACAACTTTATCCAATAACACGCTTTAGAACATTAATCTTTTATATTTGGAGCAGGATTTCTCAGACTCGGGTCAACTCTGCTCTGATTTTGTCTATGGAATAAAACTGGACAATAACACACCAACCACAATGTACACTACATATACCCCCCCCCCACTGCTGTAACAGTACAACCCACACCCACCCCATTCCGATACCCCTGTAAGTATTACATTACATTATTTCAGGTTAAAGACACTTTTAATCAAATCAGCTCACAGATATCCCAATATGATTTGGGGTCAGTTCACAGAACCATAAGGGTTAAGGGCCCTGCACAAGGGGCCCACATTAGAAACTTTGGTGAACCTTTAACATTCAGACTGACAGCCCAACCCCTGAACACTGAGCTACCAAGCCATGCCCCCTGATAAATCATAATGAAATTAATTTATTCATTATCTTTCACTTCACTTCAGTTTACCTTGTATCCAAGTTTTTGGACTGTTTGAGGAAACCCACACTGACACAGGGAGAACACGCAAACTCCACCCATATCGAGATTTGAACCTGGATCCCAGGCACTGAGAGGAGAACATGCTAATCACTAAGCCACCATGCAGCCCTGGTTTAAACATTAATAATTTAAATTTTAAAAATACAAACATGAATTCAGATTGAAGGCGCGGATTTTAAACCCATTTCCATAATTCAGGCCTCAGATTCGGGTCAAGCATGAGTATTTTATTTAATTTAAAGCCCACACCTCTCCTTCACGTCTCCTTTATTCTCTGACCCTTGATTGAAAATAGGGTCATTGACCACATGTAAGCCTTTTCCACATCAGCGCTTTGCTATCCCAGAATTCACCATTCATGTCTGACCGGCCTTCCTCGGGGCCTTTAATTCACATAAGTGATGTGGTCTCTGCAAAGCGGCAATGAGCAGGACGGAAAAACAACAGCCGGGGTCACTTTACCCTTTAATGGTCAAAGACTTACAAATTTAGGAAACCACTGATGCTTAACACCATGAGGTTACTGCCCTTTTTTCCTATGCAGGCTTCTGGAAAGTTTCAGTGAGGCGTCTGTGCTGATCAGGAGAGTACACAGAGGGCATTCAGCACCCAACGCTCGTCTAATCTAAACCAAATGTCCGTTTGCTTTGGCGGCGAGGCTGAGCAGCACATGACACACTCGCCGCAGAACTGACTCTTATGTATTTTGGGTTTGGGAAAAGCGAACGGGAAGCCAGGCTGAGGCGGAATGGTTTTTGGGTCACCGTGTGCACCGAGGGCAGGTGTCAGCGTAAGTCCATCTGTAATTTAACTCATCAACATTGCAAACAAGGTCATAATTACAATCATTAAAATGTAAACAGGTTTCCTTTTTTCATTTTCTAGAAATGCAATAATCAAGCACGCAGCCGGGCATCCTCACTTCCTGTTTACTCGTATTTACATGTCCAGGAGGCGTGTCCAATCATTTTGTAATCAAAAAACATAACGAGTGGCTGGCGTTCGGGTTAATGAGCTTGTTGTCCTGAAAACATCTAAATCTAAATGCTGAACTGAACTGTAAATGCATTTAGAATAGATCAGTGGTTAAGGCGATCAATCTGAAGGTTGGGGGTTCAAATTCCAGCTCCACTGAAGGTACCCATGTGGGTCCTTGAGCAACAATGAGGGACCCTTAACCCTCATTGCTCCAGGGATGTTGTGATTAACCCTGTGCTCAAGTCGCTTTGGATAAAAGCGTCTGCTAAATAATCAGATGCAATAAACATTTTATTAATAAATTTACAAGTTATATTCCTTTGAAAATTTTGTTGACTTTTATATGTTGCAGTCAGTAGAGTAATGTAATCAGCTTCGTAAATTGTTCTTAAAGAACCTTAAAACCTCGAGGTCAGATTACTGTAATGTACAGGATGTGCTAAAAACTCAAAGTTTGAGTCATTTTATTGAACATTGTTCAATTTTGCGACTATTACAAAAATCCCTCTAAATCGGGGTGTCAAACCTCAAAGTGCACTTGAGGTTGCGGACCGAACAGGATAAAGATTTAACACGCTAATCTTTTCTGAACATGGAAAGTAATACAAACAGACAGGAACTTTATTCCACAATAAATAAACTTTGCTCTCTATAAAAATCTCTCTTAAAAAATTCAAAAAGTTACAATTCTTAACACGTTTGCAAAAAAAACATGTGTGTTGTGTTTTTTTCACAAAAATAAAAATAAAAACATTCAGTTTTCTTTGCCCTTGGGCCGTTTTAGAAAAATAGACTTAAACTTTAAATAGCTTTATATATTTATGCTCTCCATAAAATAGTTTCTGGTGAAATCATACACATTTAAAATATGAGCACGCTCCAAAAAACCATATCGGCCGGGCCGTTAATAACAATAATTGTACTGCGGGCCGGAATATGGCCCACGGGCCACAAGTTTGATACTTATGCACTAAATAATGTATAAACTATGACATCATCTATCACCAGAATACTGTATGACTTCTGGCATTTAGATTTACTTAAATACAAAATATTAAGTCTTAATTGTTCTACCAAATTGAGACCTACACCCTCGTTTACTCATCACTGCTCCTGCTGCAGTAAATTTTCCTAAAATATCCTCCACTTAATCCTTTTAATAAATCAAAGAGATCTGATTCACATTAAGCTACCTCATTACTGTCCCTTTATTTCCTGCTTACTGATTCGTTCTTTAGTTTTTTTTTTAGCTTTTCTCGTTACGGATCAGCAGGAGGATTAGTTTATTCAATGTGGCCCGGTTTTATACCAGATGCCCTTCCTGGCACAACCTTCTTATTCATCCAGCCTCAGGAACGCATTATGAATGCACTGATACCTGCACCACCACTGAGCAGGCCATATTAGTATCGGTGCTCTACCTACTGGCATGTCTTTGGAATGTTGGAGGAAACCGGAGAGACCAAAAACAACCCTCATAGAAAGGACCTGGAGTCACCCCACCCAGGAACTGAACCCAGGACATACGGTCTGTGAAGCGGTGGCACTAACTGCCGCGCCGCCATGACACCGTTTGTTGTTACGTTCATTAAACGCTGCATATTTGTAATTCTGGCTTTATTTCTTTATTGCCCTGGAGGGTGTGTGCCGCATGCATCAACAGAAAGTTTCTCAGAATGCTGTCCAAATGTTTTCATCCACACTTTTCATTTTAATTATATGATTCTAATTTATTTCCATGATAAAAACATCTTCAATCCGTAATGCTTCGTCATCCTCAGGATACATCAAATCAAGACCTTTAAGTGTGTCACTGAGGTCCACCGTGTTTTTCATTCATTCATTCATTATCTTCCGCTTATCCTCTATTAGGGTCGCGGTGGGGTTCCCCACACCCATCCAGGGGAGAACGTCTCGGGCGCTGGGCAGATAGACCCAGGACAGGGCGCCAATCCATCGCTGGGCACACACTCACTCACACAGACACACTCTAAAC
>JAFMOD010000108.1:594012-637559 GCA_019802435.1 Corydoras maculifer | reverse complement strand
CAGGATGATGGTGGATGCTGATATAAGATGATGGTGGATGCTGCAGACAGGATGATGGCAGATGCTGCAAACAGGATGATGGTGGATGCTGATACAGGATGCTGATACATGATGATGGTGGATGCTGATATAAGATGATGGTGGATGCTGATACAGGATGATGGTGGATGCTGATATAAGATGATGGTGGATGCTGCAGACAGGATGATGGCAGATGCTGCAAACAGGATGATGGTGGATGCTGATATAAGATGATGGTGGATGCTGCAGACAGGATAATGGTGGATGCTGATATAAGATGATGGCGGATGCTGCAAACCGGATGATGGTGGATGCTGATATAAGATGATGGTGGATGCTGCAGACAGGATAATGGTGGATGCTGATATAAGATGATGGTGGATGCTGCAGACAGGATGATGTTGGATGCTGCAATCAGTGAATGGTGAAGGTCATGATCAAAAGATTAAAGGGGAAATTCTTTGTGCATGTTGGTACAGTTCTGTTAGGGGTTTGTTCCCCCAAACCTGGAATCACAGCATCCACGTCCAGATCTTCTTTCAGCTATCTTTAATTCAAGCCTCCTGGTAAACACCCTGTGGTTTCTGTGAATGTCACATATTTACAGATGATACTGAACCCAGAGAGCAGATCAGTAAGGGATTTTAAAACCGCAGAGACTTCTGCAGAAGTTCCATTCTGTCAGAGAGAAACAAATCGCTTAGTTCAACGCTGATTCAGACCGACAGACTCTCAGGACGGACTGCGGCTCATTGTTCAAACAATGATAGACAAACGGAAACAGAGAATTTATAGCCGTCACGTCGCTGTGGTTGATCTGACACTCATGAGCAGACGATGCTGCACCCAGGTCTGTGGGATTTAGGATTTCGATGGAGATTTAACTTTTCTGCTGAGGAGGAACCTGAGAGCGGCAGATGTTCCTCACTGAGTGGTCTCTGTTAACATCTCATTTTCTCCTGCTCTGTAATAACAGGAGAACAGAGGCTCGAGCATTGACACTGGACTTTACACTCCTATTACAGATATCTTAAATATGAAGCCTGAAAAAGATGTGCAGGCAAAAGTATGTGGACACCATCCCTGGATTTTCATCATCTCTTGTTTTTCTGGAGAAGAGAAGTGTTGAAATAAAATACAAAAACACTTTCAACTTTGTGCCAGGACTTTAAAGCAGTTTGGTTCCAAGTGGAATCCACAAATGTATGATTTCATAAATGAACTCATTTTCCATGCTGCATGAGCTGATTAAGCTCGATGAACTCCACGGTCGGAATAACGCTCTGGTGTAGTTAGCTCCTTGTCCTTTATGGTCTTCAGACTCAGGTCTTCGGACTCCCATTAAAACATGTTTATACAAAAGCTTCGTCATTGAGAGCAGAACGTTTGGTTCTCAGTGAGAGTTCCACCGTTAACCCGTCTCCGTCCCACAGCTGTGAAGGGGAACCTGTTTGCTGACTGTCTGCTTTTTATTTTTAAATCACCACTTTTCCCTTTTCCATGACCTGAGAAGGGGTCACTACACGGGCCGGAAAAACAGGATATATTCTACCAGTGGTACCTCAGATGGTGACACCCTTTATTGTTCCCGAGCAGCAGGTAACCGTTCCTGGATCTGAGGAACAATCGCTTACTGAACCATATTTTCCAGCCAGCAAGCCTTAATGGAAGTGGATTCCAAATCATGGACTTTGCCAAAACAAAGAGACTGAGCTTCTGAAGGGGTTTTCCAACAGGGTGACCGGGACCTTCCACCGTCTGAGGTCTTCTGTTCCCTTCAAGCATAATGGATCACACAGAACCACTCGCAGCTTGTGAATCCCACTCTCTGAGTTTTGAAAATGTACCTTTAATACGTAGAGAGCTTCTCTGAGATCCCCTCTGTGTGAATAACACATGTCTCGTGTTTGTGTGGGTTTCATTCAGGAGCTCCAAAAACGTGTTATTGGAGATATTATCTCTTCCTGTGTGTATTGGGATAGGCTCTAGCTTTGGCCGTCACCGTAATTTATATAAGCAGCTTTAAAAATGAACGATGCTACCGCCACTGTGCTTTAGAGAGGATGCTTTGGGTGTTTGGGGTTTAAATTTGCAAATTAAATACAGTGTTTTAAAGTAAAGCTCTTTAATGAAGCCCTGCTCTGGGGACTATCCTGGCAGTATTTCTTTTCTACAGCTTTTCCCGTCTCTTCAGACTGACTTATGGTTCCCTGTTGCATTTTTTAGTGTTTTATGATTTTATAAAAATATATTTTAATATCATATGATTTCTGTTACAGCGGCACGGTGGCCAAGTAGTTGGCATGTTCTCCTCTCAGCACTGGGGATTCCTGGCTCGTATCGCAATCTGGGTGGAGTTTGCATGTTCTCCCTGTGACCACATGGGTTCCCTCTATGTTCTCCATTTGCCACTCACAGTCCAAAAACATGGTTTCAAGGTAAATTAAATGCTTTGATTTGCCCCATATAGAGTGTGTTATGGTGTAATGGTGTTCTGAACGTAAAATGTGGAGAGGTTTAAGACAATGAGAACATCTACGTGACGAGTGTTTCAGAAAACAGAGCGGTCAGAAAGATATTCAAACAATTCAGAGAGGAGAGTCTGATTACTCACAGTTTTCCGGCTGCGTTCAGCCCACATCGCATCAACAGCTCTGTGTTAAAGCAGAAACAAAAGCTCTCTTTATTTCTGTTTTAGTTTTTAAAACCTTCCATTCCTCAACTGCTTACTCTTTTTTTGAAACACTTTCCTGCTGCGGTGAATCGGAACAGGAAAAACACTGCTGCTCACAAACATATGACACCCAAACAAGACAACTGTGATGTCATTAACCTGATGATCTTTACTCTTTTTATTTAATACATTAATGAACGTTTATTCATAAAGATTTTATTTAAAGCTTGCTTTCAAAAGTTAAATAGTTTAAGTAAAAAATAAATTGTGTGTTTTGATTGGTGAGAATTAGATTCACAGTTCTGGAGTTCGTGGATGGAGCAAACTACTCAATAAATATTTCTAAATATTTTTTCGTGCCATATTAAAACCAGTGTGAGAGAGTCAGGTTTGTAGACCTGAGGTGGATTTGCTTAACAACACACACTCATACACCTGCACCATCATGTCCGTGTCACTGCAGTACTGAGAATCATCCACCACCCTGATGATAACTAATAATAATAATAATAAATTGTGTGGGAGACAACTTAAACATTTGATTTATATGTATAAATAAGGACTGTAAATTCATTCATTCAATATATTCTGCTTAATTCTCTATTAGAGTGGGGAAGGGGGTCCCCTATGCTCATCCAGAGGAGAACATTTTGGGCACTGGGCAGATACTGTACACCCAGGACAGGGCGTCCATCTATTACTAGACACATTCAAGTCACACAGACACACACTATATGGACAAATTTAGAGCATTTAATTGATATATTATATATATATATATATATATATATATATATATATATATATATATATATATATATATATATATATATAATTGTGTATAACAGCTCACAGTAACACACCACCACTGTATCAGTATCACTGAAGCTCTTAGAATCATCCGCCACCTTAATAATACCCTGAGGTGGTGGCAAGGAAGAATAAATTAATCAGCAGTATCACTCGCTGCATGTGTAGTTCTCTATCTAATCGTTATCGTAATTTAAGCCTCTCTTCATGAGAGCTCCAAATATTTTTAGAGATGCTTTGATATAATAAAAGTCCTTTGTGAGTTTCATATATTTATTTAGTTCGCATATTATTTCCATGTTGGGATTGATCCTTTAAGAACTTTTCTGTCGTTCTGGAACCCTCCTCCATTCTGTACAGTGTTGTTAACACACTGGGTTTGTTTGGATAGTACCTTTCGACTGAGCGCTATTTATTTTAATAAAGATTTAATCAATTTAGTTTGGTTCGTGTAAGCAGACTTTGGCCTCATCTGTAATGTATGTGCATTATTTCTTTTTTTAATTCTGTTTGGACAGATCAAAGAGACAACAAGCAGCAGTGCCTGCTGGGAATAAACTGATTCCTGTGTTAGAGAAAGAAACAAGGGAGGGAGTGTCCACTGATTTCCTTTGAATTCAATACAATAGAAGTGTGTGCCAACTGACAGCGCTCCTAACCCGATTCCAGTTCGGATCAAAGGAACCAAACCTAAATCAAACATCTGCAGCAAAATATCAAACTTCCTGTGAGATGGTTTAGCAGTTTGGACCCAGCTGGAGATCAGCCTTCTGCAGCGCCTGAGTGAGGAACGCGTCGTCACATTGGTTTTTAAGGAAAACGAGACATTCTGATGTCCTTTAAAGATCCATTACATCGTCATAAAGACAGAGAGCAGCGGATCACGTTCTGCTGAAGCAGCGGGTCGGAGCTGTGAGGACGTGGTCACTCCAAATACATAAACTGTAATAATGCAGTTCAACCAGCCGAAGTCAAGCACCCAGCACACCAACTTAAAATAAAGCGCCCTGTATGAATAAATAATGACCTGCCATCAAGCACGCAGTCTCATTGGCTGATTTGACTCATTCGACTCATGTTATCATCACTCCACCAAAATACCTCATCATCTCATCTCACATGTACCGTTTATATACATTTTTATAGGCTGCTATATTATATATTATATTCTGTATTTATATCTATTGTATACTACTTTATATATATATATATATATATATATATATATATATATATATATATATATATATATATATATATATATATATATATAGTCAGGTTGGGAGGGATGGGCCACCCCCCCATGTCGCCCATGTTTCAGGTTTGGCCGGCTAGGGCTTCCGTAGGTAGGGCCCCAATCCCTTGAACTGGGATTGGGTCCTACCTAATCACATGTGGCCTGCTGGCGGTATTTGAAGCACGCGTGTCCCGTGAGCCAGCAGGCCAGCATTTTTGCTTATGTACGTGCAATCGCGTGTACAGGTGTGTTACGTCGGGTGTCCATGTTTGGTTTGTTTTAGTTGTTTTGTTTAGTTTCTCCCGGCACATTCCCGCCGTGCCTTCAGCAGGGTTTCCGCTACAGTCAGTGAACAAACTGATATTTGTTTGCTTACCTGGTCGCCTGGCTCGCTTCCTTCAACCGCACCGCGCTGCGCCGCCTACGGACAGCGCGCCCCGATCGTGACATATATACTCTTAAATTTATTTTATATACTGTATATACATTTATATATTTTTATATATTTATACATTTCATATATATATACATTTATATATTATATTTATAGTTAAAATATTCTATATTATATTTATATTTGTAGTTGTATATTATATATATATATATATATATATATATATATATATATATATATATATATATATATATATATATATATATATATATATATATATATATATATATATTTATTCATAGTTGTATATTATGATATATGATATCTCCTTGATCCCAATCGGTCCGGTTTTAGATGTGGTCACTCCACGGAGACAGCATTGCTCTCTGTGATTGACTCACTTAAAACTGCCAAAGCCAAATCTCAATCCTCGGTCCTCATTTTGTTAGACATTTCTGCAGCTTTTGATACAGTAAATCGTCAGATTCTACTGTCAACTCTAGCTGAATTAGGCTTTTCTGATACGACACTTGAATGGTTTCGATCCTACCTCACAGGAAGGACCTTCAAAGTGTCATGGAATGAGGAGATCCCTAACTCTCACCAAGTATGCACTGGTGTGCCTCAGGGCTCTGTACTTGGTCCTTTCCTCTTCTCACTATACATGACATCACTGAGCACGGTCATCCAGGCGCATGGTTTCTCTTACCACTGCTATGCTGATGACACTCAGCTTCATCTGTCTTTTGCCCCTGACGACACCACCATCTCAAATCGGGTATCTGCCTGCCTCACCGACATATCTGTCTGGATGAAGGCCCGTCATCTCAAATTAAACTTAGAAAAAACAGAGCTTCTCATTATCCCAGCTAAACCCTCAATCCATCACGACCTGACCTTCGGTCCGGAACCTTGGTTTCACAATAAACTCTCTAATCATGTTATCAAAACTGCCCGTTCCTGTAGATTCCTGTAGGAAGATCAGACCCTTTTTGACTAAACATGCTACCCAACTGCTTGTTCAAGCCCTAGTCCTATCCAGGCTCGATTATTGTAATGCGCTACTTGCCGGTATCCCAGCTTCCACAATCCGACCTCTTCAACTAATTCAAAACTCTGCAGCACGACTTGTGTTTAACCAGCCCAAGCGAACTCATGTCACTCCTTTACTCACTTCCCTCCATTGGCTTCCTGTAGCTGCTCGCCTTCAGTACAAGTCACTGACTCTAGCATACAGAACCATTTCTGGATCTGGCCCCTCCTACCTTCACTAAATCTTTTCTAAATACACTCCGACCCGTTCTCTTTGCTCCAGCGATGATCACCGCCTGGCGATTCCACCTCACCGAGGAGCTAATTCGCACTCCGTGGCGTTCACCACTGCAAAATGGTGGAATGTTCTTCCCAACTCTGTCCGTAAGGCAGAATCACTAAACAGTTAAAAAAAAACTACTGAAAACGCATCTCTTTAACAAATACCTGTTGTAATAAAAAAAATGTAAAAAAAAATGTAAAAAAGGGCGGGGTGCCGCGGCATCGAATAACATTCAGGTTTGATGAATTTACAGTATAGTTGGTTTTCTTCATGGCTTCTGACTTGTCGTGTTCTCATTTGTAAGTCGCTTTGGATAAAAGCGTCTGCTAAATGACTATATGTAAATGTAAATGTATTTTACATATCTATATACTGTATTTTTGTATTTTTAAAAAAGAAAATCAAATTTTCTTCTTTAAAATTAAAATTAAAATTATTACTTTAAAATAACCAGGTAATCGGGGTCCGTGACCCATAATTTCGTTCTTATCTCATGTAGCACATGTGATATTAATGATGATAACATTTTTTTGAATCTTGTATCTTGAATTGTCTGAATAGGGCGTGGCATCAGGTGCACTGTTCCAGTAAGTCGCTCACACTGCACCCTCCCTGCTTTTTCACAGACAGACACGTCATTGGTTGGCGGCCGTAGTTGTGCGATCGATTATGAAGGGAGGTTTTAGCAGCACAACACTGATGCTTCATGACTTTTAATGGTGTTGTTTCTTGCTTTTCTGAAAGGGTTAATCATTTTCCATCATGTCATGATGTCAGAGAACCAGTCACCGAGCTGTAAAACCACTAAACCATGATTACCCATAATCATCCACTGTGGCTCTTTTAAAAACACTTAATGACTTCTTTTCTCCAATAACATTGTAACACAAACCCCAAGTATATTATTAGCGTTCAGAGAGGTGGCTGGAACGGGCCGAAAATAAAACCTGCAGAACGTTCTCCTCACCACAAATTAAGCTAATCAGCCAAATGTTTTTCAATCTGCACAGAAGCTTAAAAGCTCGTTCTGCTTTAGAAGCGTGAGAGAGAGAGAGTGTAGCGTCATGCTGAGGTCTTCGGTTCCCATGAAATTATTTAAGATATGAATGATAAGCTGGTACAAAAACATCACGAACAATCCATCATCCAATTATGTCCATTCTGTAACCACACACACACACACACACACACTCACACACACACACACACACACCTGCACCACCATGTCAGCGTCACTGCAGAACTGAGCATCATCCACCACCCTAATAACACCTGCTCTGTCCATGGGTATGATCATCAGAGAACAGAGTGAAGGGGACTAACAGAGTCTGTAGAGGAACAGATGGACTACAGAATCGAACTTTAGAACTACAAACCCCATCAGTCTGATCAGAGGAGCTGAAAGTATATGATGTGTAGAATTAAAGAATATAATGCAACATCAACACTGATATTAAATATGAATTCTCACCAACAACATCATGCTGGAGAGACACTCTGACTCTGACCCTCACCTTCAACAGGGACTTTATTCGTCTTTGCTCTGATTGGTCGAAAGCAGTGCTCAACAAAATACATAAGAATCAAACCTGTAGTTTTAAAAATAACTTTCCTGATGCTGAAAATATAAAACAGTGTTTTATTGTGTTGATGTAAAGCTGCTTTGTGTTTTTATTAAAATGTAATATTATATTAGGAGGCGGCACAGTGGCTTAGTGCTTAGCATTTTCTCCTCTCAATGCTAAGGATTCCAGATTCAAATTCCAATCTGGGTGGAGTTTGCATGTTCTCCCCTTGTCCGCATGGGTTTGCTATGGGTTCTCTGGTTTCCTCTCACAGTCCAAAAACATGGATCAAGGTCAATTCAGTTCTCAAAATTGCCCCATATAGAGTGTGTGTGAGTGAGCGTGTGCACAGCAATAGGTTGTCGCCCTGTCCTGGGTGTATCTGCTCAGCTCCCAAAACGTTCTCCCCTGGATGGGCATAGGGAACTCCCACCCTCCCCAAGACCCTAACACCATGTGGATGCATTTTTAGAAAAGTTTGATTGATCTTTAATGCATATCAATGGGGCCGTACAACTTAAGATACCTTTATTTACGTTTGACCTTGAAACGCAGTCCTTGTCCGAGTTTGAAGTATAAAAACATTTCAGCTTTCTGAAGATCGTGAGTTAAATGAATAAACCCTCCGTCATTTCTGTCCCTATTTTGAACGTCAGCTCCCGAATCTGATGGGATTTCAGAATTCACTTTGCTGTTAGGGCATTAATAACCTGCATGCTGTTCTCTTGTGTCACAGCTGGAACATGATGTTCTGCTAATATCTGCGTTTTTTAGAAGCCTGTAATCATCTCCTTCACATTTTGACTTTGTCATGTTCAAGCAATTACAGGAGGAAACAGTCTGCGTTTTTTCTTTTTCTTTTTAAAAGCTACAGAAAACTCGTAAGAGAACATACAAATGCACACAGGTGGTGATCAGGGCATTGATTGCAACATGGATACACGACGCCTGTGCTACGAACAACACTACCCTTCTACTACAGTACAGAGTCATTTATTACAATCATTTATATAAATAATTATGAAATTATTAAGACATTTACAGTATGCGGATGTTGCTGGCTGTTTGCTTTACAGAGTTGTCTGTAACGCCTGCTGTTGTTAGTTGTGAGTTTTGTTTTAGTGCACAAGCGAGGTGTGTGGGGGGGGGGGTTATGTGCCTCCCACAGAGAACAATAATTGAGTCTGGGCACTTAATCGGCAGTGCTCTCATTAATGGCCTGATTAATCAGGGCGAGCAGGCAGTCTGTCAGCCTCTGTAATGATTCTGTCTTTTTTGGGCGACATGGGGTGAGAGCCAGCGAGCAATCAGCGGGCAAAATTAGGTTGTGTGTGTGTGTGTGTGTGTGTGTGTGTGTGTGCATGTTTTCAAGTGAAAGGGTTATGTTGGAATACATACTGTGTGATTGTCGTATATCACATTATTGTTATCAGATTTTTATTATTCCATCGTTTTTTGTCTGGCTTTCTTCCCTATCCATGGATAGCTGTCTCTTAGCTATCCACACGGTTGTGCAGGACACGCCCAGCTCATTGATAAGACCCCTCCCTGCTGTAATAGTCGAACTGTTCCCGAGATATTCCCATTTTCCAAGCCAAAATTCCCATTTGATATTTGCACTCCGAGCGGCACGGTGGCTTAGTGGTTAGCACTTTCGCCTCTCAGCGCTAGGGATTTCCGGTTAGTATCCCCATCTGGGTGGAGTTTCCATGTTCTCCCCGTGTCCGCGCGGGTTTCCTCCGGGTTCTCCGGTTTCCTCCCACAGTCCAAAAACATGTATCAAGTCAATTGAATTCTCCAAATTGCCCCATATAGAGTGTGTCTGTGTGAGTGAGTGTGTGCCCAGCGATGGATTGGCACCCTGTCCTGGGTCTATCTGCCAGCACACGAGACGTTCTCCCCTGGATGGGCATGGGGAACCCCACCGCGACCCTAATAGAGGATAAAGCGGGAGATAATGAATGAATTAATATTTGCACTCCTGTAACTTTTGAGATACAAAGTCGGAAAAGGATTAATATAAACAGCGAGCAACCTGTTACTCTGTTTTTTAAAAACTGTGTTCTGTAATTTGTCCACTAGAGGGCAGTAGTTGATTGCTAGAGAAACTAGACGCCGGTCTGGATTACGCCGCAGAAGAAGATTATTAACGATTTAGTTTAAATCAACGCATTTCTGAATCAAAGCTTGTTTTTTTATTATAGTGTGTTTGTAAGTGTTTTATTAAAGCAATAAGACACTCGAGGTTGTGTATTATTGTGAATAAATCACGTAAAGAGGTGGAGCTGTACTCCACTACGCCGGGACTAATAACACCTCTTTATGGGCTTTATACAGAATAATGCCAGTTTTGAACTGGAAGGTCTAATCCATGTTTTGGACCCGGAGGAAACCCACACGGACATGGGAAGAACATGCAAACTCCACCCAGCTTGGGATTCAAACCAGGAATCCATCGTCAAACTGCTCTTGTTTGTTACCTTGCGAGTGAGTGCGCTCAGTGATTGATTGGCACCCTGTCCAGCGCCCAAAATGTTGTCCCCTGAATGGGCATGGGGACCCCCCACCCCCACCCACGCGACCCTCATAAAGGATTAGGAGAAAGATAAAGAATGAATGAATAAAAGCTTCTTCTCTATTTTTTCGATTTTCTAGATGATCATGTCCATTGAAACGGCTCTCGATCGTAAACGTTTAAGAACCCTTGGATTAGACTGTTCTAATAAATAATTCAGAACACCGTCGTGAGAAGCCGTGCACCTGTTGAAATTTGAGCTTAGTTTGTCCAGTAAAGGTAACGTGATCAGAGGAATGTTTCAGTTCTAATTATTAATCTTTTTTTTTTTTTTAATAAAGCTCCCGTTTATGAAGCATTTTTCCCGATTCAGAAGTTTCGGCTCTGCTGTGCACTTTGGCTTGAACTGAAACACTGGCGTGAGATGATTACTCTTTAGGTTGAACCCGTGTTTTGATGGAACAGTGTATTACAGCATGCTAAAGGTCAGGAGACACTCAGCCCACTTTCTGCCTAATCTTCTCTCAGTAATTACTTTTGAGGTTCTGAGACAAGGTGACCTACAGAGTGTGAGTGTGAGTGTGTCCGTCTCAAATGGCTTCCTAAAACTTAAATTTTGAAATGATGCCAGGAATGTGAAAGCTTTATGAAACTGTAATATGGGTCCATCGGTCATATAAACTGTTCATATTTATATATATTTACGGCTGGTTAAGTTTTGTGTGACTGACCCTACCTTGACCACATTCAACACCTTTGTTATGAATTAAATCGAGGATTATGAGCCAACCATCAGTGTCTGACCTCACAAACATTTAAAATCTTGTATAGTGCTTTTGCGGAGGATTGGAAGCCGTTATGTCTGCTAAGCGGAGAACACACTTTAAATGGGACATCATAAAAGTCTTTATAGGTGCCATTTGAAGGTGTCCCATATAGTGTACCATAAAAACATGCTTACGACATGACGCGGCATTAATATCAACCGATGATGGAAATGTCTGAGCTTTAGGAAAGAAAATAACACCGAAGTGAAATCCATCATCAGTTTTGTCGATGTTCAGTCAAAAAAAGCTTTTATATATGGTTGTAAAAATCCTACTGACACTAAGGCAGCAAACAGCAGTAAGGAAAAGTCCCGTTAGAAGATATATCCCCAGCCCATAATCGTATTACCACCCACACGTTTCCCCATATTTATTCATCTGTACAAAAGTAATCATGAAAGTCAATAAATATATCTTTAGTTTCGCCTTATCAGCTTCTGTATGGATCGAGCTCCTGTCCATTTGCCTGGTTTTAGATGAGATTGATTAGACCGTCTGGGTAATAAAGCTCCAAAACCAAAGAGTTTTATTCCTCCCCACCTCCCGAAAGGCATTTCTGAGGTTGGCACGTCAGCTGTGGTTTACAGCCTCCCGCTGTTTCGAGGGCTGTAAAGTTACACAAGCTTTAGGAAATTTATAGCGATCTGCTTTAACTGGAGGAGAAAACAACATTAAACACAGCCTAATGCTGCTGTAGGGTGGAGAGGAACATGGAACCCACGCCTGAAGACACGTTCTCACATTCTGATTCATCTATTTCATATGGACCAGTTCCTCAGGTCCTCAGTTGGGATTAAGACACGAGTCCACGGTCGCCTTTGTAGCATCACGGCAAAGGCGTCGCCAAAAATGTTGATGTTATGACATCAGAATCAACTTCATCCATCCATTATCTTCCGCTTTATCCTATATTAGGGTCACGGGGAGGTTCCCTATGCCCAATCAGAATCAACTGACAGACATAATTAAATTACCATAACACCACTGAGCAGAGCAGCATTGTGAAGGGGCAGAACCTGCACACTGCAAACAATAAAAAATCTAACCAAATCAGGAAATCTTTAAAAAGTGTAATAAATTTGGTTTGTAACCCGAATAGGTCTCTAAGATCATTTTGCTTCATTAATCCCTGTGGCTTAGTGTTTAGCATGTTCTTCTCTCAGTGCTAGGGATTCCTGGTTCGAATCCCAATCTGGGTGGAGTATCCATGTTCTCCCTGTGTCCGTGTGGGTTTCCTCCGGGTTCTCCATTCTCCTCCCACAGTCCAAAAACATGGATCAAGGTCAATAATATGATTATATTGATGATAATATGATTATACCTTCCAGTTCAAAACTGGCGTTATTGTGAATAAACTCCATAAAGAGGTGTTATTAGTCCCGGCGTATAGTGGAGTACAGCTCCACCCTTTTACGTAATTTATTTACAATTATTCACAACCTCAAGTGTCTTATTGCTTTAATAAAACACTTATTAAACAAACACACTATATTAAACAAACACTTATTAAACAAACACACTATAATAAAGAACAGGTTGCTCGCTGTTTATATTAATCTTATATTAATTATATTAATTAAAATAATGTATATCAGGCATTGATCAGGCAGAGGGGTGTGTTATTGTTAATGACGTCACGGCTGGACAAACGGGTTAATAACGGTAAATAAATCAGCAGGAGTGAATAAATAGCTGTAAAATACACGCTTCATTATTTAAATATTGTCCAGACACAGACACGTGGAAAGTGATTAATTGAGGACACCTGACATTAATTAATTAATTGACACCTGAGCTGCACGCATTAAAACGGCGCACCTGCGACCATGGGGCTTAGTCTTAATGCGCATGCGTAAGAATTAAGCCTCACCTGAAAGGTTTCTCTCGCACAGTTTTACAGAAGAAGCAAGAAAAGCTTATTAATAACAAAGACGTGAATATGAGTTAGAAATTTGTTTGTAGAAATTTATTGTATCAGGAATTCTGAATGTCCTGGTTTCCAATAAAAAAATAATAATAATAAATTTAAATAAAACTGAAAGGTTTTCTCTGTGAATCAGTTTTCCAAATGGACAGTTTACGGTTCAAACGGGCAGTCTACGTTCCAAATGGACAGTCTACGGTCCAAATGATGAACTGTATCGTAATTAAGTTAAGAAGCAGAGCGGTGGATGTTACAGGTGGATTCCAGTGTGTTCAGTTACAGTGTGCACTTTTGAACTATTGGTTGGTGGCGTGAAGCCAGAGTCCCTCTCGGGCCCTGGGTGACCCCTCAGTGACCCTCAACAGCTTTCATTAAAAGCCCATCAGATACCACCTGTGTGATTTCCATGAATGATTAAAAAAATCTCTGAATTAAGCCAGTGTGCTTGGGATTTCCTCCGGTCCTCCTCTGCTCCAAGCACCTTGGATTAATGGTCATATTTTAGTGAAACTTCATTCCTCAATGTCTCATGGCTGGAACGGAGTCCTGGCTATTTTCAGATCAAAGGGAACAAAGCGGCAGTGTCCCGGAGTAACTGGCTGTATGAGATGTTCCCGTTATTGGTGAGATTCAGTGCTGATTAAAGAAACAAATGGAGGGAGGACAGTGATGGAGCGGTCCTCTCCTCCCTCCTCACACAAGGTCCCACCCCAGCCGTAACTGGGTCATCTCTATAGGGAGTCACTGGACCACTTATCTCATTACACACCCCATCTCCTCTTTATAGTCACTTTATTTTGTCAAAACATTCCGTCCCCTGCATTGTTTTCACACGTGATGATGTTCAGAGGAAGAAATCTGGCTGCAAAAATTTTACTTAAGTTTAAGTTTCTGATGTTCAGATTTTTATAATTCCTTTTCAGAATTCAAACAGTTAAACCCAGTTCATCACGTCCAATTAGAGAGACACCTACATACAAAACATTAAAGACAGTGAGACAGGCAGAACACAGGAGTGAGACAGAAAGACATAGTGACAAAGAGACTGAGTGAGAGATTAATAGACTTAAAGAGAACTGATTAGAGAGAGACACAAAGAGAGAGAGAGAGAGAGATAGTGAGAAAGAGAGACAAAACAGAGAAAGAGAAAGAGAGAGAGAGAGACAAAAAAATGAGAAGAGACAGAAAAACACAATTTGTGAAACAGAAAAAATGAGAAACAGACAGTGTATGAGAGAAAGAGAGAGAGAGAAGCTGCTTTAAAGAAGATATTTGATAATTAATATGCATCCACTTATATTAATTAATTAATTAATTCATTTTATTTATTTATTTATTTGTTTATTTTAAATTTTTATTTAGACAGTTAACAAAGTTAATCATGTCCAACATTAAAGACAGTGAGACAGGCAGAACACAAGGGTGAGACAGAAAGACATAGTGATAAAAAGACTGATTGAGAGATTAATAGACTGAAAGAGAACTGATCGATCCACAGAGAAAGACAGTGAGAAAGAGAGACAAAAAGAAAATTAAAATGGGTAAAACAGAAAAAGAAAGACATTTGAGAGAGACAGATATATTTAGATGTGTGTGTGTGTGTGTGTGTGTGTGTATAGAGAGAGAGAGAGATGCTACTTAAAAGAAATTATCTGATAATTAATATGCATCCACTTACATTATTCGATTGATTTTATTTATCTTTTTATTTTTTTATTTAGACAGTTAACCCAGTTAATCATGTTCAACATTAAAGACAGTGAGACAGGCAGAACATAAGGGTGAGACAGAAAGACATAGTGACAAAAAATACTGAGTGAGAGATTAATCCACTGAAAGAGACAAAAAGACAAACAAAAAGGGTGAAACAGAAAAATAACGACATTTCAGAGAGACGTAGAAAGAGAGATATATAGATAGAAGCTGCTTCAAAGAAAGTATTGGGTAATTAATATGCATCCACTTCCATTAATTGATTGATTTTATAAGTTAGTCATCATCTTATTTTTAAAATCTTATGTAAAGGGGCTTTTGCACCGTGTGGTGAAGGTCTGTACATGGGGACAATCTCTCTATGGTCATTAAAGCGTTAAACTGGAAAACGGAGAACAATGTCCTTAAATTAGTTCCGCTCTGAAACCTCCATGAGCCGTTTTCCCCGAAGTTGATCATCTGATCTCAGATCCTTGATGCTTTCTGAGATCCTGCATTCTTTATTGCCTCGGGGTTCATCTGACTTTGATTACTCATCGTCCGTCGCGTGGAGGCCCATCGGCGGCGGCGGTGATGGGGAGATCTGTTCTCCACATTTTGCTGCTCTGTGCACCGTGCTTTGATCCACCTTCACCAGGCGGAGGTATTAACCCGGGGAAATCCTCCAGGATTCTGATGTGCCGTTGGACCCCGTTCCTAAACAAATGACTTTCCCAAAATGACAGCATGTCTGTAAACAAATCCCGAGCCTTTGACCTTATTGGATGTGTGGTGGACCTGCATGAGATCAGAGAGGGGATCGTTGGATGTAACATTATGATCTGGCACAGGGTTTCTGTAAATAATGTCCAAACGCAGAAATTAGTCAGCGATACGGTACAGTCAGTCTGAACGGGTGTTTCTGATTACTGCGCCGCTCGCCTCAGCCATTTGAGGTCAGGTCCACTTCCAGAGGAAACCTTGCAGACCTGTGTGACGTTTGCATGTTCTCCTTGTGCCTGTGTGGGAGTTGAACAGCTAAATGATCTCATGATGTGGAGGATTTTATGTAAGTGGATCTAATGGATTAACATCGGTTAAGAAGTGGGTTTCTCCTAATTCTTTGGGGGTGTCCAAACACGGGGAGAACATGGAAACTCCACCCAGATCGGGATTCGAACCTGGATCCCCAGCACTGAGAGGAGAACATGCTAACCACTAAGACACCATGCCCGCTTGATATAGGATTTAGTGGATTATGAATACTGCCACCTTGCTGTCAAATGTTAGCTCATTAAATTGATAAACTGATCAAACGAGGGGCAGTACGGTGGCTTAGTGTTTGGTATGTAATCCTCTCAGCGCTAAGGATTCCCAATTCGAATCCCAATCTGGGTGGAGTTTGCATGTCCTCCCTGTGTCCGCGTGGGTTCCTCTGGGTTCTCCGGTTTCCTCCCACTGTCCAAAAACATGGATCAAGGTCAATTGAATTCTTCAAATTGCCCCATATAGAGTGTATCTGTGTGAGTGAGTGAGTGCCTAGTGATAGATTGCCCCCTGTGTTCTGGGTGTATCTGCCCAGCGCCTGAAACGTTCTCCCCTGGATGGACATGGGGAACCCCCCCGTGACCCTAATAATGGATGGATGGATGATCAAATCAGAGTGTGCACATGTACCTGCACATGCACACGGAGCAATTAGGGTTAGGAGCCTTGCCCAAGGGCACTTCAGCTGTAGTACTTGGTGGGATTGGGAATCGAACCTGGGACCTTCAGGTTGGGTTCCTTAGCCACAAACATACAACTGCCTGAATACTGTAAGACCTCTAAATAACACCCAGGGATGTTATTGCTCTAACATGTTGTTGGATCTGTGTGTAAATAACTCCAGTGCGACCTCCGCAGCTCCACAGATATGTTATTTTAGATAACCGGGCCCGACCCTGGGTTTCATTTATTTCTTTATGTAGCCTTCACTATCTGAACTGCGCTGAGGTTCTGCTCCGTGGTTCCCATCTGACAGAACAGGATGAGTTCTGCGTGCTGTGATTTTATTTAACGGGAATTTGACGAATGATACCCAGACTTGTAGCTCAGTTTAATTAGTTTATGTCATTTAAACGTAACGTACGCTGAACCTGATGTTAGAACATCTGTTCTCAGAAACATTATTCTGCATTTATTGTCTAATGTATGTTTTTTTTTATGTTTTTTGATTTAAACATGTGAAACTAATTAAATGCAAACGCTGAATGGGACTGAGGAATGTGTTTGTAATCTGACTTTAATTGTAAATTCAATTAGGTGGTTGCTAATCATACAGACTGTGTGCTGTAGGTGTCGTTAATGACTAAGGTGTTGGAATTCACTGTGGAATGAAATGCAACCACACGGCAGCCATGTGCCTCAGACTGCAGCGGAAATGAAACTTTAACTATAAAAAGACTTTACAAAGAAAAAAATACAGATACAACGCATGAGGGATGTGAACAAAGACAAACCGAAAAGCTAAAATAATAATAACAATAATAATAATAGGGGGGGGGGGGGGGGGGGGGGGGGGGGGGGGGGGGGGGGGGGGGGGGGGGGGGGGGGGGGGGGGGGGGGGGGGGGGGGGGGGGGGGGGGGGGGGGGGGGTATTAGGGTCGCGGTGGGGTTCCCCATGCCCATCCAGGGGAGAACGTCTCGGGCGCTGGGCAGATAGACCCAGGACAGGGCGCCAATCCATCGCTGGGCACACACTCACTCACACATACACACTCTAAATTGGGCAATTTTGAGAATTCAATTAACTTGATCCATGTTTTTGGACTGTGGGAAGAAACCGGAGAACCCGGAGGAAACCCACGCAGACACGGGGAGAACATGGAAACTCCTCCCAGATGGGGATTCGAACCGGGAATCCCTAGCGCTGAGAGGCGAATGTGCTAACCACTAAGCCACCGTGCCGCTAATAATAATAATAATAATAATAATAATAGGGCGGCACGGTGGCTTAGTGGTTAGCACATTCGCCTCTCAGCGCTGGGGACTCCCGGTTCGAATCCCCATCTGGGTGGAGTTTCCATGTTCTCCCCGTGTCTGCGTGGGTTTCCTCCGGGTTCTCCGGTTTCCTCCCACAGTCCAAAAACATGGATCAAGTTAATTGAATTCTCAAAATTGCCCAATTTAGAGTGTGTATGTGTGAGTGAATGTGTGCCCAGCGATGGATTGGCGCCCTGTCCTGGGTCTATCTGCCCAGCGCCCGAGACGTTCTCCCCTGGATGGGCATGGGGAAACCCCACCGCGACCCTAATAGAGGATAAGCGGAAGATAATGAATGAATGAATGAATGAATGAATAATAATAATAATAATAATAATAATAATAATAAGCGGCACGGTGGCTTAGTGGTTAGCACGTTCGCCTCTCAGCGCTAGGGATTCACGGTTCGAATCCCCATCTGGGTAGAGTTTCCATGTTCTCCCCGTGTCCGTGTGGGTTTTCTCTGGGTTCTCCGGTTTCCTCCCACAGTCCAAAAACATGGATCAAGTCAATTGAGTCCTCCAAATTGCCCTATATAGAGTGTGTTTGTGCGAGTGAGTGTGTGCCCAGCGATAGATTGGCGCCCTGTCTTGGGTGCATCTGCCCAGCGCCCGAGACATTCTCCCCTGGATGGGCATGGGGAACCCCACCGCGACCCTAATAGAGGATAAAAGCGTAAGATAATGAATGAATGAACAATAATAATAATAATAATAATGCCGGCTGCACGGTGGCTTAGTGGTTAGCACGTTTCAGCCTCTCAGCTCTAGGGATTCCAGGTTCGAATCCCCATCTGGGTGGAGTTTGCATGTTCTCCCCGTGTCCGCGAAACTGGAGTTTTTTGGACTCCAGTTTCCTCCCACAGTCCAAAAAACATGGATCAAGGTCAATTGAGTTCTCTAAATTGCCCCATATAGAGTGTTTGTGTGTGAGTGAGTGTAAGTGTCCAGTGATAGATTAGTGTCCTGTCCTGGGTGTATCTGCCCAGCGCCCGAAAAGTTCTCCTCCCCTGAATGCGCAAGGGGAACGCGCAGAAATAAAATATCAGATTAAATTGAAGGTTAAAAGCAATCCGAAACAGATGGGTTGTAAAAAGCGCTCTATAAATATATTACTTGAACTTGAACTTAAGAAGTTATTTAAAAGCAGACAGATCGGCGGTGTCACGTAAAAAGTGAGGGGGCAACAACAGAAAAGGCTCCATCACTCCAGGTTCGGTGCTTAGTTCATTCAACATTCAATTATTATATTTAATTTCTGCCCCTGGTGTTAATGATATTGTAATTTATACATATACGCCTCCAGATTTTCTGACATCCCTTAATGATCTCCCTTTCTATCTACAATAAAGCTCCTACTTTTTTGAGAAGGCTTTCTGTATGAATTTGGAGTGTGTCCGGTAATTTATGTGAATCTTATGCGCACTTTTTGTTGGTTGTGTAGTTGATGTTTTGTGTAGCACCTTGTGTCTGAAGAGTGTTGTTTAATTCTCTGTATAATGTACACCGGGTGGCACAGTTGGCTTAGAGTTTAGCATGTTCTCCTCTCAGCGCAGGGGATTCCCGGTTCGAATCCCAATCTGGGTGGAGTTTGCATGTTCTCCCTGTGTCCGCGTGGGTTTCCTCTGGGTTCTCCGGTTTCCTCCCACAGTCTAAAAACATGGATAAAGGTCAATTGAGTTCCCCAAATTGCCCCATATAGAATGTGTGTGTGTGAGTGAGTGTGTGTCCAGTGATAGATTGGCATCCTGTCCTGCGTGTATCTGCCCAGCACCCGAGACGCTCTCCCCCGCGACCCTAATAGAGAATAAAGAGGAAGATAATGGATGGATGGATGGATGGATGGATGTACACCACTTTATAATGTTGGAATGACAAATAGAATACTTGCGCATATGTGAGGAGAGACATGGATGTTGGTTTAAACTCTGTATTCTGTGTGGACTTCGACTTCTGTGGACTTCTGTGTGGACTAGGACGTTTCGGGGAAATCTTGTGGCCTTTCCTAAACTGTTTCCAGCCTGAATGCATGACTTTTACAACAGAGATGTAAGAGGTTCGGGATGAATGTGAAGCTATGAACTGAGGGAGAGTCAGGTGCGAGACACTGGTGTTTTCATTTTTACAGTTTGTTTCGCACTCGGGCGGCACGGTGGCTTAGTGGTTAGCACGTTCGCCTCTCAGCGCTGGGGACTCCCGGTTCGAATCCCCATCTGGGTGGAGTTTCCATGTTCTCCCCGTGTTTGCGTGGGTTTTCTCCGGGTTCTCCGGTTTCCTCCCACAGTCCAAAAACATGGATCAAGTTAAATGAATTCTCAAAATTGCCCCATATAGAGTGTGTCTGTGTGAGTGAGTGTGTGCCCAGCGATGGATTGGCGCCCTGTCCTGGGTCTATCTGCCCAGCGCCCGAGACGTTCTCCCCTGGATGGGCATGGGGAACCCCACCGCGACCCTGATAGAGGATAAGCGGGAGATAATGAATGAATAAATGTTTCACACTCCGCAGTTTTTAATCCTCTGAAAGTTGATGAATTGAGTTCTCATTCTCACACACATCCGAATTGTTCAGCGGTGCTGATAGAGTTCCGTACAGCAATTTCCACGGTGAGTCCACCACATCTCCTCCTGCTGGAGGGCCCAGCACTGAAGTCCCGGCAAAAAGACATCAGGACTTAAGAGTCAGACATAAGGTCTTGGTGCTTTGATCTGTTCTGATTATGGCTCTGTCTGGAGTCTGGATTGAAAAAAAAGTGCTGAATCATCGTTTTGACTTAATGTCATCTATGTTTCAACATGGTCTGTCAGCGAATGTCCTTTTTTCCTATCAGGCTGCAGAGGAAATAATAATTATATCCATTTCCATCCTTTCCTTCTGTTTAGTTCTCAGTGAGGGAGCTGTGAGCACGGTGTTGACTCGTTGTTGGTCATGTTCTTCCATGGACCTTATTTGAGCGCTGGGGCCAACTCATCCTGAAACAGAACCCGGCCGTCCCCAGATTGTGACTGTGATTTGTTTCTGTAAATCATTGCAGGTTAGAAATGTGATTAATTTGGTTTTCAGAGTGACACTAAATACCCGAATACAATAGAAGTTCAGTTCTTTCTCCGAAGTAACATCTACAATTATGTTCCTCATTGGTGGTTCATCATGGAACCTCACAGCGACCATGTCCAAAAATGTAGATCCAGGTTTCCACGTAGTACAAACATTTTGAGGCGACAGATGTCTTACCTCTAAAGGAATAATAAGCTTTTGAATTCTTTTCTTCTCCGTGTGGCTTAGACGTCTCGTGCTTTGTGTTGATTTACTGTTGGCTGAAGCCTTGGACTCGTGTGAAGCTGCTTTGTGATGACTCTGCATTGTGTGGAGGACAAAGCACCGAGCTGAATCCTCAAAGGCCGGAGGTGGTTCAATAAATATCTGCCCGAACCGTGTAATGTTTATAGGAAAACATCCGAGCAGCCACTTTTCATGGGTATTACCGCAAACTGATGTCGATTTAGATTACTTTAGATAAACTGAAGCATTTCTTCAAGATAAGATCTGGAGCTCGAGGCTGAAGATCCAGAGAGGCTTAACATTCAGAGTCTTACGAATCATAATATACTGGTGCATACTGCCACCTAAAGGACGAGGCCTACTACTGAAGCTGCTAATATGTAAGTGTGTGTGTGTGTGTGTGTGTGTGTGTGTGTGTGTGTGTCTGATGGAAAAAAGGAGGACCCTTTCAGATCATCCCAAGCCATTTTCCACTTGAGGAGCAGTGTGGAGTGCAGTCTGCTGGCCTTATTACTGCTCATTAAACACTTTCGGTCTTAACGACCCCACACTTCAGTGTCTGGATTCCTGGGATTGAAGAGGGACCAGCTGATGAAGCGAATCAGACGTAATAGAGAAGTGTGTGAATTCTCACAAGGAAGAAAATAAGTCCATGATAAAGATTCCATTTAAATCAGATATGAACAGAAACAAATACAGTGAATTATTTAATTAAACAATGTACACTGGTCATTTTCGTTATTCTAATCATTTTTATTCCTCTATCTGTGAGGGTGATGTGATGAAGAGCTCACTCTCTCCTGCCTTTAGGACTGTGAGTCTTGTGTTTTGCTGCAGACCTATTTCCTCTGGATGAAGATGGCTTTATTCCGCTTACCCAGATCCTCATCAAGGATCAGATGTGTGAGACACGAGAAGTAATGAACATTTTTTTAAAAATCTGTTAACCTTTATTTAACCAGAATAAAACTCATTGAGATTACAAATCTCTTTTGCAAGCGTGTCCTTGATTTAAACATGTTTGTATTAAGTCAGTGTTTGTCTCTGTGGTTCTATAGGGTATGGTGGCTCAGTGGTTAGAGTGCTTTCAATCAGAAGGTTGTGGGTTCTAATCCCAGGTCTGAAGTTAACTGAAGTTTCCACTGTGGTTCCTTAAGCAAGACCCTTAACCCTCACTGCTTCAGGGATGCTGTCGCCAACCCTCGCTTTGTAAATCACTTTGGATAAATATAAGGTGTGTATCCGCTAAATGACTAAATGTACAACACCAGCCGATGTTACACACATGGCTTTCCTGGACTTCTTTTATAGAAAGGTATACAAGTTTGATTCTCGCACGCTTACAGTCTTTTATTTTGTTGTTATTATGTTGGAGCATGTCATGGGCGCTGGGTGACGCCCACTTCCATGATTGACAGCATATGCAAAACTCATGTGTAGACGTATGTTCACTGTGGAAGATTTTTAAGCACAAATTATGACATCATTATTGTAAATTTGAAGCATGAAAGAATGGAACAGATGAAGATGATGTCATGGTTGCGTTACGATGGAGTCTGATTTCTTCTGGTGATTTGTATAAATGAATATAATGTGTGTTACATTAACACACTGACAAATCACTGCTGACATTTCAATAACATTTCCAACTGAAAGGGAGGTGTGAAGCAGTGTGTGTGTGTGTGCACGCAATGTAAGGTTTTAGTGCTTTTTTTTATGTTTCCACCCACATGCCTGTCTGTCCTCTCCTCCAGTGTCTCGGCAACGATTCTGGAACTGTTGTTGCATAGCAACACATCTCCTAAAAATGTTCTAAATCTATATCCAACTCCATCCTAATCAGAACATGCAACACACACACATACACACACATACACACACATACTAAATGACACCTACACATCGCCCACAGAGCTTATATTTAAGTGTCTTAATCATTTTTAAAGACTTATTATGATCAGGGAAGCTCAGTTAGGAAATCAGTGCACAGAGCAACCACACAGACAGGCTCATATCTGCAGAGAGTGTACTTGAAATTAATTAACAAAAAACCTCGCACTTTGTAAACGAAGCAGACAGTGTAGTATTAATTACGGTAATAAGATGTGAATGTAGAATGTGAGCTCGGTCCTTAATCCCTACTTACATTATCTGTAAAAAATAATAACACCAACAACATGGTGATTATCTTTAAATTAATCTTCCTTATATAACATCATCATGCACTATATTTAGGCTTTTATTGTTTAACAATGTACGTAATTATAAAAGAAAACAGTGTTTGATTAAGAAATAATCATCTGTAATTAATGTTGATTTTTAATTACTATTGTGCTGACCTGGGTGGAGTTTGTTCTCCCCGTGCCCATGTGGGTTTCCTCCGGGACCTCCGGATTTCTCCCACAGTAAACAAATGTAAATTCAAGGTGAATTGAATGCTCTAAATTGCCCCATATGATTTGTGTTTGTGTGTGTCAGTCTGATGGGCGCCCTGTCCTGGGTGTATCTGCCCAGCAACCAAACGTTTCCACCCTGGATGGGCATGGGCAACCCCCTGCAACCCTAAAAAAGGATTAAGCGGAAGGTAATGAATGAATGGATGAATGAATGTCAAAAAATACATATGGTGGAGATTTGACAGTGCTGCCTACACATCAGCCACTTTTGTCCAAAATATGGTCGCGCACTGTATGTTGGGTTGTGTAGTTGTTGTTCTGTGTAACATCTCTTTCTGGATAACGTTGTTTCATTCCTCTGTATACTATACATCACGTCATGTTGTTGGAATGACAAATTAAACACTTGAATACTTGAATCGTGCAGCACGGTGGCTTAGTGATTGGCATTGTTTTCCCCTTAGCACTTTCCCAGTTCGAATCCCAGGCTTTCCTAGTTCGAATCCCTATCTGGGTGGAGTTTACATGTCCTCCCCGTGTCCATGTGGGTTTCCTCCCGGTGCTCTGGTTTCCTCCCACAATCCAAAAACATGGATAAAGGTCAATTGAGTTCTCCAAATTGCCATATATTGAGTGTGTCTGTGTGAGTGAGAGTGTGTCCAGTGATAGATTGGCGTCCTGTCCTGGGTGTATCTGCCCAGCACCCGAAATGTTCTCCCCTGGATGAGAACCTATCCGTGACCCTAATAGCGGATAAAGCGGAAGATGGATGGATGGACTACTGTGTTGTTATAAATTTATTCATTTTAAATTGGATATGTTTATATTGGGATGTAAATCAGTAATCTGTGTTTAAACGCGTGTTTTATTGAAATCTGATGACTCAGATGGACAGTAATCGTATTATTGAATGTCTGGACAGCGGAACGTTCGGTGCCCTGGTGAAGCACTCCGGACGGTGATCGTTGAAGCACCGCGACATGTCCGCTGTGGCAGCATGTCGGTTGTAGTTGTTGGTTTAAATGTGAGGTCTGTAGTCCTGTAGAAGCCGAACGTTCTGCCTCAGCGCCGGGTCTGTGGTTCTGTGTGTGTGTGCTGTGAGGGCATGGCGGCGGGCAGTCTGTCCCGCAGTGTGCGGGGGGTGTTCGGACATAGGAGAGCGATTTGGGACGCGGCCGGTGAGATCAGATATCCCATAATATCATTTCATACAAAACACACGAAATAATAAAGTTTTAGATTCTTTGTGAGTAAAGGTCTCTGTAATAATAATAATAATAATAATGTTATTTACGTTTTTTTTCTCCTAAATGTTTTGTTTTTGCTCAGTCATCATGTTTTAAACAGCAGGTTTCAGTTAAACCTCAGTGTGTGTGTGTGTGTGTGTGTGTGTGTGTGTGTGTGTGTGTGTGTGTGTGTGTCTGTCTGTCTGTCTGTCTGTCTGTCTGTCTGTCTGTCTGTCTGTCTGTCTGTCTGTGTGTGTCCTTGTCCCGAAGCACTGAGTTCTAAAGGAAAATTCATTTGGTTTAAGCTGCATTGTGATATGAAGGTCACCGGTTCGAATCCCAATCCCAACGATTGCTCTGACTGAAGTGCCCTTGAGCAAGGACCCTAAACCCCATTGCTCCCTAGGCGCTGTGTACAGGGCTGCGCACTTCACTCAGTGTGTATGTGTGTGTGTGTGTTTTACTGCATGGAAAGGTTAAATATGGAAGACCCCACCCCCGTGTGTAAGTACTGCAGGCAAAATAGATCACTATGAAAAAAATAAAATAATAAAACTAAAAAAAATGCAGGATTCTGCACGCAGTGTCTCAGAGTGCTTTAACCAATCAGTTCAGCTTACCGGACTCTCTCACTCTTGCTGTCACTCTGCCGTTATGTGTAAATTCATCCATCCATTATCTTCTGCTTTATCCTCTAATAGGGTCGCGGGGGGGGGGGTTCCCTATGCCCATTCAGGAGAGAACTTTTCGGGTGCAGGACGCCAAACTATCACTGGACACACACTCTATATGGGGAAATTTGGAGAATTCAGTTGACCTTGATCCATGTTTTTGGACTGTGGGAGGAAACCCAAGCGGACACGGGGAGAACATGCTCAAGAGCTGAAGTGTTGGATCTAAATTAGCTGATGTTCTGTGATGTCTTCTTCATTGATCTCTTTCTTCACCATCAGTTCGCACCTCGAGTCAGGCAGCCTCGAACCCAGAGCCCGAGATCAACCAGAACCCAGACATCAATCAGAACTTTGTGAACAGAAACCCCAGAAATCTGGAACTAATGGCACTGGCTGTTAAAGACCGAGGCTGGAGTACCATGTGGCCCAAGAGAGAGTTCTACCACAGGTGTGTGTCGTATTTAAATCTAATAAACAGTTCAGAGTAAAAACATGTGTCCATCCTCTTTCTGTTTAATCACATCTCACTGTAATAAATAGTATTAATAATAAGGATTCTCTCTCTCTCTCTCTCAGGCTGGTGTTCGAACGCTCGCAGCATCACGTCTCCGCCACCGTGTACTCGTGCGACTCCCCAGTCCCCGTGCTCACGTGCTCCACGCAGGAGTGGGCGCTGAAAAAGCAGCTGAGCTCCACCCGGTCGGTGGCGGCGTGCCGCGCTGTGGGCGAGGTTCTGGCGCAGCGATGCTGCGAGGCTGGAATCACGCGAATCTTTTACCGCGAGGTGCCGTGGACCTTTCGCTCGGAAGCGGTGAGGCTATGTGATTCACCCCCCCCCCCCCAAAAAAAAAAAAAAATAATAATAATAATCATAACACTGTGCACTGTGTGTTTGGGACGTGGTGTGAAACGGAATGCCGATTTGGATTTGATTGAGCGATTCATTCTTTAATACTGAGCTTCAGGTCTCAAATTCTGAAAAATCTTAAGTTTCGGTTCCTAAAGTAGTTACTGATTTAAGGTTGTATTGCTGCTTTATGTTCTGCTTAATCTCGAAGGAGTACACACACACACACACACACACACACACACACACACACACACACAATGTCCTGTAAACGACCTGCATCCGCCTTACAGACCTGATGATAAAAGTGCTTTCAATCAGAACTGTTGGAGAAAGAACCTTCTTTTGCAGGAACTCTCATTTGATTTCAGTACAACAGATTTGTTTTTATTTTGATGTTAAAATTATCTTGTTTTATTTTAGCCTTTAAATTGGTTCTAACTTGTTGCTCTGATTGGTTCCAGGTTCAGACTTTTTGGACGGCCATGAAGGAGGGCGGGGTGTTCCTCAGTGAGCCGCGGCGGAAGTATATTTAGGAAGTGTTTTTGTTTGTCTGTAGAACCTAATAAAGACGTGGTAACCTGTCGCTCTGCTCCTCCACCTCGTCGTCTTAACGCTCTTGTCTGGTGTGGTTTGGGTTGTGGCTGTTAAAAAAAAAAAAAACTAAATTATTGGATAAAGTGAAGTTTATGGTGGGGTACCGATCGATAATGTTTTCACAAATGTCAGCGCCGGATGAATGCAACAGATCTTAATGAGTTAAAATATTAACATAAAATTAAAGAAAATAATTAGGTTAGACGTATTTAAAGTATAATTAAAGACTGTGTAAAGTCTAATTAAGACTTTACACATCTTTTATTTACTTCAGAAACTTAACCCTAGAACCTTCAATACTGCTGACTTTAAAGTTGTGGCATAGAGCACAAAAGGATATCAGAGCAAAAATAGAACAGATGGAACACTGATGGTTCTTATTAAGGCAATGCAGTACGAGAGGGCGTGGCATTGTTCTACATCACTTTAAACAGTCCCATGTTATTAGTCCCTCAATATAGTCGGTTTTTCAAAGTGAATGCTGATTGCTGAGTAACAGGATTCTGTTTTCTCTAACAAACACTGCCAACTAGTGGCCAAATTACAGAACACAATTCATAAAAACAGCATAACAGGTTTAGTGCTGATTGGGAATTGGCTTGCTGTTTATATTAATCTGTATTTTATGATTTTAATTAATGTATTGTATCTCACGCACTGATACGAATGTGAAGTGCTCATAGGGGTGTGTTAATTTTGTCACAGCTTGACTAACGGCTTAGCCTGTAGGAACTGTTCAGCAAGATTCATATTGATCAGTGGATGGTGGCAAGTTGTTTGCGATCTACAACCTTACCACTAGATGGCACTATAAACCCAAAATCATTTACAGTTTATTTTTGTTCAATATGATTACCAAATGCTACATGGATCACAAACTCACAATTAAACATTTTTAATCTGTTCATTGGTTTATTAAGACGTGGAGAGTCTTTGATTAAATTCAGATATTTATTAGAAATTAATACAGCAAATATTTATACAGATTCACAACTTGAGCTGAAAAGATAATACATTTTAAAAGACAACATCAGCATTTCTTACTCAATGGAACCAGCATCAGGAGATTTAATGAGACATGGCACATTCTGATTTTCTACCTGAACACAAATGCATCTGAACTTAAACCCAGTTCAGGATTGATCATCATTACTGATCATCAGGATGAACTCAGATTAAATAATCTGAATCGTGGAATGAAGTCGCTCACATGTTCTCAGATGAACGTTCAGTTTAATGTTACTAAAGAAACGGGTTCTTTTTTTTTATGGTCGATATTTTAAAGAAAACCCCAATAATGAGCCGCTTGCAAACGATACGTTCAGCTGTTCAGCATAAAGACAAGTTGGGTTTAAAATACTGTTTTGGTCTCATTTAAATATTGCTGAACCACCAGGTGAGAAAAAGGCCTCAGGTTCATATTTATATAAAACATCACTGTTAAAATGGCAGATTTATTTCTGGGAACGAATCCTTAATAAATTATTCAAAAATATTAATTTCATTCAGACCCAAAACCACAAAGGTATAAACTCAAACCCCTGCTCATGCACATTAAACAGCTCCACACTTAGTAGTTTTTATTTTATTTTATGGAAATACTATGGGGAAGGCCCCTTCCTGTCCCATCATGAAGGCATGAATTGCATAGATTGTAAATAAATGTTTCCATGAAAAGTTCCTCTATTAATATTTCTGACTGTCCAAAAATAAATGTTCCAAAAATAAACAGGTCACAAAGCCTCACGTTACATTAATTAATGAGAAAAACATCAGAGACCTTTGATCTCCACACTATAAGGAAGAACCTCAGATAAATGCACCCCGTTCACACGCTTCCTCACAGCGTTCATGTTTGTGATACAGCAGCCTTTTTTTTTTCGACTCGCATCCAAACCTGATGGTGATGCTGATCCAATCAATCGGTTCAGGTGCACCGCGTCGACCGCCTGACACCTCGAGGAGTGTTATTTTAGTGATTTCCTGTTTCTCAGCGCCTGGTTTCTTGTGGGTGGAGCTTAGCCACTGGCTCCATGGTCCGTTTCCAGCTTTTGGTTCTGGGGCAAGCTGCTGGGTTCTGGAGAAACGTCCACGTGTGCTCTCTGATGAGTGAGGGCTCGGCGGCTCTGACTGCGCCTCCTCTGCGCCGGAGACCTCCGCTGCGCTGCGGCACTCTGCATCAACCACAGCAGGTTACAAGGTTTACATTAACGACACACGGTTAGGACAGATTTAAAAAACAGGTCATTTAAAGACGACATACTGAAAATTTGATTTTTATCTTGTATATATAGATTTCTAACTCTATTTAAAATTGTTCCTAGTTTTTTGTTTAAATCTCTTCTAATGACTGGATACCTTTTAACCCTCCTCTGCTTCTGAAAAATTTAATTAAATTATCATGAAAAATTAAAATAAAAATAATCAGAGTTTTATTGCGATGCTGTTACATTTAACATCAAAGAATGTTCTTAAGGATGACTTTCTTGCTGTGAGACCCCACCACTGAAGTTTAAATCTACAACCTGCTGTGGGGTCATCGAGACCAGATTAGTGAGAAAAAGGCCCAACCGTACTGTATTTGTACATTAAAGTTATAAAAATTAAAAATTATTATTTGTTTAATACAGGCAGCAATGGGGCTTAGTGATTAGCATGTTCTCCTCTTAATGCTGGGGATCCAGGTTCGAGTCCCTATCTGGGTGAAGTTTGCATGTTCTCCAAGCATCCAAATTGCCCCACATTGTGTGTGTGAGTGACTAGCGTCCTGTCCTGAGTGTATCTGCCCAGCGCCCGAAACATTCTCCCCTGGATGGGCATAGGGACCCCCCCCCACCCCCCCCATAATTTTAGAATTTGTATAATTTTTCAGGCTGTAAAATAAAAGATTTTTTGTTTTCATGTGGGCGGCACGGTGGCTTAGTGGTTGGCACTTTCGCCTCGGGGGGGGGGGGGGGGGGGGGGGGGGGGGGGGGGGGGGGGGGGGGGGGGGGGGGGGGGGGGGGGGGGGGGGGGGGGGGGGGGGGGGGGGGGGGGGGGGGGTTCCTCCGGGTTCTCCGGTTTCCTCCCACAGTCCAAAAACATGGATCAAGTTAATTGAGTTCTCAAAATTGCCCTGTTTAGAGTGTGTCTGTGTGAGTGAGTGTGTGCCCAGCGATGGATTGGCGCCCTGTCCTGGGTCTATCTGCCCAGCGCCCGAGATGTTCTCCCCTGGATGGGCATGGGGAACCCCACCGCGACCCTAATAGAGGATAAGCGGGAGATAATGAATGAATGAATTTGTTTTCATGTGGTCGGGTAACACAGGAGCCACGCCCCGGTCAGTACAGGACTGAGGCCCTGCAGTTGGCGTCCATCACTATAAAAAATGTATTTACTTACATACTTTTGATAGAAAAAAAATCATTAAAACATGATCTAAAATGTTCTGTCATTAATAATGAGTTACATCAGGACATGAATAACAGTTACAGGGGTGTGCCTGTAGAGGTCAGTGTGCTTACTTCTATATCGCTCAGTCTCTCCTCATCGTCCAGCTGAATAGACTGCATGAGAGAGAACAGATCCATCCGTCCACTTCTGCTGGGACTGGGGGTCACCTGACGGAAAAGGGAATGAACACCATTGAAAATGATAAATGGAAAACATACCAAACTCCATAGAGCTGATACAAGTACACCACCATGGCTGTTCCAAAACGTGGAACGAGTGCCAATAAAACTAAAATGTAAAATAATGAGGTTAAAGTTCAGACCCTGTCGCTCTCCTGGACTGTAATGACGGGGGGCGGAGTCTCTTCTGTTACAAAAGTCATAACATTGCGTCCAGATTCATCAAACACCTGGAGAGATCAAAGAGAACAGAGGTGAAGAGTATGCTGATAATTATCTCTGAAGTGTGCGACCATCAGCCCTTAGTGAGCTTCTAAACTAAATGTTTTAAATCTATTATAACACGAATCGTTCTGATCCTACAATCTGATTGTCTTAAGTTTAATAAGTATATATCATTTAATGAGATGATCCTGTATTTACATCCTTCTCCTCTTCCTCCTCAAAGCTGGACAGTTCTTCAGGACTGGCGTCGTCTTCTTGCTCGTCGTCTCCTTGGTGACCATCCGCCACCTCCTTCCCGTCCTGCTTCAGCTCCTCATCAATCGTGGACTCGGGTTTGGATTTCCGCCTCCAGAGGGAGCTGTGACGCTGTTTACTGCAGGAGCAGTTTAGGTAAACATGAGTTCTGATGTTGTGAATTATTATTTATTATAAAAAACATTCTGTGTGATGTCATCAGAGGCGGCACAGTGGCTTAGCGGTTGGCATGTTCTCCTCTCAGCGGTGGGGATCCAGGTTCGAATCCTGATCTGGGTGGAGTTTGCATGTTCTCCCCATGTCTGCATTTCTCCGGTTTCCTCCCATAGTCCAAAAACATGGATTCAAGGTGAACTGAATGCTTTAAATTGCCCTATATAGTGTGTGTGCGCCTGTGTCTGTGTGGTGAGTGAGTGTGCACAGTGTCCTGTATCTGCCCAGCACCCGAAACGTTCACCCCTGGATGGACATGGGGAACCCAACCCCCCCACCCCCGCAACCCCAGTAGAGGATTACCAAAGTCTTTAAGTAGTGCTTTTAGAAGCAAAAATTTTAGAATTTGGGACGTTCTAAAGGTGAAAAGGGGTCTGATCCCAAATCCAACATGCAATGATATATTTAAGGTGAAGATGAGAATACAATGAGGGTTTGATGACTTTCTAAAGTCACACTTAATGCAATAAAACTCACTCTTTATTTAATTTAGGATTCGTCACAGTTTATTTATATTTGTTTACCATGTAAATCGGTTTCAGAGCGGTTGACCTTTGTGTGTGTGTGTGTGTGTGTGTGTGTGTGTGACCTGGCGCAGAGGATGCCGCTGTACGTCTGCAGCTGTTTCAGGAAGCCGTCGTTGGGCTGAACGATGGGTCTGCACTCTCTGACGTGATTAAAGGCGTCTTCGAAGGACCAGCCCTGCATCTTCATCAGAAAGGCGATGACAGTGGAGGCGGAGCGCGACACGCCCATCTTGCAGTGCACCAGCACGGCCTGCCCCCTCTTCCTACATCAACATCACAGGACATCCAGCACTCACTCTCACGCCTTATTAACCTTTTAAGGTGAAGGTAAACCCTGTGGGGCGTTTGCCCTCACCTGGCTTCATAAATAAACATGTATGTGTTCTTCCAGTGCGAGAGAAGATCCGTCTCCTCCACATCGTACACGCGGATGTTCATGTAAGTGAAGCATTCTGGGAAAAAGTTATCGATCTCCATGGTGACATTTAATATGTAGCCAATGCTGCAAACACACACACACATCAAAAGTCACCATGAAACAGACGGAACAATTAATTGAATTCTAATTAACAGATCTGTGATTGAAATACTTGTTTTTTTGAAGTTCTTCAAAGTTCGCAGCGTTCCACTCAGAACCCTACAAACAGAAAGATATTCAGAACCTGCCCCCAAACCCCTTAACTTATAAAAAATAATTACGCACACATATTATACATATATATATATATATATATATATATATATATATATATATATATATTAAATACGATGACCATTAGATTTATTAATTCCAATAATACAAAAACAATAACGTCATAAAGGTTCAATTTAATTTAACTATGTTCTTACCAGATAAAGATAGTCTAAGATTTTGGACGGCTTGTCCATCTGTGCCATGGTTACCATCATCTCGTTGTCGATGTACTCTTTGTAGTTCTTCATGTCTAGACCGATCCGTTCTTCTAAAGCAGATCGAACCTGAAAAATTATTTAAAAATTAATTCATGAATCAAAGTTTGTTTTTTTATTATAGTATGTTTGTAAGTGTTTTATTAAAGCAATCAGACACTCGAGGTTGTGTATTATGTTGAATAAATCACGTCAAGAGGTGGAACTGTACTGCACTACACGTCGGGACTAAAAACACATAATAATACCTTTAATTAATTGATGTATTTATTCTCATACCGCATTGCATTAATATAGAAATGAAAAGAAAAATGTAAATATATATGTAAAAAAGTCCTGCAAAAAAAAGAAAAGGTTTTGAATGATTACAGAATTATTGCACCAATTCTAGTTATTGCCCGTAGTCAGGTTTATCGTTGTGGTGCTCAGGCTGCTGCCCCATCCCTTCCTATGTCCTTCTCTTACCCCTCCTAAAGAGAGGTTCTACATACCAATGGCATAAGGGACATAAAGGGAGAATGGTGCCTCACATCAGCACCCCTCTTTAATTTAAAGATGTAGCAGCAAGGAATGTGATTGGCTACCAACCAAACATTTAATGCCTCAGCCAACTCTAGTGCAAACCACAAAAACACCCAACTAATCACACAGTAAAGGGGTATGGGGGTGGGGTTAGGAGATTGCAGTTGCTACATTTTTATCATACATAATCTTCTAATCTGAACATTTATTCGGCTACAAGACCTCAAAATAACTCTGATGTTAACTCTTTAATGTTAAAACTTTACATATGGTTGCTTTAATTAAAAGATGCTGAGATTTGTGCAGGACACAACTCTGTACAGTAAACAGAGAGTATGAGGTTTTAACTCTGTCAGCAGAAGAAAATGGCGCTCACAGCTGCAACGTGCCGATTTCCTCATAAAGGCATTAAAATCGACCACAAGCGCTACTGCTTTTGTTTTTGTTGTGATGCCAACGCGATGAATCAACAACAGAAACGTGAGAAAGAGTGGCACAGAGACGTGAAACTGTTAAACCAGGACTTTGTGCTGTTAAAGATGAAAGCTGAGATGATCCGGTGCTTTACCACACTGAGACTTTGTGATGGTAATTCTAATCCTGTATGAAGGCTGTTACACACCTGTGATTAATACACACTCCACCTCCTTATTAGATTTACCTCCATGTTTTACTCTCAGTTACATACAGCTAGATGTTGTAGTTCTTTAATTACACTGTAGTCCATCGGGTCTTTTGCTCTGTTCCCTGATGATCATGTGATGATGACACAGTGACACTGCTTTAATAATAAAGCACTGCAGTTCTCCTGATGCGGCGGCATGGTGGTGTACTGGTTAGCATGGTGTCCTCTTAGTGCTCGGGATCCAGGTTTGAATCCAAATTTGAGTTTGCACCTAAATTGCCCCATGTAGTGTGTGAGTGAGTGTCAATGATAGATTGGCGTCCTGTTCTTGGTGTATCTGCACATCGTTCTCCCATGGATGGGCATGGGCATGGGCATGGGCATGGGACCCCCCCGGCACGACCCAATTAGAGGATTAAGCAGACAATGATGAATAAATAAATGCGTTCGCTCGATGGCTCTCTCACGCACTCATCTCTCCACTCTACCTGTTTGGAGGTGATGTTCTCCAGGTCCTCGGTCCTCATGATGTCTCGCAGTTGGGCCTTGATCTCGCGTTCCACGCGTTCTCTTTCCGTGCTGTGGCCCATGTTGTTTTTGCGCACGGACTCCAGGCCCGTCATGGCTTTCCACTCGTTCACGCATTGCTGATCCGACTCGATGTGCTGGCTGTAGTGCTGCGCCCAATCCAAACCACAGCCCGGAATCACGGCCCCCTGCACGGCCCGCTCACAGCAGCCATGCAGAGCCTGAAGAACTGACCTACACACGGACATAGATGCACACAGACACTTTAAAAACACGAAAGAACCCACAAAATAAAAACACATTATTCCAGATTTCAGTACGTTCTGTACAAATCACTCATTTTTATTCTTTAAAAGGTGAGTTTGCATGTTCTCCTCGTGTCTGTGTGGGTTTCCTACGGGCTCTCCTGTTACTGGTATAAATATACAGAGCTGTGCTGGGTATGCTCCTCTCTTTTCAGTGATGTAAACATTTTGTCATGAATCTAAAGATGCTATGACTCTCACTCCTGTGGACGGGTGCTCTTTAAAAATTTAAGAATTCGTTTAGATCCGGGTAACATGGCTTTTTTCTGCGACCTGGTCACAGAACAATTAGCAGAAAAAAAACACATTACAACAAAATGATTCTGTCTCTTTAAGGGAGTTTAAAGCTCTTATAAAGAACTCCATAACAGAAAAGTGCTTCTGCTCTATAACAGAAGTACATTATGTTTTGCATTATGTGTGTGTGTGTGTGTGTGTGTGTGTGTGCGTGCGTGCGTGCGTGTTCAAATTGTCTCATGTTTCTCAGGAATTTCTAGAACTGGAAACATTGTGCTACTCAGCCAGGTCTTCCATGAAAAAGAGATTTTAATCTCAAGGGACTTCCGGATAAAATAAATATTAAATTCAATAAAAAAATATATTATTTTAATAAAAAACTAAATCAAGCAGGGTTTAGGATTAAAGGCGTGTCTGACACTCTGCTCATTTTTGTGCAGCTAAGGCTCTTGGCTGACTGACTGCTGCTGGATTAATTCATCCTCATCATCATCATCCTCATTTTAAATCTGAGTTCTACGGTCAACTCACCACATGGTCTGAATAGAAACAGGTTTGAATATCCGCGTGGCTTCTGCTGACGTTACACTGAATCCACTGAAAAAGAGGACGAGTTGGACATAAAGATTTATGTATTTATTATTATTAAGAAGAATAAAATCTAAATTTTTTAAACGGGATAATTATAATCATATTAGTTATTAAGATTAAACTATAAGAATATCTGAGTTTCTAAATGTTAATTATTGATTAAGTGAATCTTGTTTTTGATAATCTAATAAATTAATAAAGTATTTAGTAATCATTTCTTTTCATCATAACGTAAATTCTGTTGCTTCTTTAAGGTAATGTGCTTCTGTCATGTGTACGGTTGTTGTAGTGACGGATCCCTCACCCGTCTCCATCCAGATACACCTGCGTGTCGCTCCATATCGGCAGGACGAGTCCAACAGTGCACGCTTCACTGAAAGAGGAAGGAAGACGGAGTGACTCACGGTGACACTTCCTAATCATCACTCATTAATTAAACATTCATCATCTTAATAATAATGACATTAAATCAGCGACAGTAATTCATTTCAGTCAAATTTAAAAGTTATTATATTTACACCATTTTCTTATTAACTCTTCTAATATATTACAAAATAAGCACACACACACACAGTAATATTTTTATGTCTTTAAAACGTCAAAGCCTTTTAACCTCAGCCCTTTGTTTAAGTCCGTTCAATAAAACAATTATGAATAAAAGATATGATTAATTATTAATATTATTATTTGACTATAACACTTTTTAAATGCTGAAGCATTGATTAAATGATAAATGTAAGCATTGAATCTGTCTGTAATAATCAGCCAGGCGGTTTCTCTGCTTTCATTAATACAGTGCGTGTTCTTTTATCGTTATTATGTCGTTATATTCTTTGTACAGATGCAGTTCAAAGGCAGCCCGTTTTTAAGATTCTTCGACATTTTTAATCACTTTTCGATCTGATCATCGATCGCTCAAGCCTGGCTTGACTTAGGTGAGATCAGTTTGCGTCTGGATGTCGTTTATGGGATGGAACTAGTTGGGATGGGATTATGGGATGGAAACTTTTTGGCTAACTCAAGCGAGGCTTACGCAAACAAGCCCCGCTTTAATAAGCTTGCTTATTGGAACAGGCCTCTGATGCAAAGTTTTAAAAACTTTAAGTAAATATCTAAAACTAATAACATGGGCAGCGCGGTGGCATAGTGGTTGGCATGTTCTGCTCTCAGTGCTAGGGATTCGGTTCGAATACCAATCTGTTGTTCTCCTTTTGTCCGTGTAGGTTTCTTTCGGGTTCCAAAAACATGGATTCAAGGTAAATTGAATCTTCTAAATTGCCCCATATGGTGTGTGTTTGTGTGTCAGTGAGTGTGCCCAGTGATTGGAGCCCTGTTCTGGGTGTATCTGCCCAGCGCCACAAACGTTCTCCCCTGGATGGGTATTGAGAACCTCCCCACCCCCACAACCCTAGTAGAGGATTGAGCAGAAGGAAAATAAATAAAACAAATAATGTTATTTGCAATAATAATTACAAATTAATTAAATCTTTTTTTATCTTTTTTCTGCTCATCTCTGATCATCTGACCTCATCATGTTGGGAAAGTCCATGCCGAGCAGAAGACTCTCGTACTTCAGATTAGCAGTTGTAACGATGAGGAGGTATCTGACCCTGACGGGACTGATCGACTCCAAACGCACAGCCTGAGGAACACAGAAGATCAGAACGTCATGGTTAGAACATCAGACATCAAATCACTTTATAATAACCCTGTTACTCACTAAAGAAGCTGCACATTCAATTACACTAATACAGTCCTGAGGTCATTCCCAGACAGTGGACTGTCTAAGTTTTGCATGGTCTCCGCTTTCTTTTGTTCAGATCTGAGTTTCCCAACATTTTGATTTTGCAGTTGAGTACTTTATAATTTAAACCACTCCATGTCCTTGGGGTGAGTCTTTCCTACAGGCGGGTGGTAATGATGTCCGGGTAACCGAGACCTGGAACTAGATTAACTAACGAGACCTGGAACTAGATTAACTAACTTTCAAAAACAAATGACGAGGACCCAGAAAGGGATTTGTATACATTTGACTTCAAATAGAGGATGGCAGGTGACCTGCCCATGATTCTCCTTCCTTTCTTAAAAAACTGGAAGGCGGCACTGCTGGATTCATCAGGGTTGAGTCATCAGGGTTGTCCAGTTGTATTAATAATAACTAAACTTTTAAAGTTGATTTGGTCTGAAAGCTCATTTAATCCTGCTCATTAAACCGCTGACGACTTTTCAGCATATTACTCTACTGTTATTTGTTCTTAAGTGCTCAGATAAAAAAAATGGAACTTTTTTGGAGAGCTGAGGATTGTTCAGTATAATAATGAAGTGTGTACAGTACACACACATACACACACACACACACATAAAATGGCTGTCTACAGTGGCGCTTTTATTTTGGAAACAAATTCCGTCGTGCATGTGCAGGCATGCATCAAAAATCTAATGCAAATCAAATGTAAGCCAAACTCCCGATCCCTTCCCATTCACCTTCTGCATGGATGTGTACAGCTGAAGGGTCGCATGTGGCCCAGGGGCCGTAAAATAGTTTTCTTAATAAAAAAAGCTACAATAAAAAATAAATAACAAGAACACATATTTAATATGATTGTGTTTCTTTCTGAGTATCTTTCATCTACAATCTTCATCTACAATATTCATCTACGAAATTATGATCACAGATAAAATAGTTCTCTCATGATTTCACATCTCAGTTCTGTCCTCCACGTTCTACAGGAAAGTTTTTTAAAACGGGTCTCCGTCCAAACGACATTTCTTTGATCTGTGATTCCTCTGATCTATGTGCTTTAAAAAAATAGGAACGGAGATCGTTATTATAAACTTCTATTAAATTTTCACCGATGCACAATCAGTTGTTCTAACAGCGTGTTTAAACATCTGGTGCTTTTGTTATTTATTTATTAACGGAATGTTAATTTATGCAGTAAGTTGGTTGACGTGTTTACACATCATACTGATTAACTGATAACGAGACATTTAATCAACATGTAGACGTTTTAATTCACACATGAAGCTATCTGGAGTGAGGAACATGACGAGAACTCTAGGGGTTAAAGGCAGAGTTCTAACAGGGGCAGATTCCATGCTGATATGGAATGTGGAAGTGCGTAAACACGCCGTCAGTATTTTAGTGTCTGATGGTTAAACAACGCAACAGAGAATTAACATCCATAATTTATTTCAACGTCTAAAAAACATTATGATGTCCAACCATCTGCACAAACGGGGCATTATATGTGCATTTGTTAATTCTGGACGCAACACACTTTTTATTTACACAAGTGAAATTTATGTTTAGTCGTTTTATCCAAAGCAACTTAAAAACGAGAATACCACATGTCAGTAGTTATGGAGAAAACCAGCTACACTGTAGAATTATCAAACCTGATCGTTATCTGATTCTGCCGCCTTTTTTATTTCTTTTTTTCTACAACAGGTATTTGTTAAAAAGGTTCGTCTTTAGTAGTTTCTTAAAAATGCCGAGTGACTCTGAGTTTGAAATAGTGATCTATTTTGCATACTAACTAGAAAACTAACTGAGCTGATAAATCAGCCACGAGAAGAAAGTACCCATTCTGTTCCTTGGGTTCTAAAATCTGAACCTGGGTTCTAAAAACTTCAAAAGTCCGGTGGAAATTGGCCGCAATCTAAAATATTGTGGAAATCCATCCCAAAAGAGTGACGGCTGTTACAGCTCCTGTGAAGTGGGACTGATTTAGAACGTGATGCCATTAAAGCTCCTGTAGATGAAATGCACGGTGCCCCTCTGATTGCAGGTTAAATCTGGTGAACTCAGGTGTTACAGGTCACATGACACTGAGCTGAAGACTCTCATCAGCATCGACAGTGTTGTTAAAGCGTACCACTCTGAGGGGCTCACCAGTTTGATGGTGTCTTCTGGTCTTAGTAAAGACACCATGGCGTGCAAATGCATGTGCTTCGTGTCTGAGGCGTTTCCCAGATGGCGATCCGTTCGAAATAAAAGGGGCGTGGTCTCATCCTGTGCTCCTTCTTCCAGCAGCAGCACGGCTCCCTTGACGAACGCGAAACTTTCCCTGATACAAAATACAACACATGAATAAGCACAAATGAATAAGCGTTTAGGGGAACACTGACTGAAGTTTAAACAATTATCTACATAAGAACCCCCCATTCCCCCCCGAACCCTCAACCTTCAGACGACCGAGCGGCGCAATCTGTACTCAATCAGACGGATAAAATCATTGGTTTATTTGAAAGCGATTCCAATTCTTTATTATACCACAATCCACTATCTCGATTCTGAATTTATTTAATTTAACTTTTAATAAAATTTTTAACGTTTGCCGGTGTTGGGTGGCTGATCTGGGATCAATCTGTGCTGGCGTTTCACCTCTGCACCCGGCTCATAATTACTAGAGGGTGTGGCACTCAAATGATGCTGTTCCAGGGAGCCCTCTCAACTAAGTACCCTGCAGGATCTGCCATTTTTAGTTCTGCTGCTCTGTTTTAATCAATCTCAGGTTATTACTTAAAAACTGGGCTTTATCTGCTTTTCTTGTTTGTTTTTTTTTTTAGATGTGGTCAGCTCTTTATCATGGTTCTGCCGGAACACCGCGGCTGCGACGATTCTATTGGACCGGCAGTCCTTCAGGACGCCCTCAATAAACCTATAGAGTTTTTCAATTATTGAATACGGGTCAGATGATCACCACACAGTCTGTACATGGCTGTCCTACATTGTTGATACCCCCTGCTTAAGGAGTCCCCCACTGAGCCTCGGTCCTCACAAGGTTTCTTCCTAAATATCAACATAACAGGGAGTTTTGTCTTGCCGCTGTCTCTTGGTCTTGCTCTTTGGTGTTTATAACTCTGTAAAGCTGCTTTGTGACGATGTTCTATTGTAAAATGTGCTATATAAATAAATGAGTTGAACTTGATCACGCTGCCAGTCTGAGCTTGTTAACGTTCTGAACGGACTTCCTGTCTGTGGTCTCCGTCAGCACACCGCAGCCATATCTATTAGCCTTCGGTTGCGGACGTCAGATATCAGCCGCTGGCATCCCGCCGTTTCTCAGTGCATTGCGTGCGCGTCACTTCTTTAATTGCACTTCCTACTTTTATTATCATGCTTCCTTTCTTGACTTGGCCCCTCCCACTGGAGGATTTAAGAAAAGGATGTGACAGAAATAAAAGCTTGATGTGCTTGTGATGCCCGTTTCTGATGCTCACATGAACGTTGGCTTAACAACAATGAGAACACTTTCTGAGAATACACTGAGCAAAATTGCAGACATCGGCTGTATTCAGAATCGCAATCAAATACTGATCTAGTGCACTATGAAGTCATTATGTAGTGGTGTTTAAACTCTTTTTTTATTATTAACGATTTTGCTTTTAATAAACGCATTTCTGAATCCAACCTTGTTTTGTTTTTTTATTATAGTGTGTTTGTAAGTGTTTTATTAAAGAAATAAGACACTCGAGGTTGTGTATTATTGTGAATAAATCACGTAAAGAGGTGGAGCTGTTCTCCACTACACATCAGGACTAATAACACCTCTTTATGGGGTTTATTCACAATAACGCCACGCTGTCTCTGGTCCTACAGAATGATCGAAACCCCTGAATTCAATGATTTTCAAACATGTCCGAATACTTTTGTCTATATTGTGTATTAAAATGTGTCTGTACAGGTCACCTAGATTTTCCCTGTACAAGATTCCCTCTAATTGTTATTTAAATAATAAATGTGTATTTAAACCACACAGGTTCTGTAATAAAGTATGGTCCCGGTTTAAACAGGGGTGCACAAACTTTTGCATAATACTCAGTGATGTTCATTGTGTTTATTCATTTACCTCTTCTGAAGTCGCCCTCTTCTTGGAATACTTTCATCCTTAAAGCACACAGAGAAGATGATTTAGAGCAGAACAGAAGAAACAGCTGCGTCATGGTCACCATCATCAAAGTCTTTCAACTCGGTTCTAAATATCTGAGTCATCCAGGTGCTGGGGGTTGAGTAGGACACAAGCCGAGGCACGAGAATGGGGTTGGACGTTGGGTTAGCTAACAGAAGACAGGCAGAGTGGGAGGAAGGACCGGGTTAGGGCTCGGTATGGGTTCAGTGCGGGGTGTGTTTTACAACGCAGGGATGAAATGAGACGAAAACTTGTTTAAAAAGCACTGAAAAGACAAACACACACACACACCCACACACAAACACACACAAAGTCAGTAACTGAAGGAGGAAGCAGAAACTGAAGACTGTAACGTTACCTGTTATGCAACTGACAAGTCGAGACAGAGTTCAGAGAGAAAGACTGAAGACATGCCAAGACTTCACATGCAGCCAAAAAAAAATAATGAAAAAAAAGAGCAGAGGACATTCTTCTGATTCCCATACAGAACATCAATCAGACCTAAACACGACAAAAACCTGCAGCGTGACGTGAGGAAGTCAACAAACGGACAAAGAGAAAAAAACGAATGTTACAACAGAAATGTTGAAAGATCACTGACACAATGAGAAGATACCACAGAAAAGTGCAACAGGCACGACGCGTCAAAGAGACAGAGACGACACGCCGCAGAGACGACGGAACACTAAAAAACCAGAGAGGACTCGGGGCAACCAAAGAAAAGAGGGATGGGATAGGTCAGGAAATACTCAACACCACGGTCTGTTATGGTATTCCCACATTGTTCTGCATCACAAACAAGACGTCTTACATAATGTTTTACTGCATCGAAACATTATGTCATACACCATACAGACAGGCTGGGTTCAGGGTCAACGACAGGGATATGGTCAGGGGTCATGGACAGGGACAAAGAGGAAATGGGGTCAAGGACAGGGACAAGGAACAAAAACCGGGTCAAGGACAAGGAACGGGGAAAAGGATAGGGTGCTGTTTGTTTATGCTTCAGACTTACGGGTGTGGAGACCGATGGTGTCCGGTGCAGGGTCAACAACGCCATCACGGCGCCCAAAACCGCGCCGTTAGAACCCCAGCTGTACGAATGGACTCCTACTGAATTACAAAGAACCATGAGTACTTATGTTTCCCATTTACATCACTTTAATAATTATGTGCTCCGTCCTCATTAACATGATGAACTGCAAAAGCTGTTAAGATTTCTTTGGTATGTTCTCCACTCAATGTTGTTTTTATAGCACTTTGAGCCCGCTGATCACAAAACCCTTAATTATTATTGTTTTATATTAATATAGGACGTATATATATATATATATATATATATATATATATATATATATATATATATATATATATATATACACTCACGGGCCACTTTATTAGGTACACCATTCTAGTAACGGGTTGGACCCCTTTTTGCCTTCCGAACTGCCTCAATTCTTCGTGGCATAGATTCAACAAGGTGCTGGAAGCATTCCTCAGAGAGTTTGGTCCATATTGACATGATGGCATCACACAGTTGCCGCAGATTTGTCGGCTGCACATCCATGATGCGAATCCCCCGTTCCATCACATCCCAAAGATGCTCTATTGGATTGAGATCTGGTGACTGTGGAGGCCATTTGAGTACAAGAAACCAGTCTGAGATGATTCCAGCTTTATGACATGCCGCATTATCTTGCTGAAAGTAGCCATCAGATGTTGGGTACATTGTGGTCATAAAGGGATGGACATGGTCAGCAACAGTACTCCGGTAGGCTGTGGCGTTGCAACGATGCTCAATTGGTACCAAGGGGCCCAAAGAGTGCCAAGAAAATATTCCCCACACTATGACACCACCACCACCAGCCTGAACCGTTGATACAAGGCAGGATGGATCCATGCTTTCATGTTGTTGACGCCAAATTCTGACCCTACCATCCGAATGTCGCAGCAGAAATCGAGACTCATCAGACCAGGCAACATTTTTCCAATCTTCTATTGTCCAATTTCGATGAGCTTGTGCAAATTGTAGCCTCAGTTTCCTGTTCTTAGCTGAAAGGAGTGGCA
>JAFMOD010000108.1:548715-585007 GCA_019802435.1 Corydoras maculifer | reverse complement strand
GACTCAGGGGGGCTGAATAATTTTGCACATCGCACTTTTCAGTTTTTTATTTGTAAAAAAATTGTTGATTCATGTATAACTTTCATTCCACTTCACAATTGTATACCACTTTGTGTTGGTCTTTCACATTAAATTCCAGTGAAATATATTTATGTTTGTGGTTGTAATGTGACAAAATATGGAAAAGTTCAAGGGGTATGAATACTTTTGCAACCCACTGTATGTATATGTATATATATATATATATATATATATATATATATATATATATATATATAAGGGTGGCACAGTGGCTTGGTGGTTGGCATGTTCTCCTCTCAGTGCTAGGGATTCCCGGTTCAAATCCCAATCTGGGTGAAGTTTCCATGTTCTCCCCGTGTCCGCGTGGGTTTCCTCCGGGTTCTCCGGTTTCCTCCCACAGTCCAAAAACATAGATCAAGTTAAGTGAATTCGGGCGGCATGGTGGCTTAGTGGTTTAGCACGTTCGCCTCTCAGCGCTAGGGATTCCCGGTTCGAATCCCCATCTGGGTGGAGTTTCCATGTTCTCCCCGTGTCTGCGTGGGTTTCCTCCGGGTTCTCCGGTTTCCTCCCACAGTCCAAAAACATGGATCAAGTCAATTGAATTCTCAAAATTGCCCCATATAGAGTGTGAGTGAGTGTGTGCCCAGTGATGGATTGGCACCCTGTCCTGGGTCTGTCTGCCCAGTGCCTGAGATGTTCTCCCCTGGATGGGCATGGGGAACCCCACCGCAACCCTAATAGAGGATAAAGCGGGAGATAATGAATGAATGAATGAAAAGTTAAGTGAATTCTCCATATTGCCCCATATAGATTGTGTCTGTGTGAGTGAGTGTGTGCCCAGCGATGAATTGGCGCCCTGTCCTGGGTGTATTTGCCCAGCGCCCGAAACGTTCTCCCCTGAATGGGCATGGAAAACCCCCCGCGACCCTAATAGAGGATAAAGCGGGAGATTATGTATATATATATATATATATATATATATATATATATATAATGTACAATACGGTGCACTGTGATATTATTTACATATGTAATAATTACAGTACAAAACGATATTTAAACAAATACTGTTGTGCAATTTTGCTTTATATTACAAGAGATGGTAAGTTGTAGGTTTGTAAATTGTTTAAAGCATTTACATGATGGATTATCGGAGGAAGGAAACCAATGCAGACATGTGGAGAACATGCAAACTCCACATGTCTAGAAATTAACGCCAGAAGCTATAAGCTGTGCGACTACTGCGCTCCCTACTGAAATTACGGTGCGTTGTTTATTTTTTATTCAGGTGTGATCTGGCCGTGTGGGACTCAGATGAACCTGTTCCTCGTGCAGAGCTGCTGAAGAAGGTGAAAGGAGCTCATGGTGTCCTGTGTCTGCTTTCTGATAAAATCGATGCTGATGTCTTGGATGCAGCCGGTACTGATCAGTTCTGTGTGTCTGATGATGATGATGATGGATAAAAGAAAACATTTACAAATGAAGTACTGAAGAATAATCGATTAATAAATAATACATCATTAATATTTATTCAGGACCAAACCTGAAGGTTATCAGCACTTTGTCTGTGGGATTCGATCATCTCGCCATCGATGAACTCAAAAAACGGTGAGCGTTACCTGATTCATCATCGTGCTGTGTGTATATATATATATATATAAATATATATTAAAAAAATTATATATATATATATATATATATATATATTAACTGTAACAGATCTGTCTATCTCTCAGAGGGATACGGGTGGGTTACACTCCTGATGTTTTAACTGATGCCACGGCTGAACTGACTGTCGCTCTGTTGCTCGCCACGGCCCGTCGCCTGCCTGAGGGCATACACGAGGTCAAGAGGTCAGTACTATGTCAATCTGTTATTCATAAATATTTTTTTTCTATTACAGCCTGCCTGCAGATCAGTTAAACTGATGGTACATTGATATAATTAAGTACAGTTATGGACCATTAAAATTCAGTACAGTTTTAGTACAATAGGATAGAACAGTGTGCTGCAGTCACGTACCACCAAATGGCGTTTATTTCACCTACATGATACCTTCTATGTATTTGGAAATACTAGTCATTCTTGCCCTCTGCTTTTGCCCGCTATGCAGTAGATAGTATGTGATTTCGGACGCAGCCATAGACCGCTAATAAATTATTCACCAACTCTTAATATTTTTAAAATAAGTTTAAAATAGAATAAAGTAATAGAATTTCACAAACAAACCAAATACAAATAACTTTCAGCTGTTAATTAGACTGATTTTGAGAATGTGTGCATCTGTGTTGCTGTCTCGGTTCTGTCAGTGGTGGGTGGAGCTCATGGAAACCCCTGTGGCTGTGTGGATATTCGCTCTCAGGCAGTACGGTTGGGGTGATCGGACTGGGACGGATAGGTACCGGCACTCATACAGCTGAACACTAACATCTGTCCTGATTTATTACAAATGAGCTGACCTGAGCTGCTCATCAGTCCAAGGTTGCTGCTGTCTGTCTCATTCTCCTGTCATGATGCGCCATACATAAAATGCAAACAGATCTGTACTGCAGACAGGACACTTACACACTTTTTTAAAAAGCCAAAAAAAAAAACCATAGTGTAGTAATGTCTTTAAAATGAAGCCTGGCATTGTCCTGCAGAAAGAAACATGAGTTTATGGAAAAAATATCTTGTCCTGATGGCAACAAAATATGTCTGTTCAAGAATGGTGGTGGAAGTATTTGATCCCCTAGTAAAACCAATTTGGGACATGGTGGAGATGTTTGAAGTGTCGGTGAGACTGTTAGCAGGTGGCCTTTTATACAGGTGACAATTTGGGACAGGTGTCTCTCATCCAGGTAATGACTTCACTGTGATTAGGGTGTGTCAGTGGTCTGTGGGAGCCAACATTAGTCATGGTGTTACTAGGGGATCAAATACTTATTTCCCTCAATGAAATGCAAATAATTTTTCATTCTTAATTATATTTTTCTTTTGATATTCTATGTGGCACTGTTAAAATAAAGCTGGCATAAAATTTTAAGACTTTTCATTATTTTTTTTGTATTAAAACTTTTAAAGTCAGTGGGGGATCAAATACTTATTTCCTCCACTGTGTGTGTGTGTATATATATATATATATATATATATATATATTAAATTTTTTGTAATCCTGTTTTGAGAAACATAATGATGCTTGTGTTGACGATGCCGTCCCACAGGTCTGGCTGTAGCTCAGCGGCTGAAGCCCTTTGGAGTTAAGCGGCTGCTTTATTCCGGACGGCAGGCGAAACCTCAGGCATGTGAGGTGAATGGAGAACATGGTGAGAAGGAGATGCATATTTTCAGCTTCTTACTCAGAATGAACCAGTGAAATGTGTAACGTCTAAGTGAGGAGCTGGATACATAGTGTCGTGATGTTCATCATGACCGTGTCTGTCTGTCTGTCTCAGTGCCCTTAGACACACTGCTGTGTGAGAGTGACTTCGTGGTGGTCTCGTGCTCTTTGACTCCAGACACGCAGGGACTTTGTGATAAAGCCTTTTTCAGCAAAATGAAGAACACAGCTGTATTTATTAACATCAGCCGGTTGGTGGACACTCCACTGTGCAGCAGCATCTGTCTGATTTATCATACTGATTAAATAAAGAAAGGATTGTATTATTTATTTGGACTTAAACTTAGGTTTATGCTATTGTTTTCCTACCTTCAATGATGAGCCTTTAAAATAAGTTTATTTTTCCTCTATTCATAAAGTGCTGGGTGTGCGCATGCTGTGCGCAGAGGGTGTGCAGGGAGTGCACTCTTACCAAAAATATAAAATATATTATTAGTTTTCCAAACATAATGAATAATAGCATTTATATTATATAATAAAACATCCCAGCACATCTTACACACTGTACCTTTAATAACCTACAGCAGATTTTCTGATGTCATACTTCCGTATTTCCCCCAATCAGAGGAACAGTTGTAAATCAGGAGGACCTATTTGAAGCCCTCTCCACTGGTCAGATTGCCGGGGCAGGACTCGATGTGACGACGCCCGAGCCGCTGCCCACTAACCATCCGCTGCTGAGCCTGAACAACTGTGGTGAGGATCGTTATCATTCAGCTTACAAACATGAATACAGAAGCACTGCTTTATTTCATCATACAGACGCAAAACAGGGGGTTCACCATGCCCATCCAGGGGAGAAACTTTTGGGTACTGGGCAGATACACCCAGGACGGGGCCAATTTATTGCTGGACACACTCACATAGACACAGACTATATAGGGGCAATATTTAGAGCAGCCCATTCACCTTGAACCCATGTTATTGGACTGTGGGAGTAAACCGTAGAACCCAGAAAAAAGCCACGTGGACATGGGGAGAACATGTAAATACTCAGATCGGGATTTATTTTCAAAGAGACTGAAATTATGTTCTTAAAAAAACTTCTTCTTGTTCTACTGACTTGATTTAAATGGAGAATATTTTGGACCTTTGCAGTGGTTCTCCCTCACATTGGCAGTGCCACCTACTCCACACGGGGCATCATGGCTGAGCTCGCTGCCAAAAACCTCCTGGCAGGCCTCACCGGTGACATCATGCCCAGTGAATTAAAGTTCTAGAGCCCTCCAGCTGAGGAGAACTGCAGCACTCCGATTCTCCGAATGATAACGCAAGCAAGCACTCCGATTAGACTGCAGCTTCTGTAACATTAAAGTGATGATGATTAAAGTGATGGAACATTATTTGCGATGTCTCTGACTGCAGCATTTATTTCAGGATCAGGATAAAATAAGAACCTCATGAGGCGAACCAAACTTCAACTAGACCCATCCATCTATCCATCATCTTACGCTTTATCCTCTATTAGGGTCGCGGAGGGGTTCCCCATGCCCATCCAGGGGAGAACATTTCGGGCGCTGGGCAGATACATCCAGGACAGGGTGCCAATCTATCACTGGACATACACTCACTTACACACACACTATATATGGGGCAATTTGGAGAACTCAATTGACTTGATCCATGTTTTTGGACTGTGGGAGGAAACCGGAGAACCCGGAGGAAACCCATGCAGACACGGGGAGAACATGGAAACTCCACCCAGATTGGGATTCGAACCAGGAATCCCTAGCGCTGAGAGGCGAACGTGCTAACCACTAAGCCACCGTGCCACCCTCAATTAGACCCAAAGGTTCCAATTTTGGGAAGGCCATTTTCTGTTTTATGGGGATTGTGTCCATGTACACATACAAGGTCAAAAGCCATTGTTGGCTGAATTTGGTACAATAGACCTTAAAAAATAAACTCTGGGCCATTTAATGATGAAATGCGAGGTTCTAAATACTTGGCTCAGATTTTAAAAGTTCTCTGGTATCCAGACACCAGCCCTACATCAAACCTACTGTAAGGTGTGGTAGTGGGACCCGTGAGGGTGTTCTTCTTCAGTCATGTTAAATAAATTGGGGGGAAAATTTGATCGAGGTGAACTGTTGACAGGTGATGGACTAAACAGAGGTTCTTCACCGTACCTGTGCAGGTTTTTTTTTTTAAATAAAAAGACATGCTGCTGCGTAAACTGCGAATCACACCTGAACATGGGTCAGTCACAGCTGCTGTCCAGATGTTTAACTTCTACACAACGTTTATATAACATTTTTTTGCATTTTAGTTTGCACCTCCTCAGGTCCTCACAAGGACAGTTTGCAGTGCGACCTTCTGCAGTGTTTTTATGGAAAAAAAAAAATTTGATAGTTCAGAACTGCTGTGTGCGCAGTTTCAGGACCAACCCTGCAGATGTGGACATGTGTAAATCACCACGCTGACGCCGTGACCCGGTGAAACAGATTTAATTCAAACACAATTTAAACCACCACAATTACTGCTCAGTCCATCGTGTCCCGAACGACGCTGTGCATCTCAGACTGACCCGAGATCAGCGCTGCAGGAACTGAAGCTTAAATTAAACACAAACATTCAGCTGCGTCCAGGAGGTAAGGGGTGGAGTGAATGAAGCGCTCACGGTTCTGATGACGGACGTGCAGATGGACGGGACGGAGCCTGGTACAGGTGATGATAATGACATGTGTTCCCACTCAGATTCAACCCCAGCAGGTGAGCTCATATACTGTCCAGTTTCTTTAGCACATACGGCGCTGTGAGAGAAAAAAAGGGGTTTAGCAAAAAAACATTTTAAATATGGTCAAGAAACATCCCAGGTTTACTGAAGTTACCAATGTGGGTCCCTGAGCAAGACCCCTAACCCTAACTGCTCGAGGGGGTGCTGTATCAACCCTGTGCTCTGACCATCAAGTTGGGGATATTATGATAAATAATCAAATGTAATGTTCTCAGGAACCTGGCAGCTTCAATTTCACCTTTCATCTCGAACCACCGTCCAGCTTCTTTTAAAACCAATCCCTAATAATTACAGCGGTCAGGTGAAGAGTGTTAATTAAATAAAAAGATTGGGGGGGGGGTTAAGGCCTCAAGGTTTTTGATTACAGTTTAATTAACTGATTAGTTTTATTAACGTTCTGATTGCTTAAAGAGGAGAGTTTTAGTTTAATAATTAACACGATGACGTGATGCTTTGATAGCTCTGTGACGAGGGTGTCGGGATGTAAATCAGACGGTTGCGGGTTCAAATCCCAGCTCCACTGCTGCAGGGGGCGCTGTGACAACCCTGTGCTCTGCCCCAAACCATCACGTTGGGATATTTGTAAGTCGTTTTTAGATGAAAGCGATCTTCTTAATGACCAACTGTTAATGTAAATGTAATTAAAGACGGGGTCTAAGCGAATCCTTGGGCGCATGCGCAGCGTACACGTGCCCGAACGCGGGGGTACTCACTGACTCGCAGCAGCGCCACATAAATCAGGAAGTTCCTCAGAGAGGAGATGACCTCGCTCCTCATCCTCCTCTTCATCTCCTCCGGGTCGAGCTTCGGTCCGAGTCCCTCCAGCTTAAACATCTCGACAGACCTCAGTCCTCACCGCGTACCCGATCCGCGTCCTTCAGCTCGGAAGCGCACATGCGCACTTTCAACCCGGGGCGCGGAGCGGGTAGACGCGCCCTTCTACGCATGCGTCAATTTTAGTCCCACCTAAAGCGCACGAGGAACATATTTGAGTAGCGATATGTGAACATTAATCATAAACAATATTGCTTTTTCTTATATAAAGAAAAATAAGCTAAATCCAGGGTAGAACGTTTCGGGCGCTGGGCAGATACACCCAGGACAGGGTCTATCGCTGGGCACACACTAATCTATCTAATCTATCGCTGCACACACACTCACTCACACAAACACACTCTATATGGGGCAATTGACCTTGATGCATGTTTTTGGACTGTGGGAGGAAACCGGAGAACCTTGAGAAAACCCACGCGGACACAGGGAGAACATGGAAACTCCACCCAGATGGGGATTCAAACCGGGAATCCCTAGTGCCCCACTGAAGACACATCTTTTTAACAAATACCTGTTGTAAAAAAAAAAATAATATCTTTTTTTTAAAAAGGCCACGTTCGCCTCTCGGCGCTAGGGATTCCCGGTTCGAATCCCCATCTGAATGGAGTTTCCATGTTCTCCCCTTGTCCGTGTGGGTTTCCACCGGGTTCTCCGGTTTCCTCCCACAGTCCAAAAACATGGATCAAGTCAACTGAGTTATCTAAATTGCCCCATGGAGAGTGTGTTTGTGTGAGTGAGTGTGTGCCCAGCGATAGCTTGGCACCCTGTTCTGGGTGTATCTGCCCAGCGCCCGAGAGGTTCTCCCCTGGATAGGCATGGGGAACCCCACCGCCACCCTAATAGAGGATAAAGCTGAAGATAATGAAAGAATGAATGAATGAATGAATGAATGAATAAAAAAGGGGCGGCACGGTGGTTAATGTTTTGCATGTTCTCCTCTCAGTGTTAGAGAGTCCAGGTTCAAATCCCAATCTGGGTGGAGTTTCCATGTCCTCCCCGTGTCCGGGTGGGTTTCCTCCGGGTTCTCCGGTTTTCTCCCACAGTCCAAAAACATGGATAAAGGTCAATTGAATTCTCCAAATTGCCCCATGTAGAGTGTGTGTGTGTGAGTGAGTGAGTGCCCAGTGATAGATTGGCGTCCTGTCCTGGGTGTATCTGCCCAGCGCCCGAGAGGTTCTCCCCTGGATGGGCATGGGGAACCCCACCGCGACCCTAATAGAGGATAAAGTGGAAGATAATGGATGGATGAAAATTAAAAAAAAGGGGGGGGGCAGCATCAAAGAACAATCAGATTTGGTGATTTTACAGTGTAGTTAATTTTCTGCATAACTTTTGGCTGTAATGTTCTCATTTGTTAGTCGCTTTGGATGAAAGCATCTGCTAAATGTACAGTAAATGTAGTTTGTTAGAAATGTGTATTTCTTGACTGTTGATGACGTCACCTTCACGTTTGGATTGTTGGAGTGCTGTTTTGAACGATTCTTAAATGTTTACGTCGCTCGTGGTGACGCATGCGCAGTACAGAGCGAAGCCACCCGATTCGCGACTCGGCCTGGCGCGCGTCGACTGCGCATGCGGCAACATGAAAGGACCCCGCGTGTTGCCGTCCGCGTGCGTGTCTGATCTGAAAGCGTTTCATTAATTCATAAATTAACCCCTCTGTCTATTGTAGTGTGTTTTACTATAACAGAAAAGTTTCGGTTGTCGCGTCTCCTCTGTGTGTCGCGGTTGGTTTTTCTTGGATCACGTTGTGACGCCGTTTAAATGAGGCAGCGGCTCGGACCTGCAGCCCTCCCACCCCCGTCCTGATGAAGTCACCGCGGGGGGTTTGATTTTTGAACGCGGTCCGCTCTGCAGTTAGTTTGTGGAGGTAAAGGTGGAGGTTCTCAGAGTTCTTTTCAGATGGAGCAGGGACGCAGCGGTGGATACACAGACATGCAGGACGCGGATCATCAAACATCTGCTAATGTTCTCCCTCTGAAACGAAAACGGACCGAAAACAGCAACCCGAGTGCAGAACATGAGATCAAAGAGATAAAAACACATCGTAGGTTCTCATTAAACATCAATCACACCGCCTGATCAGATAAGACTTAATTAGTCCCACAATGACCAACACAGTAATAACATAAACATCACTATGTGCAATAACCATTTTGGTGCAATAACATTTTATAGCGGCACGGTGGCTTAGTGGTTTAGCATGTTCTCCTCTCAGCACTAGGGATTCCCGGTTCGAATCCCCATCTGGATGGAGTTTGCATGTTCTCCGTGTCCGCGTGGGTTTCCTCTGGGTTCTCCGGTTTCCTCCCACCGTCCAAAAACATGGATCAAGATCAATTGAATTCTCTAAATTGCTCCATATAGAGTGTGTGTGAGTGAGTGTGTGTTCAGCGATAGATTGTTCCCCCCCTGTCCTGGGTGTATCTGCCCAGCACCCAAAACGTTCATCCCTGGATGGGCATGGGGAGCCCTCCCGCGAGTAATGTGTATATATATATATATATATATATATATATATATATATATATATATATATATATATACACTTGTAATGTATCCCTCTTCTCTATTTTTTTATCATTTTGCTTCTGGGTTCTTAATTTCCTTAAGGGAATCCTTCCCAAGGGATCAATAATGATAAATTAAAAAAATCTCAGCAGCAAAAGTGACATTAATTGGGAAAGTTAAAATGATACATCCAATATATCTACAAAGAGAAGTAATTAAAAAAAATATATATATATATATATATATATATATATATATATATATATATATATATATATATATATATATATAGTACTCAGTATATATAAAATCAAATAAAATGCTCAATTATATACATAACATGTAATACAGACAACAGGCAAGAGAAAAAAAAACCTCTAACTATAAAAAATATATATGAAAGACAACAGATTGCAGATAGCCAAAATGTATTGCACGTTTGATGATTGGATATTTATTTCACAGTGTTGTCAGTTTGTCAGTGAGTGAGCTCCACCTTCATCATTAAACAGGGTGAAGGAGACTTTAAATTAACTTTAAATAATCAGGTATTTTATTTTAGAAGCAGTTGAACATTTAAACAGCGGTATAAACACACAGATTGTTTATTATTTTAATATGAAAACTGATTTAATTGATGTTAATTCTGGTCTAGTCATTTCTATTAGATTGTTTGGTTTAACAGCAGTGGCACTGTGGCTTAGTGGTTGGCATGTTCTCCTCTCAGCGCTAGAGATTCCCGGTTCGAATCCCCATCTGGGTGGAGTTTGCATGTTCTCCCCGTGTCCGTGTGGGTTTTCTCCGGGTTCTCCGGTTTCCTCCCACAGTCCAAAAACATGGATTAAGGTCAATTGAGTTCTCCAAATTGCCCCATATAGAGTGTGTCTGTGTGATTGAATGTGTGCCCAGCGATAGATTGGCGTCCTGTCCTGGGTGTATCTGCCCAGCACACCCCCCCAACCCCAATATAGGATAAAGCAGAAGATAATGGATGGATGGGTTTCACAGCACCTGGGGATTACCGTCCGGTATCTTAGATTTCTTTCTGACCTCTCGACTTCTCTTCAGGAAGTTTTGTGCGGCTCGAAAGCAGGAAAGGTGTTTACTACACAGACAGCTGGAAGCCCGACGGCAGCACCCTGTACCTTCCCCTGCGTGGGCCCATGCTGGTTAACCTGTACAAGTATGAGCAGATCAGCTTTGAGGCAGGATGCTTCTATATAGCGGACGAAGACGGCAGGTACCAGCAGAGAATTCAAGGTAAGACGCTATTACTCGGTAAGTGTGCTCGCCGTCCGCTCGGTTTTACTGACAGCAGAAGCGTTTTTAGGGTTTAGAAACATCAGGGGCTTTAGCCCAGGTCCCTTATTCCCCCTCTGTCCTTTTTAAAAATTGTCCTTTTTTTTCAAACTGTTGTTACATTCATTTTGTTTGATCATTTATTAGTTATATTTGATAAAATAAAAAACATATGAAATATGTCTGTCAGCGGTGGAGAGCACATTCAGTTTTTATAAATGAAGATTTTGGCTGAAAATGTTTGAATAAACGAACCTGAGCTTTGGCAGAAAAGCATGAATCTGTTTTTCGAGTCGGTCACAGATGAGACAGTTTTTAGTATGAGGGTTTGATTTAAACACCGTAACTCTGCGGCAGTTTGCGCCTTCAGAAAAAATTCTGACGGTTTCTGAAAGCTGAGAAGCTGCTCTTTACAGCCAACATACAGTTATTACAGTAACTTTACTCCCGATACTGGCGAAAAATATCTGTCTCTCTCAAACACACACACACACACACACACACACACACACACACACACACACACACACACACAGAGCTTGGAGGCACAAACAGCTGATGGTGACTCCATTGTTTGGTCCCGCTGCTGGAGGAGAGACTGCAGAGAAAGCTGCTCTCATTTTATCCGGGGCTATAGCCCCCAAAACCTAGGTCTAACAATGCCCCTGACTGGCAGTATAGTGTCTCAGTGTGTAGATCTCTCAACACACAGAAAATCGGTCCTGCCTGAGAAAAATGTCCTGCTGGTCTTTGTTTTAAAAGGATGAGACCTTTTGAGGACTGAAGCTTGGTGGGTGACTGACAGCCGGGTGGCAGATACATAGCAGGACACAAAGATATGAATTGTGTGATTTATATTAATAATGAAATTCCTTAATTAATGATGTTGTAGTTCGGCGGTTAGTGTGTTGTTCAGTTTAAAGGCTGGAGTTCGCAAAACACTGTGAGTCTCCGAACCCTCAGTGGCTGATCTTGAGCTCTGACCCGTAAGTTCATCTGGATAGAAGTGACTGCAAAATAATGCATTATAATCTGATTCGTTTCCAGACAGGACTCGTTATTTTCTCTTTGTAATCAAGCCTGCGGTTCGTACGAGCTTTTAAGCTGGTTGCAGGTCTGAATGAGGCTCAGCCTCGATCCGTATCACACACACACTTGTATAAGGCATCAGCGTAATGGTTCGGGTGTAACGCGGTCTGAGGTCGGCTGGAACGGCGGCGCCGCTGTGGATGATCATCTCGCGCTTGATGTGACAGGTCAGACTCTGAACTGCTGGAGGCTCAACAAACTGGACAATAGGCTCTTCATCTCTGTCTCATACTTCTTCACAGACTTTAAAGTAAGTTTGGGTCAAAAAGATCAGAAACCGGCCGACTTTACGTTACACTACATCACACATAAAGCAGTTTAAGTTTTAATTTACTGCTCCTGCATGTTGTGAGAGGAAATGCAAATACGTTCACTGAAGTCTACACATTTTATTTTGTAATCAGAATTTTTTAATGTATGTTTAGTTAAAAACAAAATCTCAGTTACACACACACAGAGACATGTTTGGCGCCATCTAGTGGACTTAGAAGTAACTTGTCCTAGCGGTACTAAATTAAATGCATTAGAATAAAAGGCATTTTATAAACATTCATTCATTCATTATCTTCCATTTAATCCTCTACTATGGTCATGGGGGGTCCTCATACCATCCAGTGGAGAATGTTTCAGGCAGATACCCCCAGGACAGGGTCCAAAATATATTACTGGGCATACACTCACTCACAGACACACACTCTATATTGGGCAATTTTAAGCATTCAATTGACCTTAAATCCATGTTTTTAGACTGTGGGAGAAAACCCACGCGGACACGGGGAGAACATGCAAACTCCACCCAGATCAGAAACTTGGATCCCCAGCGCTGAGAAAAGAACATGCTAAACACCACACCAACACCACCACCACGCCCATAATTAAATATTGATAATTGGTTTTAATGATCTTTTACCAAACAGTATTTATCCACAATTTTATGGAACACAAATCCACTTTTATACCCTGTTAGAATCTGATGATGATGATGATGATGATGATGATGATGATGCGGGAGCTGATTGTTGGTTCTCTGTTCCTATAGGTTTATCAGGACGTGCTGAACTCTATCGATTGTCTGTGAAACTCGGCGCTGGTTCTCTGAACTCTACTCACATCTTCCGTTATACGTTCCATTCTGTTAACTAGTTCATAAGTTTGTGTTTGTGGAATGTGGCGTGAGGTCGGTTTTGATGGTTTTGTAAGATTGAATTGTGCATTCGATAGAGAATAATTCAGTAACTTAATATTTACTCAGATATAATCACACAGTTCATGATAAGAGTTGAGGGCTGGATTCAGCACTCCAAATTTAAACCCTAACCTAATCCCCCAACACCTGATCCCCAGCACCCCACCCACTCAGCAGCCACGCCTTCTACATCTGCATCAGATCATTTTAAATTTCACCTTTGTCTTAAAACACGGACGCTGTCTTACATTACAGCCCTCTACTCATCAATTCTGAAGATCCCACTGACATCCTCAAATTAAAAAATTAATATGAACAACCTTAGTGTGAGGAGTCCGGACAAATCTGTGCCATTTCTCTTACATTTCCGAAACTCTGAATATCAGAGGATCCTCACTGAGCCGTACTCTGTGATGTAATGCTGATCTAATCCTCCAGGCGTCAGGGGAGTCCTGGTGTATTTTAATTATTCTAATAAAGAACTGTAATGGTTTTTAAGAGCTGGAGAGACTCCCCACTGTACCAGAAACTGCAGTGTGATGTGAGGAGCACAGCGCTGTGGGTCACGAGGCCGTATGACGGGATTCTGTACGGTTTCAATTCGGATTGATCAGAGAATTGTAACACACTCATAAGCTTTAATCTTTATGGTTATGATGAATAAACCTGGAGTTAAAAAAACTTTATTAAAATATAGATGTTTTTATAGGTTCACTTCCTCTACTACAAAGTTAAAAAGTTAAATATTTTATATTAGATACAGGTGAGCCAATCCATTTAACTGTTTTTATTAAGACTCACAAGTCATTCATTCATTCATTATCACCCGCTTTATCCTCTATTAGGGTCGCGGTGGGGTTCCCCATGCCCATCCAGGGGAGAACGTCTTGGGCGATGGGCAGATACACTCAGGACAGGGCGCCAATCCATCGCTGGGCACACACTCACTCACTCAAACACACTCTATATGGGGCAATTTGGAGAACTCAATTAACTTGATCCATGTTTTTGGACTGTGGGAGGAAACCGGAGAACCCGGAGGAAACCCACGCAGACACGAGGAGAACATGGGAACTCCACCCAGATGGGGATTCGAACCGGGAATTCCCTAGCGCTGGGAGGCGAATGTGCTAACCACTAAGCACCGTGATTATTTTGGAGGATCAAACAATGTATGAAAACAAAAATATCCAACTTTTGATGTTCTTGTAGACACTCAATACCTGGTTATGGGGTCAGGATGAGAGGGGCTGGGGGTGAGGGTCTGTTAACTGGTGCGTGGTGATGAAGGACCTCGGTTGGTGACCCTCTTGTGATGTTACTGGTGTCCAGTTGTGTGTGTTCTTTTATTTTTAATGTTTCGTGTTCTGTGATGATGTTACTGCAGTCGTTCCTGATCTTTTTAACAGAACTGCTTTTCGTGTTCAACTAATATTTAAATAAATATATAACTTTATGTACAGAAACAAACTTCTGAATGTTTTATTAGGTCTCCATTTGAATGTTATGGGTGAATATAAAACTAAATGTTGCCTGTATGGAGGTAATAACCCAAAACCACACTTTTATAAAGGAACAGGTCCATAAGCTGCACAGCTGTGAAAGCTGCTCCACATGAAATAATTAATCTGAATGAAATGGCACAGCGTTGAAATCACAGCTCGGCATAAAAATGTAAAAGTGGAACCATTTGAGAACTCCTAGAGAACATGGAAACAAAATCCATGAATCAGATGAAGCTGGTACCTCGAGCTGATCAGTGGAAATTGTAATTTTTTTTGGTGAAGTCCCCTTCATGAGTTCACTGAGGACCAGCTGTTGATTCAGACACGAGCCAAACATCTCCATATGTGTAATGTATTGTTTACGCTTGGCTTCGATAATGAACCTTTTAATGGCATTGTTAATGTTCCATATTATTGTGAGTTGCACTAATTGTGCTCATAAATCATGTTCCACAATGTGGGGCGTGATCTCCTACATATTTACCACGCTGCAAAACAAACACATTTAGAGCTTCTGTTCAAAAATCATCGAATCCTATTTTCATATTTTGGTGCATTAAAGAAAAAAACAAATTTAACAATTATTTAGACGTTTAAATCACTTAACACCAAATGTGTATTACAGTATCTTTTTTTTTTTTTTTTTTTAATAATCTTTATTGTTTTTAAACATTAAACCACAACACAAAAGACAGATACATAAACAAATAATGATTAGAGGTACTATAATAAGTACATAAAATAAAAAATAACACAACACACAAGCTTATAATAACCAATAACATAAAATAGTAAACAAATCAATGAAAAAAAAATTAAAATAGAAATAAATACAAGATATTAGACTAGAGAGAAGTCACAGGGAAAGGTCAACAATAAAATCTTGGCTGATTGAGGGCAGTCCAGAGTGGATATTTTGGCAACATAGTCCAAGAAAGGGTCCCAAACTTTGTGTAATTTCTTTTGTGGCACAGTATCAATGATAAAAACAGTTAATTTTATTTTAAAAATGGGGAAAAAAAAACATTTCACTAATAATTAAGGTTCTAGAAGAAACATCACACTGTTTTGTGCTGAGATCAGATGTCCTCCTCACAGTTTCTCAGTATTTCTGATCATGTTTAAATGATCTAAAGACATTCAGTTTGTGGATTTGAAGAGGATCTGTGCACTAGAAGCTTTATATGAGAGGAAACACGTGAAAATGAATGATTGTGTGCTTTTGCATTTCGCTGTCAGACAGAAAAGTCAGTCAATCAAAGCACATTTAATGAGCTAAATCAACGATGTAACAGAGATTATACAGATGTTAATGATCGATATTACTTCAGAGTCATTAGGACAATTAGTCCTGCCACACTGCTCAGCGCAGAGATTTGGTTGTCGTTTTCTCACCGTTGTCAGATTCTAAAGTGAAATAACACTCGTTTGTCATTAATATGCGCTCATTAATCCAACACAACGTTTAATTAGTTGTACATTAACAGTTTTGTTTTAATGTTTTTGCTTTATTGTATGGGATTTTTCAGACTACCTGAATATGAATGTATATAAGTGTAATGTACACAGTTGTCCACCAGGTGGCAGTAACGTATAAAGAAAATTACCGTGTCTCGTTAACGTGTGAATGGCGTTAACGCTGCGAATGTAAAATTCAGAGGCCTTTCGCTTTGTGTTTACATCTGATTTTGTGCTCATGTCAAAAAAAAAAAAGCATTTAGATGAATGTTGGATTTAATCTCATGCCTCTTTACCTTTTCAGCATTAAATCTGTCAGGATGGTTTTCCTTCAGATTTTTAAGATAATAGAAAATAGTCCTAAATTTAAGATGTGTTTAAAAACCACGTGGTGCGAAGACGACACCAATGTTTATAATAATAATAATAATAATAATAATAATAATAATAATAATAAACAAGCTTTGATTCGGAAAGGTGTTAATTGAAAACTAATTCGTTAATAATCTGATCTTCCGCGACGTAATCTAGTCCTGGTGATATTTTCTCTACCAATCCAGCTAGATTGCCCTCTAGCGGCCAAATTACAGAACACAGTTTATAAACAGTGTAACAGGTTTAGTGCTGATCTCTATTTGTATTAATCTGTATTTTATGATTTAATATAATAATATAATGTATTGTATATCACACATTGATACGAATGTGAAGCGCTCAGAGGGGTGTGTTATCATTAATGATGTCACAACTGGAGAAATGGAGCGGAACTACACATTTTATATTTTATTTTATATTAATAGTTAATATACAGGTGATCTTTAAAGTTAATGTGTTAAAGTTCTGTTAATATCTAATCTTTCTCTTATATCTAATCTTAATTCTTCTCTTTGCTGCGTCTCCTCAGTCTACACCCTCACAGACGTGGTGCGTTCTTCAGGGTGTAGTTTGTACGCTGTGCTGTTGGACGTAGTCGTATTAAATCTCCACCTGTCCTGAGGAACGTGTGGTTACTGCTGGACTTTGGGGATGTGCTGCAGCTGTGTTTAAATATTAAGCCCACAGTGATGATGATGATGTGCCTCCTGGTGGCAAAACCGGAGAAAGTGTGTCTTGAAGGACATGAAATAAAATTCAGCTTAACAACTAAATTCCTAATATCATTGCAGCACGATGTGGAAGCCTAATTCCTTTGTCCCTCAGACAAAATAAGATTTTGTTCCGCCTTGAGCCTCTGATTAATATTATATGAGTGTTTCTCTCCCCCACCAGCCGGCAAATGAGGCACCGTTTGATTCCAGCCAACACTCACTCTGTGGCAGAGGAACCAATCAGATCCTTCATTTTAAATAAAACTATCAATAGAAAATCCTCAAACAGGAATAAATCAGTCAGTAAACGAAACCAAACCAAACACTGACCATGCACATTATACACCTCCAAATGTGTGGAAAAAGTTTGGGGAAGGCCTCATGGACGTGTCCCAGTGTATAAATCAAGGTTTATAACGTCCTAGTTGGGTGAGTTTAATGTGGATGAACATGAACAACCCACACGGAGCCATGACCTCAACCCTCAACCCTACTCCACACCTTTGGGATGTACTAGGCACTCGCATCCAACAGCATCAGCATCTGATCTCCCAAATGCTCTTCTAGATAAATTGGTAAAAATTTATTTATTATTAATAATAATAAATAAATGCAGAATAAAGGGAATAATTTCAAAGAGAAAACCATTTTAAATAGAATGTCATTACAAACGTTTCCATCCATCCATTATCGTTTGCTTAATCCTCTATTAGGGTTGTGGGGGGTGGGGGGGGGTTCCATGCCCAGAGAACGTTTTGAGTGCTAATCTATTGCTAGGTATACAAACACACACTGTATGGGGCAATTTAGAGTGTTGAATTTACCTTGAAGTTTTTGGACTGTGGGAGGAAACTCATGTGGACACAGGGAGAACATACAAACTCCACCTAGTTTGGGAATCCCTGGAACTGAGAGGCAAACATGCTGACCACTAAACCACCGTGCCGCCCATTAAAAACTTGTTAGAGTAATATTTAGGTGTCCTCGTATGTTTGTTAATACAGTTTATATTGATTTGGGGTCCATTTTTCGAAACATGTTATTGATATTAATGCAAATTGAAGTACCGCATGGTGACATGGTGACATGGTGGCGAGATCTTGGATGAACCGGGTCCGATCTGCCTGTTGGGCCGCAGCCTGATGGGAAGGTCAGTGTGTGATTAAGAAGGAGCAGCAATCCGTGAACTCTTAATCCATGTCCCTTTTCAACCCCAAATCCATCATATAGTCTCCGCCTGAGCTCAGCCAATAAGAGGCAGGCAGTCGTGCGATTACGCTTATCTCTCCTCACCCCAAACGCGCCGTGTGATTTCAGCACTGATACGTTACGCATGCCTTTAGAAAATCCTCACTTTTACAGCTGGGATCTTTTTTTTTTTTTTTTTTTTGACAATTAGGCACACTTCACATTCGAGGGCCTCTCCGGAGCAGATAAGGCGTCAGTTGATGCTGAGATTTCCATATGAAGCGGCCACCTGCACCCTCGGGCTCCGACGAGCGACGCGTCCTGCCATCGGAAACGGCGGTGCGTATCGTTCGGCGCAGGGCGCGTGAAGATTACACGACTAGCAAATGAAATAAAACGACACGCTCGGATTAGTGAGCGCGTGTTCGGCCCGAGATGGCGAGCATCCACATACTGCATTCCTCTGCATGATGGGTACTTAAGAGGCACGTGCCACTAAATATGAGCAAATCAACCTCACGAGGCCCCCCCAACTGCTTTACCTCAATTTGCATGGCCCATCGGTGGAACGCCACGCCGGGGTGTAAGCAATGATACAGTCTGATAGAGTCGTGGCTTCAGGACGCCGCAGCGAGCCGCCCTTTATGATTATGCTGTGTTGATTGAGGCTGACAGTTGAGAGATACGGCGGGGCTGAAGAGTCCGTCTGATGGCTCTTGCTCCGTCTCCAGAGCTTCATCACGGTGCTGGGGTTAGCAATAGTCAGCCGAAGCAGATTAACACTTATCGCAGTTTCATTATGGCCCCCGAGTGCCGAAACGCTCGTTCATCACCGAGGAACGATAAAGAGCGCAGAACAAAGGGATGTGCTGAAGCATCTCTGTGGATTCCACTATGAACTCCACAGTCCCTGCATTTCAATGATCTTCAGCTGCTTCACTAAAAGCCGTTTGTTTTCGCATGGTGTGAGCACATCAGCGGATGAGCGCGGTGGCAACGGGTTCGGTGAGACCAACTTGAAAAAAACAAGAAAATCTGAAAATGGTGAATGGATTTTTCCATTCATTATCTTCCGCTTTATCCTATATTAGGGTCGCGGGGGGTTCCCAATGCCCATCCAGGGAAGAACGTTTCGGGCGCTGGGCAGATACACCCAGGACAGGACGCCAATCTATCCCTGGACACATACTCACTCACACACACACACAGACACACACACTCTATATGGGGCAATTTGCAGAACTCAATTGACCTTGATCCATGTTTTTGAACTGTGACAGGAGGAAACCGGAGAACCCGGTGGAAACCCACGCGGACACGGGGAGAACACAACTCCACCCAGATTGGGATTCGAACCGGGAATCCCCAGCACTGAGATGAGAACATGCCAATCACTAAGCAACCGTGCCGCCTGAATGGATTTTTAAGTAAGATAAAAAAAAAATTCGTTTTTTAGAAACTTTTTCTTATTTTAAGGAAATTCTAGTCATTTTATTGGCAGAAATCTTTACAGGATTCTTGTACATTTTTTCTTTATTTGTGTTTATTAAAATTTTTTTAACATAGATTTTTTTTGCAGGGCGGCACGGTGTCTTAGCAGTTGGCATGTTCTCCTCTCAGCGCTGGGGATTCCCGGTTCGAATCCCCATCTGGGTGGAGTTTCCATGTTCTCCCCGTGTCCGTGTGGGTTTCCTCCGGGTTCTCCGGTTTCCTCCCACAGTCCAAAAACATGGATCAAGGTCAATTGAGTTCTCCAAATTGTCCCATATAGAGTGTGTGTGTGTGTGACTGAGATTGTGTCCAGTGATAGATTGGTGTCCTGTCCTGGGTGTATCTGCCCAGCGCCCGAAACGTTCTCCCCTGGATGGACATGGAGATTCCCCCGCGACCCTAAAAGAGGATAAAGCGGAAGATAATGGATGGATGGATGGATGGACATTAAATAGTTTAAATTAAAGTTGGAGTAAAGTTGCATTTACAGCAAAAACAGTGCTGATTTTTACCTCTCATTTAGGAACTCTGATTTAATTATCACTTCATTAAAAAGCTACACACTGAGTATATAATAATAATAATAATAATAATAATAATAATAATAATAATAATAATAATGCTAATTAGAATCTTAGCAGCGTTTAAAGTCTGTTGTTTTTTGCGAGCGTGACTTTATGAAGTTCTTTTAGCAGCAAAATAAAGGAACCTCCCAAAGATTCTTTCCAAAATCAGCGAGTGTGATGTGCGTGAGGAACATGCACCTCCTGTTCCACTGTCAGAAAGATGTCAGTTCTGGGCTTCATTAGGAACCAGAACCAGAAAACATGCCGAACGCCGAACCCCCGTGTTCTCACGCTTCATGTATATGGAACCTTTCAGGGTCTGACGCTTTAGATTTATTAAGATCCACCGATGAATCACGTCTCACTTCTGTTTATTACATCAGACTGCTCTCTCTTTCTCTCTCTCTCTCTCTCTCTCTCTCTCACTCTCACTCACTCTATCTCTCTCTCTCTCTCTCTCTCAGTCAGTGGAAAGGACCGGCACTAAGGATGTTTGTTGCACTCACCAGATGATAGAACTTTAATGAACTGGAGGTAATTAACCAAAAGCAGCAGAGTGGATGAGAGTGGAAGTGGATGGAGATGTTGGATGAGGACAGTGAGGAACCGCAAAAGCATTTATTAATGCACTCAGCTCACCTCATCCACCAGAGCGGGATCAAACACCACCTCAACGCTGTTTATCTCTGTTCAATTATCTGTAATTATAATTTTAAAAACCCCAAACGAACTCAGATTACAGATAATCTGCCGGATTTGGCTGGTTAAGTGAATTAGGGATCAGAATCAATCCCTGACAGAGCGCCCCGAGCGGGCGTGTCAGTTCTCCAGCTCCATTATAGATCCGGGTTGATAATGCAACAGCCAATAGGGTTCTAGAAATGAAAAAAAGCTATTTAGTGTCGAGCAAATCAGACCTGATCTGTGTCTGAGACGCTAGATTAATGGACATGGGGTGCCGAATTCGTTTCCGTTATTGTCCTTATCGGAGCGGCGCACCGGCGACTCAGCACATCACGGTAATGAAGGCAGTCCTGGCTATGAATTCATTCATAGATCATCTTGCCTTCTTTATTAATGTCTTACGACGGGGCCGCCTGCCCGTTTGATGAATTCCCTCCTCGTAAATGGCATCAGTTTGGGGAGTGCGCTCTGGTATTTGTCTCCACACGATCGTATTGACTTTATGAGTCCATGCAGAAAATGAAGTGTCATGTGCGCCAGGGTCACGGAACGGAACGGTGTTAATACATTAGGAGAACGTCGAACCCGACTTCTTGATTCGGTGTTTTGCGAGAGCGCTTGGTTTGCAGTGAGAGTTGCACTTGACGTATTTTCCCTCGGCGCCGGCGCTACGTCGTTCCAAAACGGAGTCTCTGCAAGAGAGAAAGCAATCTGCAAACTGCAGCTGTGGGTCTGACACCGGAGGATCTGCCTGTGTAAGCATGAGAAAGCAGAACGCTAATTGCTTTTGCAAGAGTGACTTTACACCACACAGCATGTGACATCCATTTAACTACGGTGTTCGTCTCCGGGGCTTCACTTCGGGACGCCGTTTTCAGGGTTTACGTACACAGCTGTTTGAATGCGAGCAGAATTGCTATGAGCCTAAACCGAGTGAATAAACGGAACCAGTCGCTCAGCAGACAACACAGGGGTCAGCGAATGACTGCTGAACATTTAGTCCTGTGTACGTTTGGTTTAGCAAATTTCAAGTAAGTTCTAGTAATTTATTTATAAGGCGTTATTATTTTTTTTACAACAGTACATCATCACAAAGCAGCTTTACAGAGTTCTAAACCTTTAAACCCCCAAAGAGCAAGACCAAGAAACAGTGGCAAGACAAGATATTTTAAGGAATAAACCTTGAGGACCGAGACTGAGTGGGGGGCTCATCCTCCTTGAGCATCAACAGTGTAGGACAGCCATGTACAGATTGTGTGGTGATCATGTGACCCGTATTTAACAAATGAAAACTATATAAGTCCATTGAGGGCGTCCTGTAGGACCGCCGGTCCAATAGAAATCCATGTTCCGTCTGGTAATCGTTGTAGCCGCAGTGCATCAGCAGAACCATGATGAAGAGCTGACCACGCCTCAAGGAAATGAGGTGACACCTCAAAAGCAATTTAGAGTTAATAAAGCTCATTAATTATGTAATCAACAGAGTTTGATTGACACAGTGCATCATGTGACTCGAGCAGCAAAACTAAAAGGGGCAGATCCTGCAGGGTACTTAGTTGAGAGGGCTTCCAGGAACAGCATAATTTCAGTGCCACACCCCTCTACTAATGATAAAGTGGGGAGTGCATACAGTATACTTTCACTCTGAGACACAGGATTGTTTACGTTAATTTATTTATACAGCGCCTTTTACAACAGTACAGCTTTACAGAGTTATAAGTGTGAACCCCTCAAGTGTGTGTGAACGAAGAGACAGAAGCAAGGAAAAACCTATTTACATTGTTTTTTTAAGAAGAATCCTTGTGAGGTTTCCTTGAGTCGGGGGGGGGGGGCATCAACAGTATAGAACAGCCATGTACAGATTGTGCAGTAATCAGGTGTCAATCCATCCATTATATTTGGCTTTATCCTATATTAGGGTCGTGGGGGGGTTCCCCATGCCCATCCAGGGGAGAACGTTTTAGGCGCTGGGCAGATACACCCAGGACAGGACACCAATCTATCACTGGACACTCACTCACTCACACACACACTCTATATGGGGCGATCTGGAGAATTCAATTGACCTTGATACATGTTTTTGGACTGTGGCAGCAAACCGGAGAACCCGGAGGAAACCCACGAGGACACAGGGAGAACATGGAAACTCCACCCAGATGGGGATTCGAACCGGGAATCCCTAGCACTGAGAGGAGAACATGCCAATCACTAAGCCACCGTGCCACCTAGTCAGGTGTCCATTTCCAAAATGTTCAGTGAGGCCGTCCTGCAGGAGTGCAGCACCCGCAGTCCAACAGTGACCGGCTGTCATAGCATCAGTGCTATGTGGCGGCGGTGTGATGGATGAAAAGCTGATCATACTTCAAAGAAAACAGAGTCGGTATTAATAGCTGAAGCTGACGATGTTCAACACCGATGTTACTGACGCGTCTCAGACAGCGGATGGCTAACCCCCCCCACACATACCTTCATTAGGGTTATTGTACAATTAACACCAATGACACAAGCCGTGAGCTGCAGGGTGATCTGAGAATTTTGTTAAATAAAGTAAATCTGGTGGGAAAACGTTTCATTTAAATGTAACACACACAAGGTTGACGACAATTGATTTAAGCCTGTAATTACACACACACACACACACACACACACACACACACACACACACACTGCAGATGCAGTCTTTTGACAGTAAACCTGAAACTGAGTCTGAACTTTATTACTGTTCTGTTTTGTTGCTGCATTTATTTTGAAATTAATAAAAGCACACGGCTTTATGTCTCATTTAAGAATTCACAGTGTGGTAATGATGGGGGGAGGGGGTTTAATGAGCAATCACAATGTTAATAGTACCTCTTATTTATTAGTGCTTTTCTTTTTACGTCCTCTGTTACTGAAGGTTCCGTGCGGGTGGTGTTCAGGTTCATGTGTTCAGTCCCATTCATCTCTTATGTTCTAAGTATGATCCTGTTTATGCCAGAGAACGTTTTTCTTATTTATAATTTAATATATATGGGGGCACGGTGGCTTAGTGGTTGGCATAGTGGTGGGGTTCCCCCCCATGACCCTAATAGAGGATAAAGCGGAAGCTAATGGATGGATGGATAATTTAATGTATACATTATTCATTCATTCATTCATTCATTATCTCCCGCTTATCCTCTATTAGGGTCGCGGTGGGGTTCCCCATGCCCATCCAGGGGAAAACGTCTCGGGCGCTGGGCAGATACATCCAGGACAGGGCGCCAATCCATCGCTGGGCACACACTCACTCACACACACACACACACTCTAAACGGGGCAATTTTGAGAATTTAATTAACTTGATCCATGTTTTTGGACTGTGGGAGGAAACCGGAGAACCCGGAGGAAACCCACGCAGACACGGGGAGAACATGGAAACTCCACCCAGATGGGGATTCGAACCGGGAATCCCTAGCGCTGAGAGGCGAACGTGCTAACCACTAAGCCACCACTAAGCCGCCTGTATACATTATATTGCATTAAATTTGGTCATGTAGCAGACAAGTGAGCACAGGGTTGGCCACAGCACCCCCTGGAGTAATGAGGGTTAAAGTTCTTGCTCAAGGAGCCACATTGATATCTTCTGTAGATCTGGGATTTGAATCCACAACCTTCAGATATTCCAATCGTCCAGTCCTGTTGGAATTTATAGGACATAAAAGACATAAATTGCATTAATATATCCTAACTGTTTGAAAGTATGTAATCTATGTGTTTTAATGGTTCAACTGAACATGCAAAACAGGAACAATGGGACAGTCAACAGAAACAGGCCTTAAGTTCATGCCTCAGGAGGAGGCAGGAAGCAGGACCCGATGGTGCAGAAGTTTGAGATGTTTAAGAGGATGTTTTCACCAAGACAAAGGACTGCTTATGCACATACATAGGAAAAGGACAGCCCTCCTAAGGTTTATAAACCGAAGCTGGATCTTTGTGAGTCAGAGCTCTCTCATCAATCGTGGTTGCCCGCCATTGATGATTTTTCTGTACACTTGGTTGTCTATTCAGTAAATTGCATCTCCGAGGCCATTTATTGAACATCTAACAGTCCCCACCCTTCGTGTTTATTCAATTGAGAGTTTAACACCTGAAAGGAAACAAGGGTTCCTTAAGAATCCACACCACCCTCAACCTCTATCAGGTTGAGGGTGGTGGAGCCAGACTGGAGCAGTTGTATGCTTGTAATTAAGGATCCAGCTGTGTTACCAGAAGGTCCCAGGGTCGATTCCTGGTCCCATCAGGCTGAAGACACCTGACTCTGGCTGAAGACACCTGACCCCAGTTGCTCCCCAGGCACCCCCACCGCTCCGGGCATGCCCTGTACACCGGGTGTGTCATTGCACGGATGGGTCACATGTGAAGGACACACTCCTCTGTGTGTATGTACAGTATGCAAATTAAACCTTAATAACCTTAGTCATTAAGCCTGTAAATCTGTGATATTATGAAAATAAACACAACTCCTGCATGCCGATTAAAAATCTATAGAGCTGTCACAGCGTTCCGAGCTCTGAAAACCTGACAGCGCACATCTGGTTGATGAAAATAAACAGAATTAAATGTGATGAGGTGATGGAGGGCACTCACATGAGAATGCGAGCTGAATGTCCAGATCCAAGTGCAAATCCGATCAAGAGCAAATTGTTTCGGTCCTAAAGGCCTTATGTTCCTGAATCTGTGTTGACAGCCGGCCGAGAAATAATGACAGCTTATTGTCTCTGTCTGGAACCGATGGCACACGATGCCGGACAGGACGGCCGTGCTGGGTTCAGGAGAAAAGAGAGTAAGTTTTATCCGCGCTGCACTGAGAAACAAGTCCTCTTTATAAATAATCAGCCGCAGCCGTAATCACAGCAGCATTAGGCCTTTAACGACTTTAACAACAAAACAATAGTAAATTAACACCAACTGAACAAATACGTCTCTGAGAACTTCTGTTTAGGGCTTTGTTTACGCTCTGAGCTAAAGCCTGTATGAAGACCAGAAATGATCATTCAATTAGAAATAAAAGGTTAAAGATAAATCTGTATGTTTTTAAAAAAAATAAAAATGGTCTGTATTGAGGGCAGCACGGTGGCTTAGTGGTTGGCATGTTCTCCTCTCAGCACTAGTGATTCCCGGTTCAAATCCCTATCTGGGTGGAGTTTGCATGTTCTCCCCGTATCCACGTGGGTTTCCGCCGGGTTCTCTGGTTTCCTCCCACAGTCCAAAAACTTGGATGAAGGTCAATTGAATTATCCAAATTGCCACATATAGAGAGTGTGTGTGAGTGAGGGTGTGTCTAGTGATGGATTGGTGTCCTGTCCTGGGTGTATCTGCCCAGCGCCCGAAATGTTTTCCCCTGGATGGACATGGGGACCCTCTCCCCCCCGACCCTAAAAGGGTATAAAGTGGAAGATAATGGATGAATGGATGGATGGTCTGCATTTATTCATTTATATGATTTTTCAGCTGCTACAGACTTTGTTTATCTGCTGTTAATGATGCTTTGACTTTTCTGATAAAGGGTGTCAGACTTGGGAGGGCTATGCCACTCCCCCCTGTTTTCTTCAAGCGGGATTTGGCCATTTGGTGTTCCCGTAGGTAGGGCCCATCCCCTAGAGCTGGAATTGGGTTCTACCTAATCACATGTGGCCTGCTGACTACACTTAGTGCACATGCTATGTTACGTTGGGTTATTTTGTGCTTTGTTTATGTTCGGTGTCGCGTCGGCGTGTCTTTTCGGTTTTGCATTTATTAAATACTTCTATGCTGCTTACCTGGTCGTCTGGCTCGCTCATTACCCACTACATCGCACCGCGCAGTGCCGCCTTTCCCGTTTCATCGGTCCGTCCCGGCAGTCGGTTCTGATTAGCCGCTTCTCCGGCAGCAGCGCTGGCTACTTTAGCTCGGCGCTAGCCCCGCCATCAGCCACTTTATCCGGCTGCAGCATCAGCTGCATTAGTTCGGCGCTAGCCCCGCCTTTAGCCTATTCTCCGGCTGCTGCAATTAGCTCGGCGCTAGCCCCGCTATCTAGTCTTAATCTGCCCTCCGCATATAAGATGAGGGTTATCGATCGTGTCCCGGAATATGCAGAGATCGTTCTCCCTCTCTCCGTTCCGTGTAAGCTCCCGGCACCTTGCGACGGATTGGCTTTAAAGCATCTCCCGTACATCATCGGGAGTCGCAAGGTGTTCGATTGTGTGACCAGTCGGGAGCTATCGGACGGGGAGAGGGTGCGGTTCTACCGCTCCAGACTCTTGGGACCCGCACGGAGGTGGGCCGAGGGCTTAGTGGCCACCGGGGATGACTGCCTCACTTCGGCCAGCCGGCTCGAGGCGGCCTTCCTAGGCAGGTTCGCCCCAGGTTCAGATGCCCGCACCGTCAGCGAGCACCTGGACGTTTCAAATCCCTTAATAAGCCAGGTCACTTCAGCGCTATCAAGGGGCCAAGTCGCCCTCGTGCCCTCAAGAGGCCGCATCGCCTCCGCGAGTTTGAAGAGTCTCGACGCTTTAGTGGCTTCAGATGGCCACACCGACTTAGAGCCCTCAAAGAGCGTTGCCGCCCTCGTACCCTCAAGAGGCCACATCGCCTCCGTGAGTTTAAAGAACCTCACCGTTTTAACGCCCTCAGATGGCCATGCCGCCTTCGTGCCCTCAAAGAGGCCTCGCCGCCTTCGCGCCCCCTACAGGCCTCGTCGCCGTCGCGTCCTCATAGGGCCCCCTGGAGTGTCCCGGGTCCCTTCGATTTTTTTTCTTTTTTCCCAGGTGGCCATACCCCCCCCCGGTTGTGTTGGGGGGGCGGTATGTCAGGCTTGGGAGGGCTATGCCACTCCCCCCTGTTTTCTTCATGCGGGATTTGGCCATTTGGTGTTCCCGTAGGTAGGGCCCATCCCCTAGAGCTGGAATTGGGTTCTACCTAATCACATGTGGCCTGCTGACTACACTTAGTGCACATGCTATGTTACGTTGGGTTATTTTGTGCTTTGTTTATGTTCGGTGTCGCGTCGGCGTGTCTTTTCGGTTTTGCATTTATTAAATACTTCTGTGCTGCTTACCTGGTTGCCTAGCTCACTCATTACCCACTACATCGCACCGCGCAGTGCTGATTGTAACAAAGGGATGATTTTGAGGTTGAGATTTTGGGTTGAGGTTCCCAAGCATCATCAAACAAACTCTGAAACGTACAGAAAAGTTTTTTATGTATGATGTTGGTTTCTTTCTGTGTTTGTGTACAATGACATCATACACCCTGGGTGGGGTTGCGGGGGGTGGGGGGGGGTTCCCATGAATTTCCTTGAATTCCCAGAATTGAATCACGGGCCAGGTATGACCCGCGGGCCGCGAGTTCGACACCTACGCTTTACACGATGCAGGCTGTTGTAGTTGACGAGTGGTGCAGGGATGTAGAACCCCACACACAGAGCTACTCTCTGCTCTGACTGTTGATGGGTGAGGGACCAGGTGTCGCATCGTATGGACTGTTTAAGGAACAGAACACAACACTCTGCAGAACCCTGTTGGAACCTGGCAGAGAATGTTTTCATGTCGCTTCACAAAACCTACTTTAAATACTTTTTTTAGTCAAACATCCATTTATAATACACACTTCCTGCTTTAGATGAATATTTTAGATTTGCTTCAGGCCACATCATTGTGCTTGTTTATTTTTGCATCCAGGAAACAATAAAATACTTTATTAACTGGTTATGAATCTCCAAAGGGCATGACGGAACATTTATGAAGCCCACAGGTTTTTATATCTTCGTTATGAAGCAGAAGCTTCCAAAATGCATTGCTGCACCATCCCGGACATACGGATGCAAGTGAACGCAGGTTTACAAAATGTATCCATCAGAACAACCTGTAAAATGTTATGACTTCATCACACAATACACTTGTATTCCCTTAGCTGAGGTCCGTAGTGATTAACATTAACATTCGGTCATTTTGCAGATGCTTTTATACAAAGCGACTTGGGGTTGGGTTCAGAACACCCGGTTGATACAGCACCCCCTGCAGCAGTGAGGGTTAAGGGTCCTGCTCAAGGACACACATTGGTGACTTCAGTGGAGCTGGGATTTGAACCCTCAACTTTCTGATTGATAGCCCTGCGCCCTCGCCATACCATAACATTATGTTTCCCAGCATGTGATTTATTCAGAAAAAAAAGCAATGCCTTTTTAATGACGTTTAATGACGTGATTTTTAAAAATTATTTTTTGAAATGGGCAGCACAGTGGCTTAGTGGTTAGCATGTTCGCCTCTCAGCGCTAGGGATTCCCGGTTCGAATCACCATCTGGGTGGAGTTTCCATATTCTCTTCGTGTCCGTGTGGGTTTCCTCCGGGTTCTCCGGTTTCCTCCCACAGTCCAAAGACATGGATCAAGTCAATTGAATTCTCCAAATTGCCCCATATAGAGTGTGTGTGTGTGTGTGAGTGTGTGTGTGCCCAGCGATGGATTGGCGCCCTGTCCTGAGCCTATCTGCCCAGCGCCCGAAACGTTCTCCCCTGGATGGGCATGGGGAACCCCACCACGACCCTAAATTTTAATTAAAAAATTTAAAATTAAAATAAATTTGGTTATTTTTTATTGGACGCTTTTATCCAAAGCGACTTACAAGGTGAGAACAGGGTTCATCACAACATCCCTGGAGCAATGAGGGTTAAGGACCTTGCTCAAGGACCTACCCACTGAGCTACCGAGCCCTACTAGAGGATAAAGCGGGAGATAATGAATGAATTAATTTATTGAAATGAAACTGGATTTTAACTGGACTTTAAAACTTTAGAAATGCTTACACAGCTGGATTTTCAATTGTGTTTTGCAGTGGTTTTTGTTTTTTATCTATAAGGTGTGTGTATGTAGTTTTAGGGCGGCATGGTGGCTTAGTGGTTTGCATGTTCTCCTCTCAGCGCTAGGGATTCCCGGTTCGAATCCCCATCTGAGTGGAGTTTGCATGTACTCCCCGTGTCTGCGTGGGTTTCCTCCGGGTTCTCCGGTTTCCTGCCACAGTCCAAAAACATGGATCAAGTCAATTGAGTTCTGCAAATTGCCCCATATAGAGTGTGTCTGTGCGAGTGAGTATGTGTACAGTGATAGATTGGCGTCCTGTCCTGGGTGTATCTGCCCAGCGCCCGAAATGTTCTCCCCTGGATGGGCATGGGGAACCCCCCCGCGACCTAATATAGGATAAAGCGGAAGATAATGGATGGATGTAGTCTTATTTCTTTACAAAATAATAAGTTTATCTCATTTGTGCTCATATGACAGTTTTAGAAATCAGATAATAAACACTTATAAGAATTCATTCTTCTTTAATTGTGGTGGTTGTTCAATCAGATCCAAATTAAGAGAAGTCTGTCTCTAATTTTACATTTATGAGGTGGAGCAGTGAGGTGGATACAGCGTTTAATGACATCAGCTGACGTGGTGGTGTGTGACTCCACCTCTCCTCTCTGATTGGTTCAGACTCTTACTCAGATCTACAGGACGATCTCTGATTCTGGCCCCTCTGACCTTCCCTCTAGATTTTAAAATACACTCCGACTAGTTCACTACGTTCTAGTGATGAATGTCACCACTAATCAATGGTGGAACCATCTTTTTGTAAGTCGCTTCACATAAAGGGTCTGAATAAATGACTAAACGTAAATGACCAAATATATATATATATATATATATATATATATATATATATATATATATATATATATATATATATATATATATATATATATATATAATGTATATATATATAATGGTGTGTTAGTGTGTGTTGTGCTGCTCAGAGTAATAAAGTAAAGGGTTTTTATTTCTTTTTTAATAAATCCTTAGTGTCCCTCATTTCAGTTCATTCTTTATACTTTATTCGTAAAATCAAATATATAAATAGAATTTTGATTGATGGTATAAATGGTAATCAGGTTTAAATCTTTGAACACATTTATAAATGGCAGTGTTTGTACATGTGGTTGTTTTTTCAGCTCCCTCAGTAAATCCTAAAAGCTTTTCCTTCATGCCGCTGCAGTCTGACGTGACGTTCCGTCGCTCGTTCGGTTCCATCATTGGAGCGCTTTATGCAATTAGTTTATCAGAACAGGGCTAATTAGTGTGTGTAGCCTACAGAGTGCCTCAAGGTAGAGTTGTCACTTCTGCCAGAGATAATGAGGTCCATGAAGCATCGGGGCGGTGCGATGTTGCAGGAACGGCTCGCGTGTTGATTCATATTTTAGTTTTGTAGTGTGTTTTGGACATCTGTTAACTCTCACTTTATTCCCTGGACTTTAACAACATAAATAACTTTGGAATAAATAACTTTGTAACGGGGTGGGGGGGGGTAATGGAATGAGGAGTGGAGACAGGATTTCTTACTGACAGAGAAGTTTTTTTTAGATACCAACACGTCTAGCTTTCTGCAGTTTCCCTCCTGGGATTAATAAAGATTCTGATTCTGATTCACATTCACATTCACCCACGAACTCCGTTCCCGCGGCATGCGCTGTTCCGGTTTTAAAGGGCGCACACGTTCACTAGACGGAGCCGCATGCCTTAATTAACCAACATTAAAGTCCACAAACGTATTAACAGACGATGAACACTGACTTCAAGCAGTTAATAACAGGAGTAAACAAATATAAATACTCTGGTGGCTCAGTGACTTAGCTTAGCAGTTGGCATGTTCTCCTCTCATTGCTGGGTGATCCAAGTTCAAATCCCAATCTGGGTGGAGTTGTCATGTTCTCATTTTGTCTGCATGGGTTTCATCCGGGTTCTCCAGTTTCCTCCCACAGTCATGGATTTGATTTAAAGTAAATGAAATGCTCTAAATTGCCCCATATTGCCCCCCCCCCCCCCCAGTCTGTGTGTTTGTGAGTGTGTGCTCAGTGATAGATTGATACCCTGTCTGAAGCATTCTCCCCTGTATGGGCATGAGGAACCAAACCCCCCCAAACCCCCACCCTCAGACCCTAGGAGAGGATTAAGACGAAGATAATGGATGGATGACTGAATTTTTAATAGTTTTTTTTTTTTTGTTATTTTTGTTTGAGGTTACTTTTCATGCTTTTTTATCATTATTATTATTGTTATAATTGTTATCATTATTATCCATCCATCCATTATCTTTCGCTTTATCCTATATTAGAGTCGCGGGGGGTGTTCCCCATGTCCATCCAGTAAAGAACGTTTCGGGCGCTGGGCAGATACACCCAGGACAGGGCGCCAATCTATCGCTGGACACACACTCAATCACACACACTCTATTTGGGGCAATTTGGAGGATTCAATTGACCTTGAGCCATGTTTTTGGAATTTGGAAGGAAACCGGAGAATCCAGAGGAAACCCTCCCGGACACCGGGAGAACATGCAAACTCCACCCAGATTGGGATTCGAACCGGGAATCCCTAGCGCTGAGAGGAGAACATGCCAACCACTAAGCAACCGTGCCACCCTATCATTATTATTATTCATTCATTCATTCATTATCTTCAGCTTTATCCTATATTAGGGTCGCGGTGGGGTTCCCCATACCCATCCAGGGGAGAACGTTTCGGGCGCTGGGCAGATACACCCAGCACAGGACGCCAATCTATCACTGTACACATACTCACTCACACACACTCTATTTGGGGCAATTTGGAGAACTCAATTGACTTGATCCATGATTTGGACTGTGGAAGCCGGGAACCCAGAGGAAACCTACGCAGACAACATGGAAATTCCACCCAGATGGGGATTCGAACCGGGAATCCCTAGTGCTGAGAGGTGAACGTGCTAACCACCAAGCCACCATGCCGCCTATTATTATTATTATTATTATTATTATTATTATTATTAGTTTGCAAATGCTATTTCACTCACTTCCCATTATTCGATGAAGCTAAAACTTTGCAGCATTAATTAACTAATTAGTGGTAATTAATATTTTTTGTCTATTTATAAATTGCCCATTTTCTACTCAATGTTGTTTACTAAATGTAATGCAGAATTAATTTAGGATAAAGTCATTTATCATGATATAGGGGTGTTTTTTTTTAAATATATATATATATATATATATATATATATATATATATATATATTTATATATATATATATATATATATATATATATTTTTTTTTTAAATTATTATTATTATAATTTTTTTTTTTTTTGCTTGTTTTTCTTAGTTTTGTATTGTACTTTTCGTTTTTTGTTCATTGATTTTGTTTAATCTTCATTTTGTTTTACTATAAAAATTAGTTTTTTTTATAATCTAAATGCTGTGCCTTTTTTTATTCAACTCACATGATATTATTCTTATTTAAAAGCCGAGTGTGTGCTATCAGGATGCCGCTCATCTCGTGTCAGCTATGAGTTTAAATGTGAAGTACAGACACCACGTCATCACATCCATGTGCACAAACCGAATAAATGACCACGTCCAGGGTTTGGAAGCCGTCCGTGTCCAGGTTGAGCCCCTCCTTTTTTCTTTTCAGTTGCATCATTTCCAATTCCCCACACACCTCCACATCCCAGCGCTGCACAAACCACTGCTTTCACAGAAGAATGCAAGCTTGCACATTCCCTTAACCACACATGAACGAACACTAACTGCTTCACTCACTGAAGAAGCTGCTGAACATACTATGCACAATACGTCCAAACGCATCATTGACCTCCATCAGGTCGACCTGCATAAGGTCGACCTCCATAAGGTCCAGACCCACATCAAAGAGGTTTAATGGGAAAGTCCAACAGTCAGGTCAAACGGCATTATTCATTTAATTTAAAACTTAATGAACACATCTGGGACGGCGTGGTGGCTTAGTGGTCAGCATGTTCTCCTCTCAGCTTCACAGTCCTGAGACTTTCCAACAGACACAACTTCACGGCCGCTATATTTGATATCTTTTTTTTTTATGCTACAAAAATTTTAGATCTACATTTTTATTACTGGGCGGCATGGTGGCTTAGAGTTGGGCATGTTCTCCTCTCAGTGCTAGGGACTCCTGGTTCGAATCCCAATCTGGGTGGAGTTTGCATGTTCTCCCCGTGTCCACGTGGGTTTCCTCCGGGTTCTCCAGTTTCCTCTCACAGTCCAAAAAACATGGATCAAGATGAATTGAATTCTCCAAATTGCCCCATATAGAGTGTGTGTGTGTGAGCGAAACGTTCTCCCCTGGATGGGCATGGGGAACCCCCCCCCCCCCACACACACACAACCCTAATAGAGGATAAAGCGGGAGATAATGGATGGATGGACATTTGTATTATAAAGCACAACTATATTTAATTTTTTTTTTTTTTTTTTTACATTTTATTATATTATTATTTCTTTTTTTACTAACATAAAATTTAAATAAAAAAAAAATTAATTCTACTTGGGTAAACTGGTCCTGTGAAACGAAATTTCATTTAATATTTCATGTACCACGTGTAAATGATGATAAAGTCTGGGTTTGTCCAGTTCCTCTGTCCTACCTGTGTCTGTATCATATTTTCTAATTGCTGGATTCTTTATCCTTAAAGATAAATTCTGTAGCATTATTAATTTGATCTTACATGCTTCCAGACTTTGCCTTTGATTTGTTCTTGATGATGTGTCTTTTAGATCTTTGCACTGAACCTCTGGTTCTTTATCCAGCAGTGAAAATGAGTTCTTGATGAAATGTGTTCTAGAATCATGGTTTGTTTGGTTTGATTGCACATCAGAAGTTTGTAACCTTGTAATAGAGTGTGTCTGTGTGAGTGAGTGTGTGTCAAGCGATAGATTGCTCCCCTGTCCTGGGTGTATCTGCCCAGGGCCTGAGACATTCTCCCCTGGATGGGCATGGGGAACCCCTGGATGGGCATGCAATCCTAATAGAGGATAAAGTGTAAGATAATGGATGGAATTTTTTTATTTTATTTTTCAGAAAGATCAAACTCTACACTGCAGCCATGAAGTGTAACATGATTTAAATGAGCGATGGAGATTCTGCTGATACAGCATTAAAATGACATTTTAACGCTCATGTGGATATTCTTTTGCTCTTCGGCACTTTCGTTTGGGTTCTCTGTGTTTTTCTTTCTCATCGGTTCTCCTCGTCCGGCCCGCCTGCTGTGCTGCCGCTCGTCTACATCTGTCCAGCGTTTCCTTTGAAGACTCCTAATCACAGCGGTGTGTAGAAAGCCACACACACTGCAGCCGTGGATTTTTTAAATGAGTCTTCTCCGCTGCAAAACATCCGGCCCAGGCATTCCACTTAACGGCTATGCTCTTCGGATTTAAATGAAGACTCGGCTGTTTTGCCGCACCATCAATTTATACTTTAATTATCAGGAGATTGTGTGGGATCAGGACTCACCACTGAGGGATTCGGACTGAGACTCCAAAACGGGAACGTTAACGACATGCATTCCCGTCAATACAACGTTTGATAATTAATATGGTCATTACGGGACGGCACGGTGGTGTAGTGGTTGTGCTCCTCTCAGTGCTGGGGATTCCCGGTTTGAATCCCAATCTGGGTAAAGTTTCCATGTTCTCCCCGTGTCCGCGTGGGTTTCCTCCGGGTTCTCTGGTTTCCACCCACAGTCCAAAAACGTGGATCAAGGTCAATTGAATTCTCCAGATTGCCCCATATTGAGTGTGTTTGTGAGTAAGTGTGTATCCAGTGATGGATTGGCTTCCTGTCCTGGGTGTATCTGCCCAAAGCCCGAAACGTTCTCCCCTGGATGGGCATGTGGAACCCCCCCGCGACCCTAATAGAGGATAAAGTGGAAGATAATGGATGGATGGAAAATCATTACTGATTTAAAGGGTAACTCACGGTTCCTCAATTGCAGTTGTTTCTTCGGTCCAGAGGCCTGAAGTCATGTTGACATTATGTATTAATAGCATGATGCTTGTACAACAAAATTTAAATAACTGTATTTAAACTCACAGTGGCTTAGTGGTTAGCACGTTCGACTCTCAGCACTAGGGATTCCTGGTTCGAATCCCCATCTGGGTGGAGTTTCCATGTTCTCCCCGTGTCCGTGTGGGTTTCCTCCGGGTTCTCCGGTTTCCTCCCACAGTCCAAAAACATGGATCAAGTCAATTGAGTTCTCCAAATTGCCCCATATACAGTGGGTTGCAAAAGTATTCATACCCCTTGAACTTTTCCATATTTTGTCACATTACAACCACAAACATAAATATATTTCACTGGAATTTAATGTGAAAGACCAACACAAAGTGGTATACAATTGTGAAGTGGAATGAAAGTTATACATGAATCAACAATTT
>JAFMOD010000108.1:498858-548369 GCA_019802435.1 Corydoras maculifer | reverse complement strand
CCCAGCGATGGATTGGCGCCCTGTCCTGGGTGTATCTGCCAGCGCCCGAAACGTTCTCCCCTGGATGGGCATGGGGAACCCCCCCACGACCCTAATATAGGATAAAGCGGAAGATGATGGATGAATGGAAGTTTACCTTTTATCAGTTCTGACGAATGATCCAAAAGTGTGGCTTAAGTAATCTTCAATCTCACATAAAAGACTTTTTAATTAGTGTACATATCATTTTGTGGTTTGGGATTCTCGTTATGGTAACAAGCAAAATAAATTTAATAGTTGAATGGAATGCTTGGCGGGCGGCACGGTGGCTTAGTGGTTAGCACGTTCGCCTCTCAGCACTAGGGATTCCCGTTTCGAATCCCAATCTGGGTGGAGTTTCCATGTTCTCCCCGTGTCCGCGTGGGTTTCCTCCGGGTTCTCCGGTTTCCTCCCACAGTCTAAAAATCAAGGTGAACTAAATTCTCCAAATTGCCCCATATAGAGAGTGTGTGTGTGTGAGTGAGTGTGTGTCCAGTGATAGATTTGCGTCCTGTCCTGGGTTATCCGCCCAGCGCCCGAAACATTCTCTGGGCATGGAGAACTCCCTCCGCGACCCTAATAGAGAATAAAGTGGAAGATGATGGATGGATGTATAGAATGCTTGTTTGTGTTGAAGTTAGTTAGTTAAAGGTTAAAGTTTTTCACTCGGTATCTGTAATCAGATCATAATCACCTGAACAAACATTAATAGTGCTGATAATCTGCAGTCTGTTTTGTAGGAGGACGTGATTACATCAGAACAAGTTAAACAGTTAAAATGTTCAACTCCAGAATGTTTCTGCCATGTTCCATACAGCAACAATTTAGAACGCAATAACAGTTTCTGCGGATTTCTGTGGCGACTTCTCCTTTTTTCTTTTTTTTCACTTCGAACCATCTGTCTGATCTCTCACTCAGGCAGCTCTGGCCTTTCCTCTCCTCTCGAGTCCCGCCGAGCCATCCATCATGCAGATAGATATCTGCTCCCGCTCCGGCGTGAGCTCCTCCAAAATAATCCTCAGCCAATCGCCATGAGCCGCACCAGAAATATGAGGACGCAATTCCATAACCACCAAAACCCAAATGCAATTACACCCGCAAGACTGTTTGTTTCTTTGGCAATGATTACAAATGCAGGGATGACACGGCCCATGCATCATCAGAGACGCAGAGTGTGGAGAAGTGTTCGGCCCTGATAACGTCACTCAGACCCTGCAATCGCAGACACTCAGGATGTGAAATGGAATGTGGATTTACATGTTTGCCCCGTTTTGCAGGAGCGTCGGATACTTCTGAAGAGAGAACAGAAGTTTTCTGCTGAAGTTTATCTCCAGAAGACTGGAGAGTTCGTGAGGACTCTTGAAATATTCCCTTCATGTGCAAAATAATGATCTGTTTGTTCATTTAATATTTAGAGGCTTTCCCTCAGGTGCATGTTTAATTAATCTGATTTTGAGATTAGAGGGTGCAGGTTTAGTAAATTTGGCGCTCCCCGGTTTGTTTCCTGGTCTAAGTACCTTGGCTGAAGCTCACTCCACCAGTGTGTGTGTGTGTGTGTGTGTGTGTGTGTGTGTGTTACTGTACGAATGGGTTACACGTGGAGAACAAATTCCTCTGTCTGTGGGAACAGTAGTTAAAATAAATCAGTGTAGGTAATAAATTTGATTGGATTTTAATTAGATGAAGTGTTAATAGCTGTGTGAGTGCTGAGTGTGTTCGCTGAGTGTGTATGCTCTGTTAGTTGGAAGGCCCTTTTCATTTTATTCGGTACTTTAAGAGTTTTCTTCAGGATAAATAAGGCTCTCACCCGGACCTGCACCACGCAGGCTTTATGCACTTATGCAAATTCGGCTCTGTATGAGGGATGAGCAGCGAGGCGCTGGCATTTACTCACCTAAAGAAAAATAAATCACAACACAGCGAGTCTCCGCCAGGCCAGACTCCCATTTATCACACTTGAGATTTGGGTGTTTTGAGTTTTTTTTTTCGAGACAGCGTGAAGCCTCAATACAGAGGCGTCGTCCTCTGCGACTTCACCTCAGATCCGTTAAACAACGAGCCGGAAGCTTTTATCGATTTAACTTATTTAGATGATGCAGGTTCATGATCATAAGATTTTATTTTAATGAAAGTATATACATTACAGACAAACCTGTATATAACAATAGCACAGATATTTACAATTACACACAAATAGAGAGGCAGAGACAAGAGACAACAGACATTAACTGTAATATAAAATAAAACAACACAACCCTATATAGGCACACGCGCATACCAACGTTGTTAGAGTAATCATGTAAAAATCGGTGTGCAAAAATATTATACAGAGAATAAAATAACCATATTAACCTATTCCATCCACCCAACCACACCCTCAAAACTGCTGTAAAAAACAAAAAAAAGCATCCAAATATACACACACATACAGTGCATCCGGAAAGTATTCACAGCGCTTTACTTTTTCCACATTTTCTTACGTTACAGCCTTATTTCAAATTGTATTAAATTAATTTCTTTCCTCAAAATTCTACAAAAAATACCCCATTATGACCATGTGAAAAAAGTTTTCTTGAGAGTTTTGAAAATTAATTAAAATAAAAAAACAAAGAAATCATGTTTACATAAGTATTCACAGCCTTTGCTTAATACTTTGTAGAACCACCTTTGGCAGCAACTACAGCCTCAAGTCTTTTTGTATATAATGCCACAAGCTTTGCACACCTATCTTTAGGCAGTTTTGCCCATTCTTCTTTGCAGTACCTTTGAAGCTCCATCAGGTTGGATGGGAGACGTCTGTGCACAGCCATTTTCAGATCTCTCCAGAGATGTTCAATCGGATTCAAGTCTGGGCTATGGCTGGGCCACTCCAGAACACACAAAGTGGTCCTGAAGCCACTCCTTTGAGATCTTGGCTGTGTGCTTCGGGTCGTTGTCCTGCTGAAAAATGAACCGTCGCCCCAGCCTGAGGTCAAGAGCGCTCTGGAGCAAGTTTTCATCAAGGATGTTTCTGTACATTGCTGCATTCATCATTCCCTCTATCCTGACTAGTCTGCCAGTTCCTGCTGCTGAAAAACATCCCCATAGCATGATGCTGCCACAACCAATACAATCCAATACAATCCTGTAGGGATGGTATTTGCCTCATGATGAGCAGTGCCTGGTTTCCTCCAAACATGACGCCTGGCATTTACACCAAATAGTTCAATCTTTGTCTCATCAGACCAGAGAATTTTGTTTCTTATGGCCTGAGAGTCCTTCAGGTGCCTTTTGGCAAATTCCAAACGGGCTGCCTTGTGCCGTTTACTAAGAAGTGGCTTTTGCCTGGCCACTCTACCATACAGGCCTGATTGGTGGATTGCTGCAGAGATGGTTATCCCTCTGCAAGGTTCTCCTCTCTCCACAGAGGAACGCTGGAGCTCTGATAGAGTAATCATCGGGTTCTTGGTCACCTCCCTGACCAAGGCCCTTTTCCCCCGATCACTCAATTTAGACGGCCGGCCAGCTCTTGGAAGAGTCCTGGTGGTTCCAAACTTCTTCTATTTATGAATGATGGAGGCCACTGTGCTCATTGAGACCTTCAGAACAGCAGACATTTTTCTGTATCCTTCCCCAGATTTGTGCCTCGAGACAATTTTGTCTCGGAGGTCTACAGACAATTCCTTTGACTTCATGCTTCGTGTTTGCCCTCTGACATGCAGTCAACTGTGGGACCTTATATAGACAGGTGTGTGCCTTTCCAAATCATGTCCAATCAACTGGATTTACCACAGGTGGACTCCATTTAAGCTGTAGAAACATCTCAAGGATGATCAGTGGAAAAAGGATGCACCTGAGCTCAATTTTGAGCTTCATGGCGAAGGCTGCAAATACTTATGTAAATGTGATTTCTTAGTTTTTTATTTTTAATAAATTTTCAAAACTCTCAAGAAAACTTTTTTCACGTGGTCATAATGGGGTATTTTGTGTAGAATTTTGAAAAGAGATTAATGTAATACAATTTGGAATAAGGCTGTAACATAAGAAAATGTGGAAAAAGTGAAGCGCTGTGAATACTTTCCGGATGCACTGTACATACATACATACATACATACATAGTTGAAAAATAGTAATAACCATCCATCCATCCATTATCTTCTGCTTTATCCTATATTAGGGTCGTAGGGGGGGTTCCCCATGCCCATCCAGGGGAGAATGTTTCGGGCGCTGGGCAGATACACCCAGGACAGGGGGGCAATCTATCGCTGGGCACACACTCACTCACACAGACACACACTATATGGGGCAATTTGGAGAATTTGATTAACCTTGATCCATGTTTTTAGACTGTGGAAGGAGACCGGAGAACCCGGAGGAATCCCACGCAGACACGGGGAGAACATGCAAACTCCACCCAGATGGGGATTCAAACCCGGAATCCCTAGTGCTGAGATGAGAACATGCTAAACCACTAAGCCACTGTGCCGCTGGTAATAACCAAGGGAATATAATAATAAAATAACAAAACAAAAACAAAGACAAAAAAACCCAATAATAAATAAATAAATTAAATAAAAAGTTAAAAATAAAATAAATTAATAAATGAAAAAAAAAAAAAAATATATATATATATATATATATATATATATATATATATATATATATATATATATAAGAATTAGAAATAGAGTGGTTCTATTTAACATGTCTCTGGGTGACAATACACCCATCGGTGTGGTTGAGGAGAGGCAGCCAGGTTCTACTATACGTCTGTAAGGACCCAGTCCTGCAGGACCGCAACTGTTCTAGTCTAATGTTGCCTAGTATGATAATAAGATTTGACTTTGGCAGTGGTATTCTAATGACCGGATCTCAATTTGAATTTCCAGGTTTACTTCATCTTTGGGTCGGGGTTTCAGCTCGCCGTACAATCAAGCTAACCTGCTCTGTGGGGAGTCGGTTTTTAGTTTTTTAACATTAAAACAGCAACGTGTTGAGCCTTAAGAAACAAAACCGTCCTGTTAGCAGGTGGAACACCGGCCGTAGGGTCCAAATAGAGTGCCAACTCAGCCAATCAGTGCTGGAGGCCAGTAAACAACCACAACGGACCACGTTCCAGAATCCAAGATGCAGATATGTTCTTCCAAAATTAGGGTTTGCAGAGGGAACACCGTCTCTGTAGAGGACAGTTACTTTGCTCATCATTTATGATCCCTCCTGTGTGAAGTTTGCATGTTCTCCTTGTGTCTACATGAAGAACAGTGGGAGATTTATTAGTGTCAGTGCTCCTGGCTCGTGATCAGAGAGCTGCTCAAAGGTTCTTAACACTAATATCCCTTAAATCGGCAACTTTTTTTCGTAAGTGAACATGTGCGCTCCCCTGCTGTGTGCCGCTCAGTTCCCATCATTACACTAATGACCCTCTGCGCCTCTACACCCCCACCTCCACCTAAAAGAGAGTCTGTTAATATACATTCACTAAAACAAAGAGAGAAAGAGACATTAACAATGTAGGCAGAGCTAAGAGTGGAGGCTTAGAGTTTCCATGTTCTCCCCCTGCCACGTGGGATTTCTTTAGGTTTTCTGGTTTCCTCCCACAGGCCAAAAAACATGGATTCAGGGTGAATTGAATGCTCTAAATTGCCCCATATAGTGTGTGTCTGTGTGACTGATTGGTGCCCTGTCCTGGGTGTATCTGCCCATGAATTAAAGAAAAGACAGAGCTGACTTTTGGAAATGTTCATTTCTAGTAATTCATCCATCCATCCATTATCTTCAGCTTTATCATATATTAGGGTTGCGGGGGGGGGGGGGGTTCCCCATGCCCATCCAAGGGAGAATGTTTCGGGCGCTGGGCAGATACACCCTGGACAGGGGGACAATCTATCGCTGGGCACACACTCACTCACACAGACAAACTCTACATGGGGCAATTTGGAGAACTCCATTGACCTTGATCCATGTTTTCGGATCCACTAAGCCACCGTGCCGCCCCATTTCTGGTAATGAATATTTTTAATTTGTGCTCATTATACTATTTAGCTCACTATAAATAGCTTAAAATGAAATATGGAATGAATTTGTGAGCCCTCACATGACTGAAAGCTTCAGAATAGTGGGGCAGTTCTACAGGTGAGCCATTTAAAAAGCAGTGCTGTCACCCGCTTGCGAGTGCTGCAGTGAAAAGTTGCTGATCGTGTGACTTACAGATCCAAGGAACTAGTCTTTTTTTTTTTTTTTTTTTTTTTAACAGGAAGATGGTTAAAGGCACCCATGTGAAATAAGTGTCTGAAAAAGGAGAATGTTGTGCAATGGTGAGGGAGCGGGCGGCTGCTGAGCAGCGGCGCTTTACTGCAATGCAGTCGCAGCAGGCGGCCAGTCAGCAAATGTGTTTGTGACTAATGGCCACTTTTAGAGCTTACCTGAGGGGCTCTGAGAGCAGCATCCACCCAAACCGCCGTCCAGCAGACCACCACCATGCCTCAGCAGCCGCCTACACATCATCTGGTCATCCTCTGATCATCCATACACTCAATACACTCCACCTAACCCTGCCCAGCTACACAGCATGGTCTTAATTATGAAGATTTTGAATGTTCTCCACGCTTATGGGTTTCGTTCCACAGTCTAAAATAAGGTGGGAGGTGAATTAGAATGACTGAGTGTGTTTGCTGTGTTTGTCTGTGTGTCTTAAAATTTATATTTAACAAATAAAATAAATAAATTAAAGGCGGAACGGTGGCTTAGTATTTAGCATGTTCTCCTCTCAAGGGATTCCTAGTCTGAATCCCAATCTGGGTGGAATCTGCATGTTCTCCCCATGGGTTTCCTCCGTGTTCTCCTTTTTCAAGGTCAATTGAATTCTCCAAATTGCCCCATATAGAAACGTTCTCCCCTGGAGGGCATGGGGAACACCCCTGCGACCCTAATAGAGGATAAAGTGGAAGATAATGAATGAATGAATGAAAATAAAATAAAATTGTATTAAATTTAAATTTAAATTAAAATAAAATAAAATAAAGCAAGAAAAGAAAAGATAAGAAAATAATAAAATAAAATAAAATAATAAAAGATTGATGATGATCATGTTTGATAATTCTACAGTGTAGCTGTTATTTTTCTGTTTCTGCTGACCGTGTTGTTCTCTCATTTCTAAGTCTCTTTGGATGAAAGCATCTGCTGAATGACTGAATATAAATGCATTGAGACTCACACTCACCATTAGCTGCAGTCCTCATTGATGTCCCTTCCCGTGCTCTGGTTGGAGGAGGACAGCAACGTTGTTTCCATTTCAGGCGTTTTCAGAGTTTTGTTGGCCATGCAGCAGCGCGGGGCGAGGCTGATGTTCTGCCATGTTTTCTGAGACGTGTCTGACTGTAAACCACTGGGTCTGAAACTGTTTATATATTTTTTATGGGCGTCTCTGTTTTTTGTTTGTTGGTGAGAGCTGCAGCCGTGTGACAGTGAGTCTGATTCGCGTGGACAGCTGTCAGTCCATCCGTCCATCAGAGCAGCACAACTGAGGCTAAATCAACTTTTATGACATGAGGGGTGTGTGTGTGTGTGTGTGTGTTAATAATTTGTTTTCTGTGTACACTTTTCTTAAAAGCTGAAGAAACTTTCAGAGGTTTTAGTGTAATGAAGAGTTTATGTTAATTAACAATAAAATATTCCATTCATTCATTAACTACTACTTAATCCTACACTAGGACTGTGGGGGGGACACGTATTAGGCACTGGGCAGATACACCCAGGCGACCAATCTATCAATGGGCACTCACTCAGACAAAAACTATATGGGGCAATTTAGAGCATTCTATTTACCTTAAATCCATGTTTTTGGGCTGTGGGAGGAAATCGGAGAACCCAGAGGAAATCCACACAGACACGGGGAGAACATGCAAACTCCACCCAGATCGGGATTCGAACCTGGATCTGAGCTAAGAGGAGAACATGCCAAGCACTAAGCCTCCGTGACTGCCATAATTAAATATTGTTTACATTTGTATTAATTTTGACTAAATTGAACACACACACATACACACACACACACACACAATGAATTTTGAACAACTGTTCATTTCTAATGCTGTAGAAACAGTATGGGGAAGGCCATTTCCTGTCCCAGCATGACTATTTATCAGTGCATAAAGCAGGGTGCTTAAAAACATGGTGGGTGATTTTGGTGTGAACAGACAAAAGAGAGAATTTTCAGAGGATCGGAATTTCAGTAGCTGCAAAGTTGTGTGTGTGTGTGTGTGTGTGTGTGTGTGTGTGTCCCCCCCCCCCCCCCCCCCCCCCCCCCCCCCCCCCCCCCCCCCCCCCCCCCCCCCCCCCCCCCCCCCCCCCCCCCCCCCCCCCCCCCCCCCCCCCCCCCCACAATTTACAATTAAAGTTTAAAAAAGAGAAACTGTACAAATATGGCACTGTGACGGAAATAGTCCGTTTTGTCCTGGTTCAGGGTCTGAATTGCCGTTGGCAAGAAACTCTTCCTCATCCTCTCTGTGTTTGCCTTCAGGACATGAAAACGCCGTGTGGCATATTATGAAGATTTCTGCATGTGTGATGTGTCGATGTCCACATACTTTTGTTGCAGAGTGTAGATCAGAGTTCGGAGATCTGGATGAAGATGGAGGATGAAATTGAAAAGGCTAAACATTAGAATGTTATGATGGCAGATGGAGAATATTATGTCTAAGATAATAACTTTTCACCGAGCCATAATGCTCCAGTATTACCCCTGACACACACACACACACACACACACACACACACACACACTTGTGGATGCTGCTCTGATGGCTCATCTCATACCGAGCCATCCAATTTGGTCCTTCTGTGATCAGACAGCAGCTCTTCTCCTCCTCCACCTCCTCCACCTCCTCAATTCCTCTACCTCATTTCCAGCTGACACACACATTTGAGCAGTATGGTGCCATGATGGAGTCGGAACACACACCATATAAAGGTAGATAATAAGGTGCGTAGTGGCATTTATACAGATCCATACACAAAGCTGCAGTGAGACCTTCTGGTGTTTAAGTTTTAAAGTTTGTGGACGCTTGTTCAGGCACTCACAGGCCATTTTATTAGATTCACCTCCCTGACCCTTCATCTCATCAGCTCTATTTTACATGCACAGCACAGAAGATGGGGTTTGTAGTTCTACAGCTCAGTTCTGTAGTCCACTCTGTCACTCTGTTCTCTGAGGATCAGCACCATGGACAGTGCAGGTGTCATTAGGGAGGTGGATGATGCTCAGTACTGCAGTGACGCTGACGTGGTGGTGCAGGTGTGTGAGTGTGTGCAGCATCCAGTATCACTGATGGAGAATTATAGGATGAAGAACTTAAACTGTGCAGCTACAGATGGCCTACTGTCCTTCATTTTCCATCCACAAGGTGGCGCACCAAGGTGTATATGACAAAAAAAAAAAAAAAAGAAAAGCGAAAGAATATTATTTAAAAATTCATTCATTATTCATTATCTCCCGCTTAGTCCTCTATTAGGGTCGCGGTGGGGTTCCCCATGCCCATCCAGGGGAGAACATCTCGGGCGCTGGGCAGATAGACCCAGGACAGGGCGCCAATCCATCGCTGGGCACACACTCACTCACACAGACACACTCTATATGGGACAATTTTGAAAATTCAATTAACTTGTTCCATGCCTTTGGACTGTGGAAGGAAACCGAAGAACCCGGAGGAAACCCACGCAGACACGGGGAGAACATGTAAACTCCACCCAGATGGGGATTCGAACCGGGAATCCCTAGTGCTGAGAGGCGAACGTGCTAACCACTAAGCCACCGTGCCACCCTTATTTAAAAATATTTTATTTAATAGCTTTAGACCTTGATTGAAGAACTTAATGAGATATGGAGATGTGGGTGGGGCAGCTATTCTATCAATCTGAAAGTTGTGGGTTCCAATCCTAGGTCCATTGATGTGGGTTCCTGAGCAAGACCCTTATCCCTTATTGCTCCAGGGGGCGCTGTATGACCATTCCTGCATTCTGACCCCCAACCAAGTTGGGAAGGTCCCTTTGGATAAAGGTATCTGTTAAATGACCGAATGTAAATGTAATGTAGATAATGAGTATTTAGATCTGAAAATTAGTTTCAGGAACTAAAACTATGCCGTGACTTGACATACGTTGGTGTTTAATTTTTAAATTTTTTGGGGGGAAGTTAGTTGCTCATCTCAAGCTCACTGTCCCTGGTACTCATGACAACAATAACAGTTCCAAACATATATGAAGGTGCAACGAAAGACCTCAGTGTTTGAAGCCCTTCAGAGTCGCCGTATGAGAGTGAAGCCGTTTAAAGGGACCCTGATGGTTCTATTGGTTTCATCTCGCTCTGTCTGCGTAGTGAGCAGCATTTTAATACGGTTCCTCTTTGTATTTCATTTTCAAAGGTTTGTCTGTTTTAGCTTTTCAAAACTACGGGCTGGAAAACAACAAAACCTCTGCATATTCAGCAAACAGCCTATTTTCACGAGGATGTGGGTGACCCCCTTATTCTGGCATGGTTTGTTTCCACCAACGGAACACGGGACATGATTTCCAACCAGTGTCCTGGTTATATCTATGTCTAAAAACAGCTCTCTGAATAAATAAATGATTGTCTTAAAGTTCTCCTCGGCTTTGGTAAAGTGTGCAGACTCATTGGCTCAGCTCTGTGAACAGACATCTGATGCTGCTCCTCGCTCCGTGTTTTCTCTTCTGTTCTGTTTGTTAAACGCATTTCTCCGGATTTCTTAAGCTCAGTGTTCCTCACCGTTTATCTGAGCCTTAACCTCCTTCCACACCCACTCAGCGCAGCATGCCTCACTGCCTCGGGACAAGTGGAGGTAAGTAAAAACGGGCCACTAATCAGCATCAAAGTCAGCGCACTGCAGTCGACGTGGGGGGGGGAGAGGGGACTGTGAGTGAGAGATCAGATCCAGTAAAGGCTGAGAGAGAGAGAGAGAGAGAGGAAGGTGAATAAACTGATGAGACATGAAACCAGATGAAAGACATGTAGGGTTATCCTCTCTCTCTCTCTCTCTCTCTCTCTCTCTCTCTCTCTCTTTAACATCAGATGTTCTACAGACATTGCAGCGTGGTGGTTAACGCCGCACTCAACTGCACTGAAGGGAAGAGTGTAGACCGTTGAAGGGATGCCTGAGTGAATTAACAAACACTAAAGCTAGGTGGGTTATTGTTGGATTATGGGTGGGTTATGAGTTGGTTATGGGTGGGTTATTGTTGTATTATGGGGGGTTATTGGTGGGTTATGGGTGGGTTATGTGTGTATTATGGATGAATTATTGGTGGGTTATGGGTGTATTATGTGTGAGTTATTGGTGGGTTATTGGTGGGTTATGGGTGTGTTATGGCTGGGATATTGGTGGGTTATTGGTGGGTTATGGGTGTATTATGGGTGTATTATGGGTGGGTTATAGGTGTGTTATGGGTGTGTTATTGGTGGGTTATGGGTGTATTATGGGTGTATTATGGGTTGGTAATCGGTAGGTTATTGGTGGGTTATGGGTGGGTTATGGGTGTATTATTGGTGAGTTATGGGTGGGTTATGGGTGTGTTATGGGTGGGTTATTGGTGGATTATGGGTGGGATATTGGTGGGTTATTGGTGGGTTATGGGTGTATTATGGGTGGGTTATGGGTGGATGGAAAGTGCAGGTCTGCAGTATAACAGGTAAGAACCTTCTCTATAGTGTTCTTCAGTGTGTTACAGAGCTGTGATCTGTGTAGGATGTGTGGGTTGGTATAAAGATTAAGTTTAAAGTTGAGTTATAGATGTATGTGTAGGTAGGTATTTGTGTGGTTGTGTAGTATACCATGTGTGTGGTTAAAAAAAAGGTTTTAGTGGTAGATAGGTACGTGTGCAAGTGTGTGTGTGTGTGGGTTGGTTGTTAGGTAAGTGTGCGGTTGGAATGTTAGGTAAATACAGGTGAGTTTTTAGGTAAGTGTGTAGGTGTGTGTGTGTGTTGTTAGGTAGATCTCTGATCTATGAACTCTGATCTCTGAACTCTAAACTCTGATCTCTGATTTCTGATGTCTGATGTCTGATTTCTGATCTCTGAACTCTGATCTCTGAACTCTGATCTCTAAACTCTGATCTCTGAACTCTGATCTCTGATCTCTGATCTCTGATCTCTGCTCTCTGCGTCTTGTCTTTAATTTCATTCTGGACAGAAGCACAAACTTTAAATCCGGTAAATAAAGAACTGTTTATATGAATTGTCCGGTGTGTAAACCTCTCTGAGTTGTTGTGAGACCGAGCTCCACAGATGTGACACCCTGCTGCCGAGGCCGCCGGACTGATCGGCTTAACCTGCCGACGCAGTGCTTTAGGAAAACCTCATCTGACACACGGGATGATCCCTCTGCCCCGCTGCTTACTTACCCGCTGCTTACTGCCCCGACCATAACGCAGCGGCAGAGACCGGCCTTTCAATTACATACATTCACAGGTGGGCAGGTGGTGTGAGCCTCCTGATGGGGGCAGTGTTGCATTTGATTGCTATTTCTGAGCCTGTGTGTTTGTACGCGCATGCATGCATGTGTGTGTGTGTGTTTGAATGCCCTCTATTTAAAATGCACCCTGCTTTGAGCAGTGTGTGGGCCAGATGTATGCACAGACTCTGTAGGAAACCTCGAGAACACGCAGAACACACATGTAGAAAAGCACACGGCGACCTCGGGGGTCATCTGTTTTATTCAACAGCAAAAATATTCCCAAGAAACACATGAGGAGGGCTGAGGGATGTGGGTCCTTCCTCCTGCTAAGCCATTTCTCAAGACTCTGGGTTTCCTTTTTTTGGGTGGAGCCTTGTTTTTGCTCCCAAACACATACTAAATAACATTTCATAATTAAACAGTTTAACATAGACCTTTGATGGAATCGGAATTTGCATGTAATCTGTATTTTATTGTTGTTTATTGCTCGTTAACACAATCTGCTTATTCACGATGGATCGGTCCCCCGCGGACGTCTGCCTAAATGTCAGGGACTGTGTTCCGGCAGCTGTTGCCTCGTTCGCTTTGGGTCTCAGGCTTTAAGGTTTTGTAAAGCTCTTTTAAAAGCGATACATGCATTATATAGACATAAGTATTTGTGCATCTACATCCATCCATCCATCCATCCATCCATTATCTTATGCTTTATCCTGTACCAAGGGTGCTGGGCAGATACACCCAGGATGGGCAGCAATCTATTACTGAGCACACTCACACAGACAAACACACTCAATATGGGGCAATTTGAAGAATACAATTGATCTTGGTCCATGTTTTTGGACTGTTGGAGGAAACTGGACATGGGTAGAACATGAAAACTCCACCCAGATTGGGATTCATACCAGGAATCTCTAGTGCTGAGAGGAGAACATGCCAACTACTAAGTCACCATGCCTCCCTTGGGCATCTACATATTATTTTTAATGTATAGTGTCTGAAGTTCCTGCCGCTATAACGGCTTCCTTTCTTCTGAGAAGCTTTTCTGCGAGATCTTGGTGCTTTATTGGTTTGACGAGTATGTGTGAACAACGGGGTGTACCCTGAAGGTTTGGAAAGGGTTAAGAAGTTAAGCTGGTAGACTGACCGTGCTCAGATCCACCCTAAAAATCGATGTATTTAAGAGAGCAGCCTTAAACTAAAACCACAATGTTGTACAGAAACATTCCATAATGAATAATATTTATAGTAGCATAGTGTGGCTTAGTGTTTAGCATGTTCTCCTCTCAGCGCTAGAAATTCTCGGTTCGAATCTCAATCTGGGTGGAGTATCCATGTTCTTCCCACGTCCGCGTGGGGTTCCTCCAGGTTCTCCGGTGTCCTCCCACAGTTCAAAAACATGGATCAAGGTCAATTGAATTCTCCAAATTGCCCCATATAGAGTGTGTGTGTGTGTGTTTGTGAGTGTGCCCATCGATAGATTGGTGCCCTGTCCTGGGTGTATCTGCCCAGCAACCTAAACATTCTCCCCTGGATGGGCAGGGGGAACCCCCCCCCCTGTGACCCTAATAGAGGATAAAGCAGAAGATAATGGATGGATGGATATTGGGGCAACCATTTTGTGTGTTCGGGTGGGGGCTTGGCAGGTTGCCCCACAAATGCGAATGCACACCGTGGGTTTTCCCGGCGTTTCGTTTGAGGCGTAATTAAATCAAGTTCCGTTTGTTGGGAGTTAGGGTTGACAATTAAACCTGATAATTGTGGAAATGACCTCTGGACTGCGTCTTTGTTCTTCATCACAATATTTAATGCGTCTGCTTCCATGCACCTGATCCATCCGGCATATGAAGCTGAGTTAAAGCAATCTGCTTTGATCCCGCTCTGCTCTTAAAAATAGAATTTTCTGTGTATTCAGGTTGTATTTCTGGCGGGTTGTAATGAGATCAGTTTCTGCAGCAGTGCAGATCAGCAAGCCAATATAAAATAAGCTGATAAGCAGTGCTACCTATATCTGTATTTCTGGCTGTGTTCCTTTTCTGTCGGCGTTCTGCTCACTACACTAACCCCTAACTGTATTTTTAATGGCTGAGCGACGCTCTGTATCAGCCGCAGCCAGCCGAGCTCACTTCCACAGCAGCAGAAAGCCGAGCAGCCAGACAAGAACGAACTCTCTTAACACCTGATCCGTGTTGGACTTAACAAAAACACAGCCGCAGATAAAGCTTCACTAACAAAAACCCAGTTTGTACCGGTTCTGCTCTCAGACACCATCCTCAGAACAGCACGGGGGGGACGGGACAGGCCCGAGGCATGAGGCATGGGTACAGCGCGAGCACAATCACAGAGACGAAGCTCAGCTTACTGCATAATACAAGCTTACTGTGTAGAACTCAACCCAATAAGCAGTGTGTGTGTGTGTGTGTGTGTGTGTGTGTGTGTGTGTGTGTGTGTGTTTGTGTGCGTGCGTGTGTGCGTGTCTGTGTGTATGTGTGAGTGTGTATGTGTGTGTGTTTATGTATGTGTAAGTGTGTTTATCTATGTGTGTGTGTTTTTATGTATGTGTGTTTATGTGTGTGTGTGTGTGTGTGTGTGTGTGTGTGTATGTATGTGTGTATATGTATGTGTGTGTATATGTATCTGTGTATATGTGTGAGTGTGTATTTCTGCTTTCTGTTTTTATTTATTTAGTCAAATTGGTTTATTTCTATAATAACACACCCTGCATGTTTTGTAATTCTCATCAGTTTATAGAGTTTTTTTTTTATCTGTAACACATCATCAGCATTTAAATGTAAAATGCTTGGCGTTCAGAACTGATTGATTTTTATGTATTAATATTGTAACGGCGGCGAGAAAGAGGCAATGAGTCGAGTTACCATCTTATCAGATTATTCACTTTATTAAACTCACACTTTACACTCTAGAACTCCAACTCCATAAGAAAACCCACACCCTGCCAATTAACAACCTATTATAGAGAGAGGCGACATAAAGCATTATGAATGAACGCTTTTTCTGAAAATGACTTTATAAGTGCTCATAACTGTTTATTAAAGCTTATAAACTCTCTTTACAGACATAAAGTGTTAATGACCTCTTTAAAAGAAACTGCATACATAGTACATAATGACTTATAAAAGCTTATAAATGCTCGTTAAAGACTTTAAGAAAAGTGTAATCACCCTGTTTAAAGAATCAAACAGTGAAAAGGTTAAATGAGTTCATATTATAATGCATTATGTCACTTTGTGTTATAAAGTCTTATGTCAAGTTGTTATAACATTTTAGGACTATGATTATAAACATCTAGGTATGTTAACAAAGACTCATGACAAATGTTATAAAGCATCTTGATCAAGCTTTATTAATGCACTTATAATGCATTATAAGTACCATATTTTTAGAAAGTGTTACTTTTTAAAATTGTTTTGTTCTTGTAAAAATATAAACTTGAAAAGACTAAAACAAATGTGATTGAATCATAATGAATCTTTTATTTCTTAGTGCACAGCCGCTGTATTAATTGGTTTAATCACTAATTTGTAATAAGAAATGCTCATTTAAATGCTTTCTGAACTAAAGAGTGAGGAACGATGCTGAATGATTTCTTTTCAAAGGCACTCTTATGGTTATGTGCAAAAGATTAGATTTTTCTAATGAAAATTGCTACATCTGACACCTCCCAAAAATCCTAAACGTGAGAACAGAGGGTGGACTAATTAACACAAATTACATTCGTTACAGCCTACATGCGGGTTGTGCTCTATTAATTATCAAGCCAAAATCTTTCTGACACAAGCCCTGCACAAGTGTTTAAAATCAATTAAATCAGTTTACACCAAAGGTTTCGAGGTACCATCGCTGTGAATGGAAGACGTCTGACACGCCACCTCCATAATGAGATACACAACCCTCCCATTGTTGGGATTCATCTACTCTAATTTCTCATTAAAACTCCTAGAACATAAACCACTTTATGTGCGAACAACACATTCAGAAAGGGCTGGAATAATGTTTATATTATCTCCTGATTCTGAAACTGGTGTAAGACAACATAACAATCATGATTTATTAATAAATAACTTTCTAAATTTAAAATCATCCATCCATTACATTCCACTTAATCCTCTATTAAAACGTTTCAGGCGCTGGGCAAAAACAACAAGGACAATTTGGAGCTTTTAATTTACCTTAAATCTATGTTTTTGGACTGTGGGAGAAAATCAACATGGACACGGGGAGAACATGCAAACTCCACCCTCTTAGAACCTGGATCCTCAGCGCTGAGAGGAGAACATTCTAACCACTACAGTACCATCTCCTTGAAAATAATACAAAAAACCCCAATAATTAATTAGTTAGTTGTTAGCACGGATTAATTAATAATGATTTAAAACCCAGCTGTGCTGGCCTGCAATCAGTGCCCCTGTTGGTCCTGTCTCATGGAGAACCCTGCACTTTGATCTGATCATGCTGTTCACCTGTGTGTATGAGTAATAACATTAAAGGCATTTCATTATGAGGTTCATGTCCCATAAACTCGGGAGTTTAAAGTCCGCGTCAGGACCGCTGTGGGTTCAGTCTATTTGTTAAAGTTTCTCTGTATATCTCTTTGCCCTGGACTTTGTGATTTTCACACCCCGTGTGCTGTGGTGCTGCTCAGTAGAGGGTCCAAAACGAGCTTGGCAGGGCGCATCATGCTGCGATTTAACTTGTAATAGAAATGCAAATGAGCTCGTCAAGGCGCTACAGAGTGAGGACGACGTGGCGGTGGAGACGATCCAGAGACCTGCTGCAGCGTTCTGGATCAGTCGCTCAGGTTTGATTGATATCATTGGAAAATGTGTGAGAAGAGCATTTCAGAGGTCCAGTTTAGATTTGATGAAGCCGAGTGTCTCTGTCATAAGAAAGAATAAAAATTCTCTTGATGATGGTGAGGAGAAATATCAATCAGAAATTCACATTAGCAGTTTCAGAATGTTCTTAATGTGATACCACGTCATCTTTATTTTTATATAAGTTTATTATTCTCTCCTTGTGAATGTAGATAACTTTATAAAAGTGGGTGGTACAGTGGTGCAGGGGTACAGTGATATAGGTGTACAGTGGTGCAGTGGTGCAGAGTTACATTGGTGCAGGTACACAGTGCTGCAGAGGTACAGTGATATAGGAGTACAGTGGTGCAGAGTTACAGTGGTGCAGGTACACAGTGGTGCCGGGGTAAAATAATGCAGTAGTACAGTGGTGCAGGGGTACAGTGGTGCAGAGGTACAGGGGTACAGTGGTGCAGAGGTACAGCGGGGCAAGTATACAGTGGTGCAGGGGTACAGTGATATAGGAATACAGTGGTGCAGAGGTACAGTGGTGCAGGGGAACAGTGATATTGGGGTACAGCGGTGCAGTGGAAGACTGGTACAGTAACATAGTGGTGCAGTGGTGCAGGGGTATAGGTGTACAGGGATACAGTGATATAGGGGTACAGTAATATAGTGGTACAGGTGTACAGTGATGCAGCGGTGCAGGGGTACAGTGATGCAGGGGTACAGTGATGCAGCGGTGCAGGGGTACAGTGATGCAGCGGTGCAGGGGTACAGTGATACAGCAGTGCAGGTGTACAGTGATACAGGGGTACAGTAATGTAGTGGTGCAGTGGTACAGTGGTGCAGACGAAGCTGATTACGTCTTTCTGGAGTTTTTAATCAAATCGAGGAGCAGGACATTTCTGTGTGGTTCGGAGGAACTTTGGGCTTCAGACCCTCTTTCTTCTTTCTGCAGATCATTTGTCTTTTACACCCAGAATGCAGCTGTTCTCGATGGAATATCCGTTGACCTTTAGACGACGATAAACTTCAGAGTCTTGATCTTATTTCTCATAAAGAGCTTGTTTTGTTGCAACACTGAACAAATCTGTGCATTCCCATGGCCTCGTGATCCGGAGCTGAGGTGATATGGTCCATAATTCATGACTTGATCAGAAAGACTTCCTCATCCGGTTTTCTTTTAACTCGACATCGCAGGTTTGGTCACTGTTAATGTTCCAGAGCAAACCTTTAAAAACTGAAGTGAATGTTTTTGGGATATTACCTTTAATAATGCTTCCTGTACACTTTACTTCTGGCTATCAGAATTTAATGTGCCCTTAAAATGTCACTTCGGTCACCAACATGTACATGGACCTCAAAACAATGTCGTTACCCCGAGGCTTTTCAACTCAATTACAGAGGAAACTAAAAGTACAAAGGCTTCAGAAAATATCAATTAAATTGAATTAAACACATTTAATGGAAAATTAATAACATTAATTGGATGAAAGTATTCCAGCTTATGGTTCATTCATTCATTCATTTATTCATCTCCCACTTAATCCTCTATTAGGGTCAGTGGTAACACTTTCTATGAATCCAGTATGCAATCATGATGCATTATAAGTGCATTTATTAAACTTTACAAATTATTCATGATATAACATCTGTCATAAGCCTTTTTTTTTTTTTTACATAAATTGATGTCAAAAATAAATAAATTGATGTCAAAAATCATAGTCCTAAAATGTTATAACAACTTGACATAAGGCTTCATAACACAAAGTGACATAATGCATTATAATATGAACTTATTTACCCTTTTGATTCTTCAAACAGGATTATTACACTTTACTTAAAGTCTGTAACGAGCATTTATAAGCCTTTATAAGTCATTATGTTCTACTATGTATGCAGTTTCTTTCAAAGAGGTCATCTCTTTATCTCACACTTTATTTTATGTCTGTAAAAAGAGCTTATTAGTTTTTATAAACAGTTATGAGCACTTATATATATTATAAGTAATTTTCAAAAAAAGCCTTCGTTAAACTTAATGTTATAACGCTTTATGTTGCTGGTCTCTATAAAAAGTTGATGAAAAGTTAAAATATATTGTTTATAATGCACATAAAAACACTTTATGAGTGTGGTTATGAACATGTATGGACATTAACAAAGGCTTATGACAAGCATTATAAAGTATTATGAATACTTTAAAAGCTTTATAAGTGTGTTATTAATGCATTATAAATTTTGAATTGATTGTTCTGTGTGATTGATACTATATGAAGCATTATGAAGCTTTATTAGTGTGTTATTAATGCATTATGAATACTTGATAAAGCTTTATTAGTGTGTTATTAATGCATTATGAATACTTGATAAAGCTTTATAAGTGTGTTATTAATGCATTATGAATTCTTGATAAAGCTTTATTAGTGTGTTATTAATGCATTATGAATACTTTAAAAAGCTTTATTAGTGTGTTATTAATGCATTATGAATACTTCATAAAGCTTTATTAGTGTGTTATTAATGCGTTATGAATTCTAGACTGCTTGTTCTGTGTGATTGATGTGAATCTTTTTGATGTGCTGATGAAGCTCATGGTCCTCAGTGTTTCGTCGTTTTTAATTTCATTCTTCTGGACCTTCGCGGCCATCCAGCTCTCGCTTTTAAAAGAAATTCTGTGCGATTTCATCAAACTCACATTCTGACGCTTTTCCCCGAGGTGTCAGTGGCTCACGCTTTCGTTTTTCTTGGCTGACGGGGAACTTCCTTCCACAGCAGATCAATAAGATTTCATTCTCACCCAGTCATTCACATTTCAGTCTCTCTCTCTATCTCTCTCGCTTTCTTGCTCTCGCCCCTCTGAATGTTTAATACAGCCTCCCGGGTGCAATAATGTCATAAAAAATTTAATAAATAAAGACAACCCACCATTTAAACCAAATATTCAGATTTTAGCAAATTTAACAAATCAATTGTTAGAAGACGAACAGGTGATAAATAAACGCAGTCAGACTGTTTAATACAAAGAACTCAAATAATGAAAATTATAATAATTTGGGGGGGGGGGTACCCTGGGGGGGATCCAGGTTTAAATGCCGATCTGGGTGGTTTGCATGTTCTCCCTGCGTCCTCCAGGTTCTCAAAAATCCATGGATTTAAGATAAATTTAATATTTATAATTGCCCCATATAGAGTGTGTATGAGTGTGAGTGTCCAGTAATAGATTGCCCACTTGTCCTGGGTGTATCTGCCCAGCACCCGAAATGTTCTCCCCTGGATGGGCATGGGGAACCTCCCCCCACCCCATGACCCTAATAGAGGATTAAGCAGAAGATAATGAATGAATGGATTATAATTAGGTCAGTGGCACGGTGGCGTAGTGGTTAGCATGTTCTCCTCTCAGCATTAGGGTTTCCCGGTTCGAATGCCAATCTGAGTGAAGTTTGCATGTTCTTCCTGTGTCTGTGTGGGTTTCCTTCTGGTTCTCTGTGGTCTGCCCACAGTCCAAAAACATGGATTCAAGGTCAATTGATACAGTGTGTGTTTGAGTGTGTGTGTGTGTGTGTGTGTGTGTGTGTGTGTGTGTGTGTGTGTGTGTGTGTTTGTGGGTGTGTGTGTCAAACGATAGTTTGTCATTCTTTGTTTATTTATTTTAAATATATCTTAAATTGCTTCACGTCTCGACGACTTCAGCCCATTTCCCAAATCACCGCAGCACCTGTCTCATTATACATCATCTGCTTTGTTTTCCTCGTCTTCATTATATACTCTATACGAGGACATGAAATTAAAATCAACATAACTTTATACGAGTGCCACTTTACAATAATGAGATTATCGAACCTCTTATTTGCTTTAGACACACACACACACCTACACACACACCCACCCACCCACACACACACACACACACACACACACTCCGTAATGAATACATTTAATAAAAGCAGTTATTTTCTGTGGCGCTCCAAAAACTTTTTGTGACAAAAGACAAATGACAAAGATCGATTCACCCAAACAGAATGCGCCACTAATTTGCGGGACGGTGCGGGTTATTATTTCGAGGTGACGTTCAGTAGATTTATTCCAGCCGCTGTCACAGAGTCAACCAGCAATCATACATCATCACTCTCAAACCCTCAGCCACCATATCGGTCATCTGTAAACACAGTCTCATTAGGGACTGTGGGACATTGTGACATTTAATGCCCCCCCGCCCCCGCCTCCATTCAACACCTCATTTTTGGCCAAAAACAGAAACCAAACAGAAGCAATCTCGCTGGCTGACTAACCAACGCGCTGCACGCCATTTGGCAGTGAATGCTTATAACTTATAATTTAGAATTTTATTTCCTAAAACACTGTTTTCACTTAATGACAGCTTTGGCAAATTAAACACTAAATAAATTTGCTAGAATACCAATTTTAAGATGTTTGCTCTTTTAATGGTTCTCAAAACAAAAGGATACAATAGTGCGAGAGCCTTTCTCTTTGGAGTCGTTAATTTGTTCGTCCTGTGGCTCAAATTACAGACTCTAAACTGGGAAATGACTAAATCACAAATACTTGTTGATCCCTTAGACATGTGGAGAACATACAAATTTTACTTTGAAGTCATTCACTCAGGGCTTTTTTGACATTTGTTGATGAGCAGTGACGAGCAAACAGCCTCTCAGGTTTCAGGAGTTTCTTTATGCTGTCATATCTATTGGTCGCCGGTGGTACTACCAGCGCTTCAGGACGGTTCATCAGCGCCCCCTATTGGACCCTGTAACTTCAGTGGACCTGGGATTTGAACCCACAAGCTTCAGATTGATAGCCCAATGCCCTAACCCACTGAGCTGCCTTGCAGCTGTGTGTGTTCTTTGTGTAATTCGTTCTTGGTAAATACATTTAATCCAGTTCAGCTGTGTTTACCCGTCATGTGACTGACCTCTATATGTTTAAATACCCAGCCTTTTCTAATATTCCCTGTTGTAACATTGTTTTGAGTTTTGGTCGTGTACTATTGCGTGCTATGGCTGTGTCTCCTCCGGTGTCGTCTGCATTAAAAACTTCTCCTAAAACCTTCAACAGTCTGGGTTCTGTCCACTCTAGCCATGGCATTGGCTGATCGGAACATATGTCCTGCTCATTTTCTTGTTTTTAAAACGTCACTGTTGACTCATATGTTTCTGAAAAGGGGTGAAAATTCTGAAAATGTCTTTGTTCATCATTTCCTAACCTTGTTTATCAGAGCTGCTCAGCTGATGATGCTGCCGATCATCTCTACAGATCATCTCTACACTGTTCTGTTCCGCGTGTCTATCTAAAGTTCCTGGAACCTTTCCATCAGCTCCAATCAGTCAGCCGGTTCTCAGTTCAGTTAGGTGTTCCATCTGCAGAACCGTGACATGCCGGATGTTTCTAAGAAAATCTAGAGACTGATGTGTGTGATAATCCCCGCAGATCCAGACGGGTGCCAGCAATCACAGTGTTCGTTTTCTCAGTTCTAAACGTGGAGCTGGAGGTTTATATATTATTGGCCGGTTCGTGTTCATGATAAAGCTTTCGGTGAGTATACGCTCATCTGAAGTGATGGACAAAGCCAGCGTTTCCAATAGTAAGCTGTATGAACTGACGACAGTCTACATTGTATAATCAGTCAATCAAAAAAAAGAAAATTATAGATCTACAAATACGTCTGAGCATGCTATATATAACCTAATTTTTTTTGCCTTTAAAACCCAGAATACCCATAAATAATAAAAAAAGGAAGAGTGATGGAGCTCTTTTTGCTGTTCTACCTTTACAGAAGGATATAATATTAGCAGCTGGCTTTGGGGAAACACAAATGTGAACGAGGCTTTCAGAACGGAGGGAACTCAGAATAATGGACCATGATTGAAGAGGTGACACTCGGTGCAAGCTCCGGTAATTACAAACCTGCATTCTAAGCCTCTCGTCTTTAGAATTCCCTCATCACGCTCTCGTCCCCGCTAAGGAGACCTGCCTTTATTAGAACCTCAGTTTGTCTCTTTGCAGCGGATCTTTTGTTCTCGAGCGAGAGACCGCAGCCTTCTTAATTTGCAGATTTCGAAAGTGAAAATTTTGTCCCGCTGCTCCGTTCATGAGATAAACACGAAGAACAAAAACACTACCAAGTTAAAAGGCTCATGGTTCCACCAACATCTATATTATGCCTAAACATCTGTGCTTTATTAGTTCTATTAAGCAGCCAGCTGAGACAACTGGAAGAGTTACTAGTGGTTAAGGTCAGTGCAGTAATTACGGAGGTCTTCAGACAACAAATCAATCTGAAGGATGAGGAGGAGAGACGCCAACGTTCTGATCCACTTTTTGGTTTTCAGACATTTATATTCTAGTTTAGTGGTAAATACGATATATATTACTACGAATTATATTATTTTCATTCATTCATTTCTTATCTTCCACTTAATTCTCTGTTAGGGTCAATCTATCACTGAGCACTCACTTGCACAGACACACATACACTATATGGGGCAATTTAAAGCATTTAATTTACCTTGAATCCATGTACTGTGGGAGGAAACCGAATAAACCAAATTGGACACGGGGAGAACATGCAAACTCCACACTCTATCTGGGGCAATTTAGAGCAAACAATTTACCTTGAATCTATGTTTTTACTTAAAACATTATGATAATACTTTACTTAAAATCTGTAACGAGCATTTATAAGCCTTTATAAGTCATTATGTACTACTATGTATGCATTCTCAATTAATTAAGAGGTCATTAATGACAACACTTTACTTTATGTCTGTAAAGAGTGCTTATAAGCTTTTATAAACAGTTATGAGCACTTATTAAGTCACTTTCAGAAAAAGCGTTTGTTAAAGACAAAGGTTGTAAGGCTTTATGTCGCTGGTCTCTATAAGAAGTTAAAATATATCATTTATAATGCATTATGTCACTCTGCCTTATAAAAAGCCCTATGGGATGTTTTTATAACACTTTATCAGTGTGGTTACGAACATGTATGGACTTTATCAAAAGCTTATAAAAAGTATTATAATGCTTTTTGAATACTTTATAATGCTTTATAAATGTGCTAATAATGCATTATGAATACCAGATTCAGATGAAGCATCACTATACATCCCACTGTGTTACCCATATGTCTTCATCCTCATCCTCGTATCATCTTGGTCTTCTTCATCTTCTTCATTGACTTCAAAATCAAAAAACAGGTTTTCCTAAAGGAGAGTGGAAGCTGTTATGATCACAAAGGTAGAGACTCAATGTAGGTGTTCCCATTTATGTCCATGTACGTATTGTTACCTGTTGAAGTAAAAATCAATACCTGTATCAGTGACAATATCAAGGAAGCTGAAATCAGTAAATAAACCAACGTGGAATGCTTTCCGCTGACCCGGAGCGAGGACAGGGTTGAATTTCGGCTGACCCGCAGCATTGGCTCGGCTGTTGCAGCAGATGTAATAGTGTCGGGGATTTGCCCGAGCCGTGTTGCTGCACTCGATGTAAGCTTGCTCTTGGCCTTGAGCCCGCTCTCAGAGACCTGCTCTCGCCTAAACACAAGACAACTTCAATTTCATGCTTCATTCTGTTTTCAAGATCACTCCAGACGCCGGTTACAGAATCTGAAAGCTCTTACGGCGTTCCGTTACATTAACCGCCAGCAGATCCGGAGCCTTGCGCAGGAACTCTACACTTATTAATAAGAATTAAAAAAAGTCGTTTTCAAAATCAAAAGTCCAGCATAGTTTGATTAGAAACGAGTTCACGCATCACTAAGTCATTCTTATGAATGTGGTATGAATGCTCTTAGGCGGGGAGTTCGCGCTGCGGGGGTCGGGAAAGGTTGTGGAAACAATCTCATGGTTAACGTACGCTGTAATCAAAGCTAACAGGATGTTCGGATACACTGTAGCACGCTCAATTTTTATTCTTTTGGGTGGCGTAGAGGTTAGTATGTTCTCCTCGGGGCTCGGAATCCAGTTTCGGAACCCGATCTGGGTGAAGTTTGTGGGATTTCTCCAGGTTCTCCAGTTTCCTCCCACAGTTCAAAAACATGGATTTAAGGTAAATTGGCTGCTCTAAATTGCCCCTATATAGTGTAAGTGTCTGTGTGAGGAAGTGGTAGATTGATTGGCGTCCCGTCTTGGGTGCAGGAGAAGGTTCCTCCCTGGATGGGCATGGGGAACACCCCTTGATTACACATGGGCTGATTGAGCTTAATGAGTCCCACACGGTTTCCATCACAACCTTCACTAGAGTTAAAAAAAACTAAAGATTGTAACCTCTCTAGATTTTGATTCAGGTTTTAATAGCTGTTTAATTGTTGGCATGTCATTTATCCTGATGGCTCATTCTAGCAGGGGTGTAAAGGAGTGCGCTGGGAGGGGGGGCAGACCTAAATGTGTAATTACAGATAATTGAGGTTCTATGTAATAGAGGTGCAGCCTGTTTAAGCTGGGGCGGAACATACAGCATGGAGAGAGATCACTATGGCAACAGCAACCTAACATAACAGCAGCACCAGTCAGCAGTTTTTTTTATACCCGTCTCTGAATAATATGAGAACTTCACATCAAATGAGTGAATGAATGAATGAATGAGGGTCACATTGGCAAGAGGGTGCTGATGATGGAGCCCAAAGAAGAGTATTATGGATGTAGTGGAGCGAGGACATACAGAAGGTTGGGATGATGGAATAAGGTTCCACTGTTTATAACATCTGTATCATCCATCCATCCATTAACTTCTGGGGGAAAACGTTTCGGGCGCTGGGCAGATACACCCAGGACAGGACGCCAATCTATCAATGGACACACATTCACTCACACAGACACGCTCTATATGGGGCAATATGGAAAATTCAATTGACCTTGATCCATATTTTTGGACTGTGGGAGGAAACCCACGCGGACACGAGGAGGACATGGAAACTCCACCCAGATTGGGATTCGAACCGGGAATCCCTAGGGCTGAGAGGAGAACATGCAAAACACTAAGCCACCATGCCGCCCCAACATCTGTAATATACTGTATATAAATATAATGTCTGCAAACATTATTGATTTTGCTTTTTTAAATTTAAAACTAAAATAAACGTTTGTGGGGTGGCACAGTGGCTTAGTGTTCTCCTTAATGTTCTCCTCTAAGCTCTGGGCATTCCTGGTTTGAATCCCAATCTGGGTGGAGTTTGCATGTTCTCCCCGTGTCCGTGTGGGTTTCCTACAGGTTCTCCGGTTTCCTCCCACAGTCCAAAAACATGGATCAAGGTCAATTGAATTCTCCAAATTGCCCCATATAGAGTGTGTGTGTGTGTAAGTGAGTGTGTGTCCAATGATAGATTGGCGTCCTGTCCTGGGTGTATCTGCCTAGCGCCTAAAACGTTCTCCCCTGGATGGGCATGGGGAACCCCACCACCCCTTGACCCTAATAGAGGATAAAGCAGAAGATAATGGATGGATGGATGAACCTTTGTACAACTACAGTTTGAAATCAGTGAATAAACAGTGACAGTGTTATTAAAGTGTACAGGAGTTCATTCACTCTATAAAACTCTTCTATTTGCTTAACGATATAAACCGTGTGTTCGGATGAGGCAGCAAATCCATTTGCATAAGGCTGAATAAACGGTGTATTATCTCTCAGACGTGTCTGTTTCAGTCGTGTACAGATTCCACTTTATTAGCTCGCATTTGCATTTAAAGGGCAAAGGGATAAAGAGGTTCTGCAGCAGATGGCGCCGCCTCAGCAGAGCCCTAATTCCAACGTCATACAGTCAGACTGGGATAAATGAAGAGACGGAGTTCGATTCTTTTTTGAAGTCAAGGTCCTCAGAAGGACTGTTGCAGATTTCTACAGGAGAACTGTGACGAGTTAAAAACCTGCACACAGAGCGATGCTTTAAAGGCGAAGAGGTGATCACATATCCTCAGCTAATTTGTGTACTGTGCTTTCGGCCGACTTTATAGATAATTAAAAACTTTCCAAGTCGTGAATTCTCACTGAGTCATTATAACTTCTATAAATATCGTTATAAAAGACGGAAAAATCATAAATACCATAAAAACCTAAATCCAACTAAATCGGGAAGGTGGAAGGTCCAGATGCACAACTGCTCATGGACAAGCTTTTCAAAATATTATATTTATTAAATATAATAAATATATTTGATTTACAACGAGGTTGTATCCTCCTGTCTGCACCAACCTGTATCATTGACTCTCACTCATTGATATCACTGTCTCTGATTCTACATCCACAAGGTGGCGCAGTGAGGTGGAGGTGTGTAATAGAGTATACAGTGAGTGGGTACAGGGTTTAAACTCCAGCAGCACCACCTGCACCACCACGAGAGTGTCACTGCAGTACTGAGCATCATCCACCAACCTAATGATACCTGCTCTGTCCGTGGTCCTGATCCTTAGCGAACAGAGTGAAGGGGACTAACAGAGAACGTAGAGGAATAGATGGACTACAGATTGAAACTGTAGAACTACAAACTTAATTACGGAATTTCATGAAAGTAAGAACAGTTCATATTATTTAAGCAGAATTAATTGAATTATTAAAATAATTAACACAAACACAGGAACCTGATAAAAGCCAATGCAGGAAAGCAACTAGAGACAGACGCACATCATACTGCAAGCTTAATGATTGATTAATTAACGGGACGGACATTTTCATTGGTTTTGTGCCTTTAATTAACTGAGATCACTCAGAGTGCTTAATTTAGAGAATAAAGAACATTAATGTTTTAAGATTAAAGAGAAGGTTCTAAACGCACAGAGGGTTTTCATAATATTTTCTCTTCAGGGTTTTAATTATTACAAAGTCAATAAATTAAAAAAGAATATAAATAAACACATTAAATGACGGAATATTTAAGAAACTGTAGAACATGTGACTGCAGTTCTCAGCTATAATTTTGCACAGACGCCACAGGAGAATAAACATTTAGCTTCTGGTTCTGGTTATGATACAGAATGTCTTATCTTCTCGACACATCAGAAAGATAAACTGTGGACTTTATATTGTGTTTTTTAAGCAGCTCAGTACACAGGTATAGTGGGAATTTTCATGCTTACCGTGGGTTTCTTAGCACATTCGTCTTGTAAACGATCACGTTCACGTTGAGGACGAGAGTTTGGATAAAAAAAATCAAATGTCAAGAGAAAGATTTTTCACACAGGCAGCCAGAGTTCTCTTTTTAGTGTTTTTTACAAAGGCTGCTATTTGTAAGCGATAGCTGCAGGTGAGGCTCGGCGGCCGTCCTCCACCGCCGTGTTTAAGGACCTTGGGGTCCTCTTCAAAACTGATAACAAAAGGTGGAGGAGGACAGATAATGGATTTGGTTGACATGGGTAGTTTCTGCAGCCGTGTGCGGTGGCTTTGCAGGATTTCCATGTACCTGTGGAGTTCTGGGTAATAACAGAGGACGACCGAAAACGGGATCTCTTTGTCAGATGGAGGGTTAACTCCCGGTTGCCGTCTCCTGAGAGCTGCTGTTGAGCTGAGATGAGCCGCTGGAAGTGGTCTGACCCGCCGGACTCCCTCTGAAGCTTTTTCAGACCCGCTGTGGAAGTATGAGAGAGGAGCGTCAGGGATGAGACTAATTAAGCACGTCATTTTAATTATTTAGGTTTAAGGATAGACATTTTCACAGAGCTGTGCGCTATTTGTTTTTTACTGAGGTGTGATGAGAACCCGGGACATGTTCAGACACACCGGACAATCTGCTGCTCTATCCCTCAGAATGACAAAAAACATCACGCTCTCGAAGAACATGTCGCAACAAAACAGCATAACGCGCCAAATGTGTTCTGATCTCAGCTTTGAACTGTTTAGAAACTTCAAGTTCAAGTAATTTATTTATATAGCACTTTTTACAACAGCACATCATCTTAAAGCAGCTTTACAAAACGAAAAAGCCTTTAAACCCCCAAAAGAGCAAGCCGAAGTGACAGCGGCAAGACAAAACTCCCTGTTATGTTGTTATTTTGTTGTTATTATGTTGCCACATTAGTGAAGAGTCTTAATGCATATGAACGTCTGATTATTAATACCTGATTAATTCAGATGCAGCGTTTAGAGATTTATAATTGACTTTGTTGTCTGAAGATGTTCTGAGCCAAACTGTTTGATGTTTTTGTGAAGCACACAGTTTTTAGACTTTCCCCGTCAGTTTTTGTTTTTCAGCTCTTAGTCGCTTACACTTTTTCTAATGCTTATTTTACAAAACTTTAATTATTTCGTTATTTGTATTTTACTGCAACAGAATCTAGAATAGTAAATAAACATCATGGAGCTCAAAGCAGATCTTCTTGACACAGTGGCATAGTGGTTGGCATGTTCTCCTCTCACCGCAGGGGATCCAGGTTCGAATCTCGATCAGAGTAGAGTTTGCATGTTCTCCCCAGGTCCAAATGGGTTTCCTCAGGGTTCTCTGATTTTCTTTTACAGACTGAATACATGGATTCAAGGTAAATTGAATGCACTAATTGCCCCATATAGTGTGTGTTTGTGTGTGTCTGTGTGAGTGAGTGTGCCCAGTGATAGCTTGGCACCCTATACTGGGTCTATCTGTCCAGTGCCTGAACAACACCCCCCACCCCCACATCACATTAGTAGAATTAGTACATTGCTTCTAATAATCACGCCAAAGTTAGATTGACTGTAACACATTGTGCGTTTCTGATGCAGCATCACTCAAACCTTTAATTTTAACAAGGTTAAAAAGATTTTTATAGTCGTCCGTACAACAGAACTTTAATATCTTGCTTGCTGTTTCAGTTAAGTGATATTCTGAGACTCGTATGTCAGTAAATAAATAAATCCTCTTCAGAATACTAACCTTCATCTCTCTGACTCTCATAATGACATGTGGGCGTGCCATAATGAATAGTGAGTGGGTCTGCAACCCTGTAATTATAAGATCATGGTTCCAATCCCACCACAAGCAAATCATTTAACCCTAAATTACCCTAGTCTCTGTAATCTCGTTGTAATCTGTCTTGAGTAAAGTTTCTATTGATTAAACATATTTACAGTAAACACATTTTTTTACAGATACACAGACACACTCTATATGGGACAATTTGGAGAATTCAATTGACCTTGATCCATGTTTTTGGACTGGAGGAAACCGGAGAACCCGGATGAATCCCACGCGGACACGGGGAGAACATGGAAACTCCACCCGGATGGAGATTCGAACCGGGAATCCCTAGCACTGAGAGGAGAACATTAAGCCACCATGCTTATATATATAATATATTATTGTTGATAGACAGGAGATATAACCAGTTAATTAGAATACAGAGTAGTTTATTACAGAAATGAAAAGAAAACACAGAGAGAACATGTTAATATTCATTAGTAGAATTCATTTTTATTGTAGTCAGTTTAAGTTTGATGTTTAATCCGGAGGCCCAGTTCATTTTGTGTCATACTTGTTTCTGGATAGTATGTTTAGTTCAATATGTAATCTTTTTTTTTTGCCTTTTTGTATATAAATATAGAAATATACAAACACGTCTAATGGAGCATCTGTAAAAACTGTAATTTCCCTCCGGGGATGAATAAAGTATTTAGATTCTGTCCAATTGCAGATCTATTTTGACAGGCTCCCCCCCGGTCGTCTCATGTCACGGCTTTGTCGTTGGTTTACAGCCGCTAACTGTTTAGTTTATTCTTTATTTTCTTCCTTTTTGTCAATAGATCGCATGTTTATCAGACCTTGGCAAGTGTGTCTTTGTGATCCTTCAGCCGGGACTAAGAGCTGTTCAAAGAGAAATCGCAGTTACCAGGCAACAGGCACTCCAACCAATCAGATGATTGAAGTGCGTAAGTCATGTGTGAACCTGAATGGATTTTTGTTATCCAGCAACCAAATGCAGGCAGCGCACTTAATTACTGATAAACTATCTTCCAGAGTGAACAGTGTGTGTGTGTGTGTGTGTGTGTGTGTGTGTGTGCAGTGACAACCTCTGTGATTCATTACATCATCAAGTGTTTTTTGATCTGGCTTTTTATCAGCTTTATTATATTGTTTGTTATTGATGATGTCAAATCGTTCTGCAAGTGTTACGTTATCTTCGATGTCGTCACTAAAATCATAAGCTTACAGAGAACTCCTGCTGTACACACACACAGACACACACACACATCCTAAAATTTTAATATCGCGCCTGTGTCCCTAACCAAACACACACACACATATAATAGAATTATATTATTTTTGCTTGTTTTCAACAACACACTGCTGCTGCCATGTTGGTTCCGCACCACCAACTTTTACATCCATGCATCCATCCATTATTTTCCACTTTATGCTCTATCAGGGTCATGGGGAGGTTCCTCATGCCCATCCAGGGGAGAACGTTTCGGGTGCTGGGCATATACACCCAGGACAGGATGCCAATCTATCACTGGACACACACTCACTCACACACACACTCTATATGGGGCAATTTAGAGCCTTCAATTTACTCTGAATCCATGTTTTTGGACTGTGGGAAGAAACCCACGTGAACATGTGGAGAAGATGGAAACTCCACCCAGATCGGGATTCAAACCTGGAATCTCCTGCGCTGACCACTATGACACCGTGCCGCCCCAGCACCAAATTATTTATTATCAATGGCAGATTAACAGCTTTACGATCCTCTGGTAATTAAAAGTTCTGGAAGCATCATGTTCGGGTCTCATTGATGATCACGTTGGAGAGCTCAATCCTCTGTGATGTCATGTTGATTAACTTTGTATCACATGAGCTGATTGAGACCAAAGGCCGTTATTGGTGAGGTAAATCATTCCTTTGATGTATGCTCTTGTGATTTCATTACTAAGCTGTCCTTGTGTTTGGATTCGTTAAGCGAGTCGTCTTGTGTGTAATCTTTGCTGACGTGTCGAGTGCTGTGTGTACACAGTTTATAACTTCCACCTGAGACACCACCACTGATGAGCATGAAACAGATTCACAAGCATTGGAGAACACGTTTTATAAATTCATAATGCATTATAAGTGCATTTATAAAGCTTTATAAAATATTCATGACATATTTATGTCATTTGTGATAAGCCTTTGTTAACATCCATAGATGTTCTTAATAACAGTCATTAATTGTTATAACACCTTGACATAAGGCTTTATAACACAAAGTGATATAATACATTATAATATAAACTTATTAACCTTTTGATTCTTCAAACAGGATGATTACACTTTACTTAAAGTCTGTAACAAGCATTTATAAGCCTTTATAAGTCGTTATGTACTCATACTATGTATGCAGTCTTTCAAATAAGTCATTAATGCCAATACTTTATGTCTCTAAAGAGAGCTTATAAGCTTTTATAAACAGTTATAAGCACTTATAAAGTTATTTTCAACAAAGGATATAATGCTTTATGTTGCTGGTCTCTATAATAAGTTGATAAACGGTTAAAATAAATCGTTTATAATGCATTATGTCAATCTGTGTTATAAAGCCTTATTACATGTTCTTATAACACTTTATGAGTGTGGTTACGAACATGTATGGACATTAACAAAGGCTTATGACAAGTATTATAAAGCATTATGAATACTTTATGAAGCATTATGAATGTGTTAATAAATAAATGTGTATACAGTAAATAAATCGAGGGATAAATGATAGAAGGAAAAAAACGTTAAAAAAGGCAAAATTACACTACAAAATTAAAATAAGTCGTCATCGTTCATTTTATTCATTAATCTTTCTTTGATTAGGGTCTAATTAGTTTGGTGGTTACGGTGTTGATGTTGGTGTTACTGTTGGTTGTGGTTCAAATCTCAGCTCCGCTGACATTACCATTCAGACCCTCACCCCTCATTACTCCAGGGTGCTTTATGACCACATCTGTTTTGACCCCAAACGAGTTGAGGTACCTGTAAGATGATTGGGATAAAAGTATCTGCTCAATGACTAAATGATCAGTTTGCTGAGCTTGTCAGTCATGTGATGCCAAAAACATTAAGTGAGCCAATGAGGAGCTGCCGATCCGAACCCTGACTTACTGCATCACAAAGAAACAGAAAGAATAAAAGATTAAGTTCATTCAGCAGCCTCTTTGATCAACACACCATCCACTGACTGCTGCCACATCTGCTTCAGGGTGGAGGATCTGAGATGGCGAGCGGGTAACAGACTGCCTGGTTAAGGAGTTTACGCCTGGGTTTCAACAGCCTCTTCAGAACGTGTAAATGGGCTTTAGAACTCTGCGACTCCGACATCAGTGGAATCAGTGGGTGGATCTTAAATGTGCTGTAGACACAAGGCAGCTGAAGAATAGGTCAGACATCACAGAGAAAATTCCTTGAACAAGAACAAAAAAAAAAAGAGTTCTAGCTGCTTCTTGCTTCTGGAACAAGCTGTGATGATGTGTTCTCCTCTGATTTAAAAAAAAATAACAGAAGATGTTGTAACTTGTAAAAATCTGTTAGATCTGGGTGGAATCCGTGCAGTGTTTCTGATGTGGTGCTTCATCTATAACGTCTCTTTTAGTAAACAGTTAAAACAAAAAAAAAATCCTGATTAGTGTGGAACCAAATCCACGGAACGGCCGGAGTTCTATATTTAAAAAAAAAAAGTTAGTGTGCAGAATATTCATTGATTCATTTATTTGTTCATTATCTTCCCCTTAAAACTCTACAAGGGTTGTGGGGGGAGGGGAGTTGCCCATGCCCATGCCCACCCAGGGGAGAACATTTTTGGCGCTGGGCAGATACACCCAGGACAGGGCGCCAATATATCCCTAGGCCTACACAAACACTGAAATATGATGTATGGGGCAATTTAGAGCATTCAATTGACCTTTAATCCATGTTTTTGGACTGTGGGAGGAAACTGGAGAACCCGTAGAAAACCCATGCAGACATGATGAGAACATCCAAACTCCACCCAGACTGGGATTCGCACCTGGATCCCCAGTGCTGAGAGGAGAACATGCCTATATATACCTCCTTATATATTTCTTAAAACCTCTTATTCTTATAAAACCAGCCTATCCAAGTGTTTTCTGTGTAAAATGTTGGGACACCCCGTATCGGTCCCCGGTCCATCACAAAGCAGACACGTAGATTCACACACAATTTCACAATACAGACACAAGCAGAACATCTATCCATCCATCCATCATCTTCCGCTTTATCCTCTACTAGGGTTGCAGGGTGGTTCCCCATGCCCATCCAGGGGAGAACGTTTCGGGCGCTAAGCAGATACACCCTGGACAGGGGGGCAATCTATCACTGGGCACACACTCACTCACACAGACACACTCTATATGGGGCAACTTGTAAAATTCAATTGACCTTTAATCCATGTTTTTGGACTGTGGGAGGATACCGGAGAACCCAGAGGAAGCCCATGCAGATACGGGGAGAACATGGAAACTCCACCCAGATTGGGATTTGAACCAGGAATCCCCAGCGCTGAGAGGAGAACATGCCAAACCACTAAGCCACTGTGCCGGCCTAGCAAGAACATACAAACTCCAAACCCACTCAAAAAAGCCACTCATGAATTGGAACCAAACAGTGCCGCAGAGCTGAAAGTTGGACAATTCCAAAAGACGTCTGGCTGTCTGTGGCTTCCCTTTCTCTGGGCGTTCTGATTCTGTTGGTCCTCCTCTTTCAATGCGAGGACATGTTATCTGAAGCTTTCTGCCCAGCTTCTTATTTCCAAACTATCTTTATGAAAATATGGAAATGTAATTTGTCACTCGATCCTTCTGAAAGTCCATAATTCAATTTCTAGTCATATCAAAGCAAAGGGCTTTAGCTCTGGAGTCAGAGAGGTGGAAATTGGCTCTAACACTCAGAGAGAAGGAAGAAAAAAAAAATCCCTGATCAAAAGAAGTCTTTATTTCTACAAAGAAGAATCACCCGTTTCCCAAAACGGGGACGAGCCGGGTGGCGCCGGATAATCAGCCCGAGAAAAGGACGTCCGTGTTTTATATTCATGCGGTCCAGGCACTCGGTTTGTAAGTGAACTTTAGGAGAAAAAAAAAAAAAGAATCATTAATAACTTCAAAGAGTGAGGAGGGATGATGGTGATTAATCCTCACGTGATGGTTTTGATCTCTGAGTAAAAGGATATTGTTTTATTATTAGAAACCATAAAGAACACGAGATAAAAACGAGACTCTCCTAAAACCCCTTAAAAAAACAATCCTCCTGCACAATTCAGACGATCATGCGCAAGATGTTTGTGAGATTGAGATTAAAGATATCAACTTCAAAAGAAACGACAGCCGAGTTGTTTGATCTGAGCTGCAGTTACAATGAAGGTGTGTAAATGTTTTTAAAGACACATTGAAGAAACATTATGCAATAATTTCACCTTAAAACAACATCAAAGGTAGTGAGCAGGGTTCACATTAAACCAACCTGATCTGATCTGAGAGCCTGAACGTTCTGGGTTGGATCTCCTGGTCAGAACAAGGTTCTTTCTCTGTGGGATATGCATGTTCTCCCAGTGTCTGCTTGGGTTTTGGACATGGATGGACATGGGGAACACCCCGCGACCCTAATATGGATGGATGGTTTTAAATGTTGAGCACAGGGTTGATACAGCGCCCCTTGGAGTAATGGCCTTGGGGCCTTGCTCAAGGACCCACATGGGTAACTTCAGTGGACCTGGGATTTGAACCCCCAAGCTTCAGATTGAGAACCCAATGCCCTAACCACTGAGCTACCACGCTTACCGTTAGTGATGGGGTGGTGCCATACCGGTACGTTTTGTGGTTTTGTGGTATTCATGGAATCATTTTGTAGATGAGTGAATGTTTTTGCATTCAGCTCGTGGAGTCGGTCCTCTGGCTCCGGCGTCTTTACGCGGCAGCGTGGCAGCTTGCATGTGAAGAAGGCTGGCTGTTTTGATCCACACCGGGTGCAATTGGTGTGACGTCACTCACGTCCCTGAACTGCGCCACAGGGGTAAACACACCTGATTTCATTTCATCAGTAAATAAAACTAGTTTGTTCCCAATGGATTCCCATCATAAGGTTCTCCTATTCACTAATGCACATGACCTTCATCCCGTCAGCCCGTCGGTTATGAAAAGGGGGACCAGAATCCCATTCACCAGATGTGGGACAAAGACGATGTTAGTGTGGGACAATGTGGGACACCAATGCATCAAGGTAGTCTGAAATAACTTACAACAAAACGGTTCGAAACCCAATCAGGGTGGAGTTTCCATGTTCTCCCTGTGTCCGCGTGGGGTTCCTCCCGGTTCTCCGGTTTCCTCCCAGTCTAAAAACATGAATCAAGGTCAATTGAATTCTTCAAATTGCCCCATATAGAAACATTCTCCGCTGGATGGGCATGGGGAACCCCCCATGACCCTAATAGAGGATAAAGCGGAAGATGATGGACGGATGGATGGATGGAGTTTAAGTTTCAAAACTGGAATCTGACTTTCAATAACAATGCGGGACACCGGCTCAATTGGTGGGACTGAGAAGTAATGAAATAGCCTGACTGTCCCGCACAAAGCGGGACCTATAATTATGAACCTTGGTGTCCTGCTTTTGTCTCCAACACGATAACAAGAAATCAGAACCTGAAAACCCGGTGGATGCAGCAAAAACAGGCCAATTCTGAATCCTAGTCTCGAGCGAGGGCAGGGACAGGCTCAGCAGAAGATCCGAGTCTATATTTACATCAGGACCGTAAGCGTCTGCAGAGTGCCGTCTGATGGACACTGATTACCTTTAATGTCTTTAATCTCTGGATCCGTCCAGCCACGAGCGTGATGGGTGTGGCAGTGTCCCAAATCCATCACACGCTCATTATCAAAGGTCAATTTGGAGCGTGTCTTCTCAGCCTCACTTCGAAACGCGAGTCGCTCGAAACCAACTCAAAGTGCAGAAGTATTTCTTTTTCCCATTAAATGAAAATGATTTGTGACCATAGACCTCCAGCACTTTACATAACGACTGGCGGCATTCAGATCTGCTCTCTCCCGGGAATTGTAAACAAAATATAATTCACAGCAGCTGCCGGAAAAAGAGATGAGGAAGCACGAGGGCGAGGGAACGGCGCTCCCCCCGGTTTGATTGTCAGCGCAGGGTCTACCTCCCGCCAATCGGAAGATTCGAGGAAAAATCGCGCTCACGCTGGGTTTTAATTTGTCTCTAAATTGAATATAAAAGTGTTAACAGTAAGAGTGCACACCGAGTGGGTTGCTGTGGCAGGGGGTGGGGGGGGGGTGAGTTTGCGTTTACTCCTCCAGTTGTTGAAATGTGTCTCTGCATTTTCTCAGAAGTGCATTCAGAAACGAACCTGGATCTTGTGATCGTGGAGTGATGGTGTGAGGATACGGGCCGTTCCATCACTCAGGGATCAGTCCTGTAATCACTGTGCACACACACACACACACACACACACACACACACAGAGTTCTCTCAGGGTTACAGTCAGGGACTGAAATGGGTCTGAACTGGTTGGAAGTGTTCTAAAATCAAAAGACGTCCACATATCTTTGCTCAGATGATGAAACTCTCTGATCAGGTGATTAAGACGTCCCGTTCCCAGGGTCCTTCATTAGAACATCAAAGCTTTCTTGATGGAATGTGCTTCTCAGCTGTTAGTCCAAGCCCTCATTCCTATCCCGGCTCCATTATTGTGATTATATTACATTTACATTTAGTCATTTAGCAGACGCTTTTATCCAAAGCGACTTACAAATGAGAACATCACTGTCAGAAGCGATGAAGAAAACAAACTACACTGTAAAATCATCAAACCTGATCGTTATTTGATGCTGCACCCCCCCCCCCCCTTTTAAAAGGTATTTGTTAAAAAGATGCGTCTTCAGTAGTTTCTTAAAACTGCTTAGTGATTCTGCCTTACGGACAGAGTTGGGAAGATCGTACTACCATGTTGCAGTGCGGAGTGAGAATGAGCTCCTCGCTGAGGTGGAGTGTACTTTGAAAAGATGAAGTTAGGAGGAAGATCCAGAAATGGTTCTGTAGGCCAGAGTCAGTGACTTGTACTGAATGCGAGCAGCTACAGGGAGCCAATGGAGGGAAATGAGTAATGGAGTGACATGAGTTCGCTTGGGCTGGTTAAACACGGGCTGCAGAGTTTTTATTATTGATTATTGCGTTGCTCGCCAGTCTCCCAGCTCGCACCATCAGCCCTCTACAACTGATTCAGAACTCCGCAGCCCTACTCGTGTTCAACCACCCAAGTGAATCATGTGACTCCACCTCTCCTCTCTGATTGGCTCGCTGTAGCTGCTGCATTCAGTACAAGACCCTGACTCAGATCTACAGAACGATCTCTGGATCTGGCCCCTCTGACCTTCATGCTAGATTTTAAAATACACTCCGACTCGTTCACTACATTCTAGTGATGAATGTCACCTGGTGGGGCAACCTCACTGTGGTGCTGGCTCTCACTCTGTATGATTCTCCACTGATCAACGGTGGAACCATCGTCCCAACTCTGTCTGTAAGGCGCTGAGTCACTGAACATCTTTAAAAAAACAACTCCTAACACATCTCTACCACAAACACCTGATATATATGTATATATATATATATATATATATATATATATATATATATATATATATATATATATATATATATTCATTAATTCATTATCTCCCGCTTTATCCTCTAGTAGGGTCGCAGTGGGGTTCCCCATGCCCATCCAGGGGAGAACATTTCGAGTGCTGGGCAGATACACCCAGGACAGAATGCCAATCTAGCACTGTACACACACTCACTCACACACACACACTCTGTATGGGGCAATTTGGAGAATTAAGTTGACCTTGATCCATGTTTTTGGACTGTGGAAGGAAACCGGAGAACCCAGAGGACACGGGGAGTACATGCAAACTCCACCCAGATTGTGATTCCAGAACTGAGAGGAGAACATGCTAACCACTAAGTCATCATGCCACATGGTTGATAATTCTGCAGTGTAGCTGTTTTTTCTGTAACTACTGATGTTCTCTTATTTGTTAGTCGCTTTGAATTAAAGTGTCTGCTAAATAAAATGTTAATATAATATAATAGTGTATTTAATTCACAGACTGTAACTCGACCTTGAGCTTAATAAACCAGGTCGAAGTAATGATGCATTATGCCAGGGTCCGTGTGAGTAAGACAACTTGGGACGTTTCATAAAGCAAATGTCATCAATAAAAAATGTGACGCCACTCCAGATGGAGAGCATCCAGAAAATATTCCTAGAATCAATCATTCAAAATTCATAGGATTCATAAATAAAACCCTCTCTCATGGCCCGCACGGTTTCAACTTATAACAGACAGGGTTTTGTTTATTCACATCAGGCATCAACAGTGGCTTATTCACCCAAAATAAAAAAAATAGATAAAAATTATTAAAACAACAACATGGCAGCTCATTAGCTGAGAGTCAGCATGATGTTTTAGTTGGTTTACTTTAACTAAATAAATCACAAATTAAATCCAACCACAAATGGTATGTGGGGGAGGGGGTTCCCCATGCCAATCCCATTCCCCATGGGGATAATGTTTCGGGCGCTGGGCAGATACACCCAGGACAGCGCGCCAATCTATCACTGGGCACACAGACACTCTATATGGGGCAAATTAGAGCATTCAATTTCACCTTAAATTCATGTTTTTGGACTGTGGGAGGAAGCCGGAGAACACGGACACGGGGAGAACATGGAAACCTCATCCAGATTGGGATTCAATCCTGGATCCCCAGCACTGATAGGTGATGTTAACCACTAAGCCACCATGCTGCCCTATTATTATTATTATTATTATTATTATTATTATTATTATTATTATTATTATATTTATTATTATTATTATTATTATTATTATTATTATTATTATATTTATTATTATTATTACTGTTATTATTATTATCATTATTATTATTATTATTATTATTATTATTATTATTAGATGCACATTAATATTTTGGCTTTCTGGTGAATGTTTTTAAAGCCCTCTTTTCGATGGGAACCGGGAGGCGGGTGTAGTGATTAAGGTTTTGAACTGTCCGTTTAAAGGTTGAACCTCAGCTCTTCTTATAGGTTCCATTATCGGGAGCTGAAGCGAGGTTCCTGACCTGCAGAGATCTTCAGTGTTTGGACTGAATACAGAGTCTGTGGCTCAGTGGAAGATTGTTTGCTTTGTGTGTATGAGGTCCTGAGGTCAAGCTCCTGAACGTCCACCTGCAGGAGAGCGGTGGCTCGGCGCTAAGAGCTGAAAACACACACAAATATCTGCACAAGCTTTTAATCAAGAACTTTAACCCTTTAGAACAGAGGTTCTTAAACTGCGGAACGCAAAGCTGTACAATGTGCTATGAAAGAAAATGGTATGGATATACGTCATATTTCCCCATATAATTATATATATATATATATATATATATATATATATATATATATATATATATATATATATATATAAATATATGTCACGGCCACTAGATGGCAGTATTTGATTGTTAGAGAAACCGGAATCCCCTTACTCAGCGATCTCTTTTAAAAACCGGACTAGATTACGTTGCAAAAGTAAAGTTTATTAGTATTTTGGTTAACGATAAACGCATTTATGAATTAAAGCTTTTTTTATTTTTATTATAGTGTGTTTGTAAGTGTTTTATAATAACAATAAGACACTCAAGGGTGTGTATTCATTCTCTCATTATCGGACTCACACACACACACTATAAAGGGCAATTTAGAGCATTGAGTTCATCTTGAATTCATGTTTTTGGATTTCGAAGGATACTAGATCCCCAGCACTAAGCAGAGAACATGCTCACCACTAAGCCCCCGTGTCGTCCCGGTTGTGTATTATTAATTATTAATCACAGGACTGAGGTGGAACTGTACTCCACTACACCTCGTGCCCATCACTCCCTCTTTTTGGGATTTATTTACAGTAATGCCCTGCCTTCTCGTACCGTATTGCTTTAAGATACACTCACACTTCAGTAATGTTTGCCATTTTTAGTTTTTTATTTGGATATAAACGTAATTAGGTCTTATATTTTTGTTACTGGTGGCTTAGTGGTTGGCATTTTCTCCTCTCGGTGCTGGGGATTGCCGGTTCAAATCCCAAAATGAGTGTAGTTTGCATGTTCTCCCCATGTCAAACATGGATCAAGGTCAATTGAGTTCTCCATATTGCCCCATACAGTGTGTGTGTGTGTGTGTGTGTACACGTGTGTGTGTATGTGTGTGAGTGAGTGTGTGTCCATGATAGATTGACGTCCTGTCCTGTGTGTATCTGCCCAGTGCCCTGAATGGGCATGGAGTTTTGTTACTTTTGGAGTATTGTAACATCGATGTGAATCAGCGGGACATTTTAGAAGAGGACGGTAATGTCTACACTGGTTTTGATTAAATTTTTAGTCTTTAGATCATCAGTACTCTACTAAATCAAACTGAATCTCTGAGACTCTGAAGCCGACTCTCTGCCATAAAGATAACGATGCTGATCCGCTGAAGGGTTTAGAGAATATTTAATTATACCATTTGGACCCGAAGGTCAGGTGACCATCTAAATTTAAATAAAGGTATTCAGTTGGGCTGAGGGTCAATCAAGCCAAACAAATCTCCCCTTTAATTTGAACAGTTTACAGTTCGGTTACCTCTCCCACTCCACTCCCACTAATTATCATACTTAATATAACGAAGCATCAGGCAAAGTGTTATAATTGTCGTGTTAATTTACATAGAAGAGACGACTGAAGCAGCCACGACCGTAACAAATAAACTCTTTATTTATTCTGAAGTATTCTAATCACGCTTTTGTCAAACGCAACTTCATCCTCCCACAAACAGCGCAGCACCAACTAAACACCAATCCCAACTCAGCATGGTTCTGTTCTCTTTGAGGCCATTGTTGGGGTTTCTCATGCCCAACCAGAGGAGAACGTTTCAGGGTGCTGGGCAGATACATTCAGGACAGGGCGCCAATCTCACACACACAATATGGGGCAATTTAGAGCATTCAATTGACCTTGAATCCATGTTTTTGGACTGTGGGAGGAAACCGGAGAACCCGGAGGAAACCCACGTGGACAAGGGGAGAACATGCAAACTCCACCCAGATTGGGATTGAGACCCTGGATCCTTAGTGCTGAGAAGAGAACAGGTTAACCAGCAAACCACCACATTGCCCATGTTTTTATTAATTACTCCTAATTATTGAGAATTAACGAACGTGCTGCATTAGTGGCGGGGTGGTGGATCATGCTCAGTACTGCAGTGACACCGACGTGGTGGTGCGTTGGTGTGTGTAGTGTGAATCAGATGCAGAGTGTCATCATCTGTTTGTTGTTCACTCTCTAATCACTCATCAGTGCTCACAGGATGCTGGGTGATGGTCATTTGTGATTGGTTGATGGTTCGACAGTCTGACGGTATCACTTGTTTGTTTGAATGGTGTTCTCCAGCAGTGTGTTTGATCCACTAACACCACCACCTTCACCTACACCACCACACCAGTCACATGGCAGCAGTCGGAATCATCCACCACCCTAACAGTACCTGCTCTGTGGTGATTCTTTAGTATATAGAACTGTTTACAGCATCTATATGAACATTATTTTAATATGAACGTACCTAATTAAGTGGCCGGGGAGTTTACATGCAGGACGGCATGGTGGCTTAGTGGTTTAGCATGTTCTCCTCTTAGCGTTATGCATTCCCGTTTTGAATCCCAATCTGGGTGGAGTTTCCATGTTCTCCCCTGGTCCACGAGGGTTTCCTCTGGGTTCTCCGTTTTCCTCACACAGTCCAAAAACATGGATCAAGGTGAAGTGAATTCTCCAAATTGCCATATATAGAGTGTGTGTGTGTGAGTGAGTGTGTGCCCAGCGATAGATTGGCGCCCTGTCCTGGGTGTATCTGCCCAGCGCCCGAAACGTTCTCCCCTGGTAGAGGATAAAGCGGAAGATAATGGATGGATGGATGGATGGATGAGAGTTTACATGCACACTTTTTATGTTTCATCTAAAATAAAACCTGTTTGTCGCCATATTTTTCATTCATCCATTATCTTCCATTTTATCCTCTATTAGGGTTGCATGGGGGGGGGATTCCCAATGCCCTTCCAGGGGAGAATGTTTCGGGCGTGTGGGCAGATGGAGTTTTGTCTATGACAGGACACCAATCTATCACTGGACACACACTTACTCACACACACTCTACATGGGGCAACTTAGAGAATTCAATTGACCTTGATTCATGTTTTCGGACTGTGGGAGGAAACCGGAGAACCCGGAGGAAACCCACGCGGACTACGGGAGAACATGGAAACTCCACCCAGATTGGGATTTGAACCAGGAATCCCTAGTGCTGAGAGGCCTCATCATATTTATTTTAATTTTATTTTATTTAAACATGTATTTTAAGTAGAAACAAAAAATTACAGATCTTTTTCCTTTATTTTCTTTACTTTTGATTTATTTACGGTCTGCGTTATTCATGCCCATCATCAGCAAATTCTATTCTAAAGGACAATTTGGTCCAATCCATAGTAACAGAGTTGTACTCGTACAGATTGTAATTAATCAAGGTGACAATCAGTAACATGACTCTCGAACCCAGAACTCCAGACTCATTCATCAACGTGTTTGGGACTCGCGGAACCTCATGGACATTTTCTCTCGTTAACTCTGCGGAATAATCATTGCCATTAATCAGGTAGTGCATGTCTGCATGTTTACTCTCCAGCCATCAGAGTGACGGAGGAGGTCTGTGGAGCATCACGAAGAACAGAACCAGTAATCAGAGTTTAACGGCAAGAACGAAAACAACTTGTAATCGCAATTAACTTAACGACAGCCAAGAGCATCAAATGAAATGGTGGATGAAAACGCCAAACTACACCAAACTGCACCAAACTACACCAAACTACCAAGGAAACGAAAGTTCGTGCAGGTCTTGTGTCACGAATACAGCGCCAAAGTTTTAATAATGTTTTTAGTTTACTATGAATCCATTCATTCATTCATTATCTCCCGCTTTATCCTCTATTAGGGTCGCGGTGGGGTTCCCCATGCCCATCCAGCGGAGAACATCTCGGGCGCTGGGCAGATAGACCCAGGACAGGGCGCCAATCCATTGCTGGGCACACACTCACTCACACAGACACACTCTATATGGGGCAATTTTTGAGAATTCAATTGACTTAATCCATGTTTTTGGACTGTGGGAGGAAACCGGAGAACCCGGAGGAAACCCACGCAGACACGGGGAGAACATGGAAACTCCACCCAGATGGGGATTCGAACCAGGAATCCCTACTGCTGAGAGGCAAATGTGCTAACCACTAAGCCACTGTGCATCCTTTTACTATGAATCGATTTATTAAATAAAAAACTACGGACGCTGTTAAAATTTAAAATATTAATGCAAACTGCTGTTTTATTATTTTATTTTATTTATTAGTATATTTTTTTAATAAGAAAACATTAATGCTTTTGAACTGAATTAAGCCATCTTTAATAATATTTCCTTAAGTTTGATGATTTCCATTGTGATTGTTTAATATGTCATTACCTTTAATTGCATTTTTCAAATAATGTTTGTAAAACCTTCTACAGTGGGAGGCACGGTGGCTTAGTGGTTAGCATGTTCTTCTCTCTGCGCCAGGGATCCAGGTTCAAATCCTGATCTGGGTGGAGTTTCCACATGGGTTTTCTCCCAAGGTCCAAAATCTCGGATTCAAGGTAAATTGAATGCCCTGAATTGCCCCTTATACAGTGTTCTTGTGTGTGTTTGTGTGAGTGAGAGTGTTCAGTAATAGATTGGGGTCCTGTCCTGGGTGTAGCTGCCCAGCACCCAAAATGTTCACCCTGGATGGGTGTGGGGACCTTTGTAGAAGATTATGCAGAACATAGTGAATAAATTAATAAATGAAATCTTTTACAGGATTTTAAAGTGTGGACGTAAACATTTTGCCCATTAGTTTAAAAGAGTCTGAGTGTCAGACACTGATGCTGGACTTGAATTATAATCTTTATGGACCTTTGTGCACAGGAGCTGTCCATGCCAATTATTTAAATGAAATGAAATGAAATGAAATGAAATTTTATTATTTTTTAAAATTTTATTTTATTTCTTTATTTAATTACTTTTTTATTTAATTTCATTTATTTTTTATTTATTTTTATTTTTTATTTAATAAAAAAAATTTATATATATATATATATATATATATATATATATATATATATATATATATATATATATATATATATATATATATATATATATATATACAATTTTATTTTATTATTTTCTATTTTTGTGTAACATAATATTTAAAGTAAAAAAATAAACTAGGTCCGGGAAACGGAATTTCGTTTATATTTCATGTACCACATTTATTTATATACACATCACGTCACATACATGACAATAAAGTCTAATTGATTCCTTAAATCCTTAAAACATAAACAGCCTTCTGCCAACTGTTTTCTCAAACTTTGAAGCATTTAATTGTCAAATTTATAGAAAGTCATTGTTCTTTTATTCGATTTTAGCTGTTGTCCATATAGGGTACACAATCTGCCCCTTCTCTCTATTCCACCCTAAAATGAGACCCTGGCTTCTTTTTCTTACAGAATAAATTCCACCCCAATGAAGACAAGTCCAACATCTTATTTCTGGATCTTAACACAAGCTCCCTAAGCTTTTGTCCTTTCCCTGAAAAAGCCATCTTGAACCCGCTGTCCAAATAGACCTGACATGTGATCACAATTCCAATCAACTGTGTGTGATAGCATCTCAACAGGTGCAACTCAATTTGGATTAGTTCTCTCAAGTCCAGCTCTCAAAGGAGTGGGGGACCATTGCTTCACTTTGTTCTGTAATCCTGCTCAGACTCAACACATCACTGGATCAGTCTTCCTGCCGTCCACACCGCCGTGCATTTGGGCGGAGAACCGTGGCCATGTTCTGTTTTTGGCTATTTTTCTGAAGGCACTTGAACAAAAACATGTATAATGTATCATAACACGTGTTATATTATAGTTTTTAATGTAACTTTACTTTATTAAAACACTGCTTACTGGTCACAAAAAAACTTAAACTAAAATTGTTCATTTATTTATTTTTGAAGACACGTATTTCTTGCCTGACATAATAATATAAACCCCCCATATATATATATATATATATATATATATATATATATATATATATATATATATTTTTTTTTTTATGATCATTTTATTTAATTATGCAATATATTAATTTATTTATCCATTTAACTTTCAATTAATCCTCTACTAGGGTTCCCCATGCTCATCCAGGGGAGAACGCTTCGGGCGCTGGGCAGATACACCCAGGACAGGACGCCAATCAATCACTGGATACACACACACACACACACACACGCACACGCTATATGGGGTTCTCCGGTTTCCTCCCACAGTCCAAAAACATGGATCAAGGTCAATTGAATTCTCCAAATTGCCCCATATAGAGTGTCTGTGTGTGTGAGTGAGTGTGTGTTCAGTGATAGATTGGCGTCCTGTCCTGGGTGTATCTGCCCCACGCCCGAAACGTTTTCCATGGGCATGGGATAGAGCGATAGATAATAGATGGATGAATGGGTGGATGGATTGATATTATATTATATTACATTGAATCCCATCCCATCACATTATATTATATCATATTACACTCACTTGTGATTAATGGCTTCCTCTGTGATTATTGAAAAAATCTAAAATTTCATTCATTCATTATCTCACGCTTATCCTCTATTAGGGTCGCGGTGGGGTTCCCCATGCCCATCCAGGGGAGAACGTCTCGGGCGCTGGGCAGATAGACCCAGGACAGGGCGCCAATCCATCGCTGGGCACACACTCACTCACACAGACACACTCTAAATTGGGCAATTTTTGAGAATTCAATTAACTTGATCCACGTTTTTGGACTGTGGGAGGAAACCGGAGAACCCGGAGGAAACCCACGCAGACACGGGGAGAACATGGAAACTCCACCCAGATGGGGATTCGAACCGGGAATCACTAGCGCTGAGAGGCGAATGTGCTAACCACTAAGCCGCCAATCTAAAATTTGAAATTAATAATAATGAAACTAAAAACTATCATTTTGCTCAATGTAGTTTAAAATGTTTAACAGAGAGATTTCAAACCAAAGTTGTCAGTGTGAGGCTTTAAACTGCAGACAGAAAGCCACACTGACAGGAGGAGATTACATAAACTCTGCACTGACATGATCTTCTGCTGCCGGCCCAGGAACCCAACCCTAGATCATTTTTGCAAAGAAAGAAGAGCACTGACTACTGAAGCAGTATATTGTGAAATGAATGTAATACTAAAAGCAGATTCATTAAATTGTCTTTATTTTAAAAATGTAAAAAGGTCTTTGGGATGATTGTGGGGTTTCTGTTGGGTTTCAGTACTTCATTAAAAGCAGGACGCAGTTTAAGTTTGCCCTCATGAATGATGTTCCCGCAGGGTTCATAAGACGGCCATCATATGTCCATGGCTGGGATAGGATCATGCCCTTCACAATACTTCTGTACAGCTACCAACAACACATAAGACTTTAAAAGAAAGTCTGTAAGATTTCATGGCTACCGTGGGTCCTCTGCTTTTATTACACTTTACAAAAAAAAAAAAAAGAGAAGGGAATTAATGTCCTTGAGAAGCGAACATGTGGAGTTTATTTCTCCGAATGCCATTTTCTCCCTCTGCTTTGTTCTTTTTCCAACATGAGTCTGACTCACTGTTCTGCTGCAGTCTCCTCACTGAACCACTGAACGGAATCCGAGCATCACATTACAGCATGAAGGCTGCCAGACACGCAGGTCAGTGCAGGGATATCCGAGCTTGTAAAGAGCTTTAACTGGGATTTAAAACACAGCCGTGCTTCCATCCCCATCACAGATGAGGTGAAGTGCATCCTCCATCTCCCTTAACAAGGACGATGTCTCTGAGAAAACATATATAGACCATCTTTATATATATACAGATGAGGTAAAGTACATCCTTCATCTCCTTAAACAAGGATGTATCTGGAAGAACACATATAATATATACACAGATGAGGTGGAATGTATCCTCAACCTCCCTCAACATGAATGATGTATATGGGAAACACATGATGATGTATATGGGAAACACACACAATATATATATATATATATATATATATATATATATATATATATATATATATATGTGTGTATATATATATATATTTTTTCTTCATATATATTTACTATATATATACAGATGAGGTAAAGTGCATCCCTCATCTCCCTCAACAAGGATGATGTATCGAGACTCATCAGAAATCGAGACTCATCAGACCAGGCAACGTTTTTCCAATCTTCTATTGTCCAATTTCGATGAGCTTGTGCAAATTGTAGCCTCAGTTTCCTGTTCTTAGCTGAAAGGAGTGGCATCCGGTGTGGTCTTCTGCTGCTGTAGCCCATCTGCCTCAAAGTTCGACGTACTGTGCGTTTAGAGATGCTCTTCTGCCTACCTTGGTTGTAACGGGTGGCTATTTGAGTCACTGTTGCCTTTCTATCAGCTCGAACCAGTCTGGCCATTCTCCTCTGACCTCTGGCATCAACAAGGCATTTCCGCCCACAGAACTGCGGCTCACTGGATGTTTTTTCTTTTTCGGACCATTCTCTGTAAACCCTATAGATGGTTGTGCGTGAAAATCCCAGTAGATCAGCAGTTTCTGAAATACTCAGACCAGCCATTCTGGCACCAACAACCATGCCACGTTCAAAGGCACTCAAATCAAAATCACCTTTCTTCCCCATACTGATGCTCGGTTTGAACTGCAGGAGATTGTCTTGACCATGTCTACATGCCTAAATGCACTGAGTCATGTGATTGGCTGATTAGAAATTAAGTGTTAACGAGCAGTTGGACAGGTGTACCTAATAAAGTGGCCGGTGAGTGTATATATATATATATACAGTGGGTTGCAGAAGTATTCATACCCCTTGAACTTTTCCATATTTTGTCACATTACAACCACAAACATAAATATATTTCACTGGAATTTAATGTGAAAGACCAACACAAACTGGTATACAATTGTGAAGTGGAATGAAAGTTATACATGAATCAACAATTTTTTTACAAATAAAAAACTGAAAAGTGCGATGTGCAAAATTATTCAGCCCCCTTTTCCCTGAGTGCAACCAATTGCATTCAGAAGTTGCCTGATGACTG
>JAFMOD010000108.1:488983-492910 GCA_019802435.1 Corydoras maculifer | reverse complement strand
TATATTATATATAATATATATATTATATATTTTAATACACAACTCTATCTCACTGAACTTATTCATTCATTTATTATCTTCCACTTAATGAACTTAATAAATTTTTTTATTGCTATTATATTTTCATAATTACATTTTTATTCTACATTTTATTCTATATTTTATAACACTGATATATATATATATATATATATATATATATATATATATATATATATATATATATATATATATATATAGTTTGCATGTTCTCCCCGTGTCCGTGTGGGTTTCCTTCCTCCAGGTTCTATGGTTTCCTCCCACAGTCCAAAAACAGGGATCAAGTCATTTGAGTTCTCCAAATTGCCCAATATAGAGTGTGTTTGTATCTGAGTGAGTGTGTGTCCAGTGATAGATTGCCCCCCTGTCCTGCGCCTGAAACGTTCTTCCCTGGATGCGCGACCCTTGTATAGGATAAAGAGGAAGATAATGGATGGATGGAGATATATAAACATATAAATAAAATCCTGTGGGTTAGTAACATTCTAATGAAATACATTTACTGAAATAAGTTAAATACTTTCGTCAGAATTTTTCTGAATAAAGTGAAAATAAAGATCATTATCTCTTAAAAGAGAAAGAGAGAGAGAGAGAGAGAGAGAGAGAGAGAGAGAAAGAGAGATAGAGCACAAAGGAACTGATCTGATGATAATATTTGATTGTAATATTTTACTATATCAAACTTTTCAAACTTGGCTCGTCTCCTGTGTCTGCAGGCGCTGTGAGACCAAAACAGTCTCTGAACTCATTTTTTAATTCTTGGCAGCAAGAATCCGTAATGAAGCTTCTGTGTTTGCTGTTGGTTGAACGCTCGCGAATATGAGCTCATTTAATCTCATACAGCCCTCTGATACTAATAACATTCATAAACATGTATCATCATCATGATGCAATTGGTGGACTGAACAGGCTATATACCACCTAACATACAGCAGGTACATGTTGGGGGTGGGGTGGGGGGTCACCTGATCTCCATGCCCATGAACGTTTTGAACGCTGGGCAAGATGGGGTGCCAATCCACCACTGAGCAGCATTTGAAGAGTCTAATAAAGAAATGAATTAGAACTTATGTAAAGTTTAAAAATTCAATAAAAAAAATAAACAAAAACGTGTTTTTATTGTAAATCTGCAGCAAACGTGATTATTTAAACGTGATTGGTTAATGAATAAATGTCCAGATCAGTACTATAGTAACTTTGCTTTCACTATGTTATTATAAAATCAATAAAACAAATTATCCATCCATCCATTAACTTCCTCTTTATCCTCCACTAGGGTCACGGGTGAGGGTCCCCATGCCCATCCAGGGGAGAACGTTTCGGGCGCCAATCTATCACTGGACACACACTCACTCACACAGACACACTCTATATGGGGCAATTTGCAGAATTCAATTGACCTTGATCCATGTTTTGGGACTGTTGGAAGAAACCGGAGAACCCGGAGGAAACCCACGTGGACACGGGGAAAACATGCAAACTCCACCCAGATTGGGATTCGAACCGGGAATCCCTAGTGCTGAAATGAGAACATGCCGAACACTGTGCTGCCCAATAAAACTAAATTTAATAATAAAAAAAACATAAACTTAAAGGAGCACATGTTAAAAACAATTAACGTAAAGTTAATATTTTGTTATTTTGTAATTAGAGGGTAAACGGACAAGTCTGTTGCAGGACCCTGACCCGAAGATGTGTATCCTCCCACACTGTGATTTGCAAAATAGATCAGAAAAAAATTAAGTATAGTTTGTTAGGTTAGAAAAAATAAAACCAAAGTGCACTTACTGCGAAATTGTGAATGTTTATTGAAGTGCGAGAATATCCTAGTCATTTAATTTTCAGACTCACTCGCACTCCCAACCTTCACGTTATTTTAAAACACTGTCCCCTAACGAGTGGTACAATTTGTACAGCTCGAGTCCTCAGCGGAGCGTTTACGCCCTCTGCCACCCGCAAATAAAGATGGATGGACTAAACATGGTGGCACTTAAGGGTAAGCTGAGAAACCCCCAGGAAAATGTCAGGAATGCATTTGCACATGTTCTGCTTAACTGACCGCAGATATGCCGCGGCTCCGGCACAGATTGAAATTCCCCGGCTTTACGCTCGGCTCTGAGATCAGTCGGCGTGCTCCATGAAGAACGTGGCCTGTCCATGATATCGAAGATTGAACTGAGCATAAAACAAACGACACGCCTGAACGCCAGCGACAAGGTCTAGAATAAACTCTGAAAATTAAAGGACTGTCCGGCTCCTTCATCTCTCCGACATTAAAGATCCGGTTCTCGTCTTGTTTCATATGTTCTTTGGCGGCCGCTTCATCAACGCCAGATCCAGATCTTTCAGATGGCCCGTATCTGAGGATCTAAATCAATTGTTTGATCGTTTGATAAGAACGTAATCAAATCTATGAAAAGACAATGTCCTTGAAATGAGAAGCGCTGAAAGCAGAGGGAGTCAGCCAGCGGCCTGATTAATGCAGAGGGAGGGATGGCTGAGGCTGATAAGTGCCAGTTTATTAAGAGGATAACATCTCTGGAGGAGCTTCTCCTTAAAACATCGTCTTGTTTACACAGATACAGTAAAGTTAAGACTTTCTGAACAAGTGTCAGATTAAACAAGCAGAGACGGAACACACTTCCACCATAAAAATAATTATTATTAGTGTTTTATATTCAGGGTGAGGAAGCTGAAGGTAACCTATGCATGATACTTAAAGTGATGAAGATGCTGTGATTCTCACTGAGAGGGAGACAGGGAAATTAAGATTAGGATAAATTTGGAAGAATATACAGTTATTTATATTAATTTATATTTATTATTTATATTAATGTATTAATTTATATTAATTAATATATCAGCGATGGATTGGCGCCCTGTCCTGGGTCTATCTGCCCAGCGCCCGAGACGTTCTCCCCTGGATGGGCATGGGGAACCCCACCGCGACCCTAATATAGGATAAAGCGGAAGATAATGAATGAATGAATGAATAATTAATATATACAGTATATACAGTTGGAATCCCAATCTGGGTGGAGTTTGCATGTTCTCCCCATGTCCTTGTGGGTTTCCTCCGGGTTCTCCGGATTCCTCCCACAGACCAAAAACATGGTTCAAGGTTAATTGAATTCTTCAAATTGCCCTATATAGAGTGTGTGTGTGTTTGTGTGTGAGTGTGTGTCCAGAGATAGATTGCCCCCCTGTAAAGGGTGTATCTACCCAGCGCCCGAAAAGTTCTCCTTCCCCACCCTCCCACCCCGTGACCCTAATAGAGGATTCTCCACTGTATATATATATATATATATATATATATATATATATATATATATATATATATATATATACAGGTATATATATATATATATATATACAGTGGAGAACGTTTTGGGCGCTGGGCAGATAGACCCATGAGAGTATGGCAATCTATCACTGGACACACACTCTCACACACACACACACACACACACACACACTCTATATGGAGCAATTTAGAGCATATTATTTAACTTTAATCCACGTTTTTGGACTGTGGGAGGAAACCGGAAAACCCATAGGGACCATGGGGAGAACATGCAAACTCCCGATCAGGATTTGAAACTGGATCCCCAGCGCTGAGAGGAGAACATTTTAAACACTACGCCACTGCGCCGCCCTGTTGATTTTAATATTTCATATCAGTAAAAATGTAACGCAAACTTTGAGCTTTTCAAACGTTCCGCTGCAGATGGAGTTCTGAGCGTTTTTTAAAACTAACCTTCGGTGATGAACGTCTGACTGAAGACTTCAGAACTCAGCAGACTGAAACACGTACCGAGGGATCCGGCATTCTCCCGCGTTCTCCCGCCGTCTCGGCGCGGTACGAGGCCCGCGATCAGCTTTGTTTGG
>JAFMOD010000108.1:476483-483983 GCA_019802435.1 Corydoras maculifer | reverse complement strand
GATTCTAGTTTTCGAGCTTTATTTGAGCTGGATTCTGTATCACAGAGTTACATTTACATTTAGCTCAGGATAGACTCAGGACAGGACGCCAATCACTCATACAAAACACACTCTATATGGGGCAATTTAAAGCTTTCAATTTACCTTGAATCCTTGTTTTTTGACTGTGGGAGGAAACTGGAAAATCTGGAGGAAAGCCTGAAACACAGACACAGGGAGAACAGGGGGGGGGGGGGGGGGGGGGGGGGGGGGGGGGGGGGGGGGGGGGGGGGGGGGGGGGGGGGGGGGGGGGGGGGGGGGGGGGGGGGGGGGGGGGGGGGGGGAAATATATATATATATATATATATATATATATATATATATATATATATATATATATATATATGTATATATATATATACACACACACACACAAATAAAAAAAAAAAATAATAATAATAATATAAACCATAGCAATCTAGGGATGATACTATTGTAAGGACTAAGAAACAAAATAGCCCTGATTTCTATCCATTGATTAATTAATTAACACTGGTGAATAAAACAAACCTGCAGATGTAACATCAAAATACAAATCAATATTCTTTATTTCACTTACATGTATATTTTTTATTTAAACTCTTTACAATCTAAACAATTCAACAACAAAATAAATAAGAAAAAAAAAAAAAAAAAAAAAAAAAAAAAAAAAAAAAAAAAAAAAAAAAAAAAAAAAAAAAAAAAAAAAAAAAAAAAAACTACCACAACGAAGTGAAAATTTATTAATCGGGGATGAAAGAAAGAATAACGTCACTGCTGACAGAGACAAAGACTGTCGTCCGATTCGCCGTCTGATTAAAATAAAAAGATGTCATTAAAACGAAACGAATAAAGGTGTCCATATACAGGCATAAACGATGCGGAATGCAAAAAATAGAGGTATAAAATTATAAAATAAAAAATAGACTAAGTTGCCAGTTTACTGGTTGTTATATTTTAGGCGCCTAATAAACTGACAACTCTTGCGTTATTTTGAAATATTTGCTTATTCGTATTATGCACTTTAAATTCGATGGAAAATTTTAAATAGTATTTTTCTAGGTTTTTTTTTCCTCAACTTTTATCTGTGTCATAAACAAATATATTATGGTGTAATTTCGGGTTAGATCGACAGCGCACGCGTTCTTCAGATTAACATTTGAAAGCCACTCGAGCCCTTAGATCTGAGTTCAGAAGCAGTTTGGTGAAAGGGCCGCTGTTTTCCTCCAGCTGTGAGGGGAATGGAACCCACGGTCCAACGTTGCATTTTGTAAACATCGCAAATTATAGAGAAAGAGACGTACATGTTAACATACACATACATAATTAAGTATTACGTACATATATGTATCGCGATGAAGAAGAAAGCAGTTTATGGTTTGTCTGTCGGGCGGTCGCAGTGAACGGGCCAAATGTGCCAACCGATAAGTTTAATACTTAGATTTTACAAATCTGTCCTGTACACAAAGTGTCTCTGAAGACGTCCTCTCACTAAGAGGAATTCATATAAACTCAAAATAATTATTGACACTATTTTTTTTCTGACATTAGAGTTCAGGGTTACATCCACGTGGGTGGTGAGGGGCCGCGGGCAGCCCGATCCGGCCGGTCCAGTTGGGTGGACGAGCGCATGAGTTCGGTATTCCTCCAACCTTTCGGGATTTCAAATCATTTTCATGTTAAAACGCCGAGGTCCAGCACTCTGCTCGCCTTCCTCCGGAGAGGTCCCGTTGGACTTCGAGCGTGGCACGTATTCTATATCAATGTTGTTTTTGTGTTTCCCTTTCCCCCGACTCCAAACAAACAGGAGCAGAAAGCAGAAGAGCACAACTCCCAGGAATGTGAAACAACCCATGGCCGTGGAAACCAAAATAGTTTTTAAGTCCAGGCCAAAGGTCATGTTGGGGGTGTTGGTCCCGTTGGCAGCGGTGTTGTTCGGATCGATGTAGTACTGGGTCCTATTGGCGTAAAGTGAGCCCAGACTCTTGACCGCCAGCGATACCATCAGTGTGTCGTTACCGGCCGAGTTGGACGCCACACAGACGTAAACGCCGCCGTCCTGCAGTTCCACCGCCCTGATGTAGAGTGAACCGTTGTTGTGCACCACCACCCTCCCGTGAATCCTGTTGGTCAGATGTTTCCTGCGAGGGGTCACCCAGGATATAGTGGGGCGAGGTGTTCCCTCAGCACTGCAGTGCAGATGGGCGGGCTGCCCTTCCTCCACCGACACCAGCTGCGTTCGGTTCTCCCGGATCTTCGGCTTGGTGCAGGTCATGTGATAGGACAACAGGATTTCCTTGAACTCCTTGTCAGGACGCCCGCGGATTCCTTCGGGCGTGTTGCACTCAGGTTGTTCCTCGCCGAACGAGATGGAATGACGCTTCTGAAGAAGCCACATCAGCCGGCAGTCGCATACGAGCGGATTGCCGTTAATCAGCAGCATCTGCAGCGATTCCGGTGCCTGGAAGATCCCCTTCTCCAGCGTGTCCAGTCTATTGTGGGACACGTCGAGGACATTGAGCCACCTCAGACCTTGAAATGCATACGGCTCTATGGACATCAGTTGGGCGCCGGCTATTCTCAGCTCGCGGAGGTGCACCAGGTCGTGCAGAAGGCCTCCCTCCACCGTCCGGATGCGGCTGTAGGACAGGTTCAGGTGAGTTAGGTAAAGCATGTGACGCAGCGCCTGATAGGGGAATGATGACAGATTGGTGTTGGTGATGAAGAGGGTGGTGAGGTTCAGACCGTGCAGGCTGTTGGCCGGGAAGGCGTCCAACGACGGCCAGTTGTCAATCTCCAGGTGACGCAGCCGAAACAATTTCTTGAAGGAGTACGGGTGGAGGACGCTGATACCAAGGTGGCGCATGTGCAAGCTCGCCAGGTTGTGGAGGTGAGACAGGGCATCCGTGGGTACCAGGGTCAGGTTACAGCGTTCCAGAGTCAGGCTCTCCAAAGACAGCAGGCCATTGAAAGCACGGTGTGAGATGTAGACCAGCTCGTTGTCTCCGACTTCCAAAGACTTGAGATTATTTAAGTCTTGAAACATGTAGTCCACCAGGATGACGATTTTATTTTCACTAATATCAAGTACGGTGAGGTTCGAGAGGCCGGAGAAGACGCCCAGCGAGAGCAGCTTAATGCGGTTATCCTTCAAACTAAGCGTGTGTAAACTGGACAGGGAGTTGAAGGCGCCTGGTTCGACGTACGCGATGATATTGCCGCTCAGGTCCAGCTCTTCAATATGAGGGTACACGGAGAAGTCGTCTGGATTGATGGCCTGGATCCGGTTTTTGCTGAGGTCCAGGATCCGCGTCTCCATGGGGATGCCATCTGGAATGACCGGGTAGCGCTTACGATGGCAGACAACCGAGCGACTCTGAGCCGAGCACTCGCAACGGGAAGGGCAGCTGAGCGCGGAACCCAAGAAGAGCGCCACCAGGGCCAGTCCGAGCATCGGCTGCCAGCAGGATAAAGCCGTGTGCACCATGACTCGACTCGGACAGTCCACCATTTTGTCACGGCTCTATAAAGCACACAAAGAGAAAAAAAGGGAATTATTAATTCAATTAAATACAATAAAGTTACATTTGCATTATGTTTGGTCATTTATTGGATGCTTACAAGGTGAGCACAGGGTTAATCACAGCGCCCTCTGGAGTAATAAAGGTTAAGGGTCTTGCTCAACAACCCACACTGGTAACTTCAGAGGACCTGAGAACCCACAACCTTCAGATTGACAGTCCAACACCCTGACCACTGAGCTACTGCGCCCTCAGTTAGATAAGATAAACCTTTATTTGTCCCACAATGGGGAAATTCACAACAATGAACGACTTTCATTATTCTGAGTGCCATATATTTGTATTATTATTAATAGTTTTAAAAGTTTTTTGGCTTTCTTCTCTCGCATCTTTCAAACTTTTGTCACAGTTTTGGCAGGACACGTCCGGCTCATTGGTGAAATGAGTGCTCGTAAACAGCTAAGGAATCGGATAAAGCGTTCCCAAGATTTTCCAATTTTTTAAAGCCAAAATTCCGATTCACTTTGCATTGCTGTGATTTTTGCACTCGCGTAACTCGGCCAATTTTTGACGTACAATAACGGAATTCGCAGGAATCGGAGATGGCCACAGCGAGACCAGTCCTCTGAAATCGCACTCTGCGTTCACTCCTGAACACTCTTCAAATTTGGCCGAGTTGATTTCCTATGGGACAAACTTGGAGTAACTTGGTCCAATTTTGAGCTACGCGAACCTCGTCACGCCCTGAGTGTTGTGCAGAGACACCCACCATCCAAAACCGCAAAAACTGATTGCACACCCCCCACGCACCCGGCCATGCCCATTTTTGGTCCCATTCACAAATTTTTTTTGTGATATTAACACCGTTCCAAGGGCATCACGGTGGCTTAGTGGTTGGCATGTTCTCGTTCCTGGTTTAAATCCCAATTAGGGTGGAGTTTGCATGTTCTCCCCATGTCTGCGTGGGTTTCTTCCGGGTTCTCCGGCTTCCTCTTACAGTCCAAAAACATGGATAAAGGTCAATTGAGTTCTTTAAATTGCCCCATATAGAGTGTGTTTGTGAGTGAGTGAGTGTTCTGTCCTGGGTGTTCTCCCCTGAATGGGCATGGGGAACCCCCCCGCGACCCTAGTAGGAGGATAAAGCAGAACCATTGATGTAACCCCGGCTTATAGAACCCTGTTACCTTCACCTCGTTTACTGATTTACTTTGTATACACTGTGTCTGCTACGGCCACGTTGCACCTTTCTAGTTTTAGTTTACAGTACACATTCACGTTTTATTTACATTTATTTACAAAAACCATTTGCAAGATCAAGACATTTGAGTTTGGAGTTGATAACATTGTTGGTGAAGTTTTAAAGACTAAACTGCGAGGGTGTGATGGGCGGAGCCTGTAGATAGGAGGATGCTGTTTACCTGCACTGCCTCCTGTCTGCAGCCCGCAGCCATTATGGTCTTGCACCGCATTCACTTTTAGCATTAAAGATTCTAACAGTCTTTCTGTCCTCCGTCGGTTCAGATCGTTTGTTCAGTCCGTGCTAACAGATGTCCTGCCTTTCATTTTTTATTTCGCATTGTTCCCGAAGTTGAATTTACTTTAAATACAATTTAAACTGTAATGATAATGAACAATGAGTTTAGCGTGAGGTCAGACGGCAACATGTACCTTTAAAGAGACGTGATGCAACCCGAACTCAGAGATGTGCAACGCCGTTGCTTTGAAGCATTGAAAATGAGTACGATCGACCTCGATGCTGCTGGAATATGTTTTTCAGATCATGGAGCTTAGACATTATTAATTAACTCATTAGAAAGAAAGAGAAACAGCTTTAGATGAAATGTTGGAACGCGATGTACATGTGCTGTGTTTATTAATTTGACCTTTATCTGATTCTTTTAAATGAGTTATTTTTTTCATTGATATTGGACTGGTTTTAAATAGTAAAACATTAAAAAGTAAAGAAGACAAATCAGCATGTTGCCTCACCACAACCTTGAGCTTCCACAGTCTGAAAACCCAAATCCAAAAAACGGAAGAAAATTCATTTAAGTGGCAAAAAAATGTTAAAAAGTCCGCGATAAGCTCATCGTTTATCATTAAGGTCAAAGTCACATGGCTACTGACCTTCAAAGAGTGCTTCATAAATATGAAACCATATTATAATAAATACCAAACGTAACTTATTCCCTGCTTTTGTTAAAAAAAATGCCAAATTAGAATTATTCATGATTTTCTATCCATCCATCCATCCATCCATTATCTTCTGTTTATCGTCTATTAGGGTCGTGGGGGGGGGGGTTCTCCATGCCCATCCAGGAGAGAACGTCTCGGGCGCTGGGCAGATACACCCAGGACAGGATGCCAATCTGTCACTGGACACACACTCACTCACACACACACACACACACACTCTATATGGGGCAGTTTGGAGATTTTAATTGATCCATGTTTTTGTACTGTGAGAGGAAACCGGAAAACCCGGAGGAAACCCACGCGGACACGGGGAGAACATGCAAACTCCACCCAGATTGGGATTCGAACGTGGAATCCCTAGTGCTGAGAGAAGAACATGCAAAACACTAAGCCATTATACATGATTTTATTTAATGAATTGAATAATGCATTGTTTTTTATTAAAGTCTAAATCTACAGGATGTAATAAAGCATGCAGAAGATGACATTCTGAGAGCAGTTTGCATGTTCTCCCTAAATCAGAGCAATCTCTCCACTGTTTGTGTATTTCTGATTGTTTGGTTGTATTTTCGTTATTAGCGTATTGGTTTTCCTGTTCCAGCATTCCCTTCGCAGATGATCTGCATTCATTCTGGGTACTTTCCCTGCTGCATTTCCATTTCCGGCCTCTTGTATGCACTCTGATTGAATCTCACACTCTATGTAAATATCTTCGCTGGCGGGGAACAGCCACTTGTCATGATGGCAGGAACAGGATTGCCCAACTTTATCTTTTTGCGTGACCCGGGCTTTCTGTTTTTCCTCGTTGTATGTTGACGGTTTCATAAACAACAGAAAAGCTGTGTTTGCAGGAACCAGAATCGCTTTTATAGAACAGTGAGTGCTGAGCTGACGACGACGACAAAAAAAAAACAACTTTTAAATGAAAACCAGTGGAAATGAATTAATTATTTTAAAATTCAGATCAAAGCACAGTTCTAAAAATATATATCACTCAAGAAGAAAAGTAATAATATAGGTCTTTAAAAAATATCAGGTTTAGTGTATATATATATATATATATATATATATATATATATATATATATATATATATATATATATATGGCGGCACGGTGGCTTAGTGGTTAGCATGTTCGCCTCTCAGCGCTAGGGATTCCCGGTTCGAATCCCCATCTGGGTGGAGTTTCCATGTTCTCCCCGTGTCTGCGTGGGTTTCCTCCGGGTTCTCCGGTTTCCTCCCACAGTCCAAAAACATGGATTAAGTTAATTGAATTCTCAAAATTGCCCCATATAGAGTGTGTCTGTGTGAGTGAGTGTGTGCCCAGCGATGGATTGGCGCTCTGTCCTGGGTCTATCTGCCCAGCGCCCGAGACGTTCTCCCCTGGATGGGCATGGGGAACCCAACCGCGAGACCCTAATAGAGGATAAGCGGGAGATAATGAATGATATATATATATATATATATATATATATATATATATATATATATATATATATATATATATATATATATATATATATATATATGAGGGCGGCACGGTGGCTTAGTGGTTAGCACGTTCTCCTCCCAGCGCCAGGGATTTCCGGTTTGAATCCCAATCTGGGTTCCTCCAGATAAGATAAGATAAGATAAGACAGACCTTTATATGTCCCACAAATAAATCAGCAGTAGTTACATTAGAAGAAAGATAAAAAAGGTACTTAGTCATTAGAAAGACATTTAAAAAACTAGGAAAAAAGTGGTTGGCATGTTCTCGTCTCAG
>JAFMOD010000108.1:424176-439779 GCA_019802435.1 Corydoras maculifer | reverse complement strand
TTGCACTCAGGGAAAAGGGGGCTGAATAATTTTGCACATCGCACTTTTCAGTTTTTTATTTGTAAAAAAATTGTTGATTCATGTATAACTTTCATTCCACTTCACAATTGTATACCACTTTGTGTTGGTCTGTCACATTAAATTCCAGTGAAATATATTTATGTTTGTGGTTGTAATGTGACAAAATATGGAAAAGTTCAAGGGGTATGAATACTTTTGCAACCCACTGTATATATATAGGGCAGCATGTTGGCTTAGTGTTTAGCATGTTCTCCTCTCAGCACTAGGGATTCCCAGTTCGAATTCCCATCTGGGTGGAGTTTCCATGTTCTCCCCGTGTCCGTGTGGTTTCCTCCGGGTTCTTTGGTTTCCTCCCACAGTCCAAAAACATGGATCAAGGTAAAGGTCAATTTAGTTCTCCAAATTGCCCCATGTAGAGTGTGTTTGTGGGTGTGTGTGTGTCCAGTGATAGATTGGCGTCCTGTCCTGGGTGTATCTGCCTAGCGCCCGAAATGTTCTCTCCTGGATGGGCATAGGAAATCCCCCCACGACCCCAATAGAGGATAAATAATGGGAATAATTTACAGGATAAATAAAGCGGAAGATAATAGATGGATATATATATATATATATATATATATATATATATATATATATATATATATATATATATATATATACATACACTTACAGACAGAGTAAATGAAAGTAGTACTAAGTACTAATCCATCAAAAAACCTACGCTCAACCCAAATTTGGTCGAGAGCTACAGACCTGTTTCTCTCTTACCTTTCCTGTCTAAAACACTTGAACGGATCGTATCCACACAGGTCTCCACATTTCTTAATCAGAACAATCTCCTTGATCCCAATCAGTCCGGTTTTAGATGTGGTCACTCCACGGAGACAGCTTTGCTCTCTGTGATTGACTCACTTAAAACTGCCAAAGCCAAATCTCAATCCTCGGTCCTCATTTTGTTAGACCTTTCCTCTTCTCACTATACATGACATCACTGAGCACGGTCATCCAGGCGCATGGTTTCTCTTACCACTGCTATGCTGATGACACTCAGCTTTATCTGTCTTTTGCCCCTGATGACACCACCATCTCAAATCGGGTATCTGCCTGCCTCACCGACATATCTGTTTGGATGAAGGCCCGTCATCTCAAATTAAACTTAGAAAAAACAGAGCTTCTCATTATCCCAGCTAAACCCTCAATCCATCACGACCTGACCTTCCAAATTGATGGCTCCACAATCTCCCCTACAGATTCGGTCCGGAACCTTGGCTTCACAATAGACTCCCACCTTAAACTCTCTGATCATGTTATCAAAACTGCCCGTTCCTGTAGATTCCTCCTTTACAACATAAGGAAGATCAGACCCTTTTTGACTGAACATGCTACTCAACTGCTTGTTCAAGCCCTAGTTCTATCCAGGCTCGATTATTGTAATGCGCTACTTGCCGGTATCCCAGCTTCCACAATCCGATCTTTTCAACTAATTCAAAACTCTGCAGCCTGACAGCCCAAGCGAACTCATGTCACTCCTTTACTCACTTCCCTCCATTGGCTTCCTGTAGCTGCTCACATTCAGTACAAGTCACTAACTCTAGCATACAGAACCATTGCTGGACCTTCCCCCTCCTACCTTCACCCCATCTTTCCTAAATACACTCCGACCCGCTCTCTTCGCTCCAGCGATGATCGCCGCCTGACGATTCCACCTCACCGAGGAGCTAATTCGCACTCCGTGGTGTTCACCACTGCAAAATGGTGGAATGCTCTTCCCAAATCTGTCCGTAAGGCAGAATCACTGAACAGTTTTAAAAAATTACTGAAGACACATCTCTTTAACAAATACCTGTTGTAATAAAAAAATAATAATAAAAAATAAAAAAAAAGGGGGGGGGGGTTGGGGCGTGTGCCGCGACATCGAATAACATTCAGCTTTGATGAATTTACAGTATAGTTGGTTTTCTGCATAACTTCTGACTTGTAGTGTTCTCATTTGTAAGTCGCTTTGGATAAAAGCGTCTGCTAAATGACTAAATGTAAATGTAAGATGAGATGAAATAAAAATATAAAAAAAAAAACTATAAATCTGCAATAATATATTATTATTCATTCATTCATTATCTCCCGCTTTTGTCCTCTATTAGGGTCGCGGTGGGGTTCCCCATGCCCATCCAGGGGAGAACGTCTCGGGCGCTGGGCAGATAGACCCAGGACAGGGCGCCAATCCATCGCTGGGCAATTTTATTATTATTATTATTATTATTATTATTATTATTATTATTATTATTATTATTGTTATTGTTACTGTTACTATTATTAATATTATTATTATTATTATTATTATTATTATTATTATTATTATTATTATTATTATCATCATCATTATTGTTATTATTATTATTATTTCATATTATTATTATTATTATTATTATTATTATCATTATCATTATCATTATCATTATCATTATGGAAGGAACAGTGGTGTATTGTTTAGCACGTTCTCCTCTCAGCCCCTGGTTGGAGTTTCCATGTTCTCCCCGTGTCCACATGGGTTTCCTCTGGGTTCTCTGGTTTACTCCCACAGTCCAAAACCATGGATTCAAGGTGGGTTGAATGCTTTAAATTGCCCCATATAGAGTGTGGTTGTGTGAGTGAGGGTGTGTCCAGTGATAGATTGGCGTCCTGTCCTGGGTGTGCCCCGCACCCCTGGATAGTGCCTGGATAGCCCCTGGATGGACATTAAGAAACAACAACCCCCCCCCTGCACCTCCCTGTGACCCTATTATTATCATAATCAATAATTATAATTATTATTAGGGTTTATATGCATGTGCGTGTGCGTGTGTATGAGAGTGTGTGTCTTTCCTCTAAATAGATGGATAGAGATAGATACTTTATCGATCCCAAAAGGAAATTCACGTGACCTTGTCAGGGTCTCTGGAATACCTTTTGAGCTCTATGAGTGCGTGGAAAGGCTCCACCCCCCCCCCATACACCCCCAATCAAAAGAACATATTTGAAATGTAATTAAATAAATACAGAGAGTGCATTTTATGCAGGCCAGCATAAGGTAGGTAGGATTTGGTAGGTTCTCCCCATGTCTTCCCAGGACAGCTGCTTGCAGACCGACTCTGAGCTCACTGAGCGGGTCTGTGATCTGAAAGCATCCGTTCTGGTTCTGTGTAAAGGGCAGCCGGCCGAACCAGTGCAGGTTAGTGTGTGTGCAGTGAGCGACGTCTGCAGGGGGGGCTGCGCTAAGGTCAAGACGTGGTGTTGAGGTTGGAGAAGGATGGGGGCTCTCAAATAAACCTGTCTGGCCGACATTTATTTTGGCGCAGCGGGGTCGCGGCTCGGATGGTAAACACACAGGGGGATGGCCTCGGCTTTGAAGACGAACGCTGTGTCTGATTTCATGATGCAGCTGTCTCTTTGGTAGACTTAAAATACATGTATACGCAACGCATACGCATTTCAGCCGCCCCACCCCCCACACACAGACAGACTAACAAAGGAGCAAACAATGCCATCTGCATCTATTGAGATGTTGTGGCAGCCGTGTGATGCCGCTGCTCGTTTGCAGCCGATTGCCTCCTGCGCAGACAAGGGCAGATGGTTCACGTCTGTGTTGTTGATCCATCCATTTCTCTCGCCTGTAAGTCTCCGCCAAGATCGATGAACTTCTTATCTTATCTCAGCCTGATGGGAGGAGCTTCGCTGATATTGATGAATATCACGACAAACGAGAAGAATTCAATGAGCCGTGGCTTAAATTGATTAAATAGATCTTTAAAGCTGATTGGCTGAGCTGGCTGTCCAGCCGTGACGTCATTCACATTCGTATCAATGTATGATATCCATCCACCCATCCATTATCTTCTGCTTTATCCTCTATTAGTGTTGCGGGGGGGTTTCCCCATGCCCATCCAGGAGAGAACGTTTCAGGCGCTGGGCAGATACACCCAGGACAGGGCGCCAATCTATCGCTGGGCACACACTCACTCACACAAACACAGTCTATATGGGGCAATTTGGAGAATTCAATAGACTTGATCCATGTTTTTGGACTGTGGGAGGAAACCGGAGAACCCGGAGGAAACCCACGCGGACACGGGGAGAACATGCAAAATCCCCAGCGCTGAGAGGCAAACGTAATAACCGCTAAGCTGCCGTGCCACCCGTGATATGCAATACATTATTATAATCATAAAATACAGATTAATATAAACAGAGATCAGCAGAGACCTGTTACACTGTTTATAAACTGTGTTCTGTAATTTGGCCGCTAGAGGGCAGTATGATCGTTTGAGAAATTAGAATCCTGTTACTTTATAAACCAGACTAGATTACATCGCGGAACATAAGATTATTAACCATTTTGCATTTAATAAACACATTTCTGAATCAAAGCTTGTTTTTTTTATTATAGTGCGTTTGTAAGTGTTTTATTAAAGCAATCAGACATTGAGGTTGTGTATTATTGTAAATAAATCACGTAAAGAGATGGAACTGTACTCCACTACATGCCGGGACTAATAACACCTCTTTATGGGATTTATTAGCAATAATGTCACGCCCTCTCGTACCATATTAATTTATTACAACATTTTAATCAAGGCTTTTTTGCTTTACAACATTAAATAAATTAATCACACAGCAATGAAATCTGGTTGAAGATTTAAGTTCAAATTTTTATTTTAATTAACTGTTAAATCACAACAGATTTTCCGTGAATATGAAAAATTAAAAAAGAATGCTTTAGGTAAATCCTCAGTCTGTCTGAATATTAAAATGATATTTAATTATTTTTTATTATAAAGTTCTGCTTTAACACTTAAACGTGTCTCAGAGTTGTTTTAATTTACTATTTCAAAGCGCGGTTAGTTAAATAAAATTCATTTATTAATGGAACATTACAAAAAACGAAGCAGTGTTTGCAGTAAAGCCCGACTGAGACGAGGCAGATAATTAATATCCATCCATCGATTATCTTCCGCTCTATTAGGGTCGCAGGGGGTTAGGGGTTCACATGGCTGTATAAATACCACCGGTCATCCATCCATCCATCCATTATCTTTCACTTTATCCTCTATTAGGGTTGTGGTGGGGTTCCCCATGCCCATCCAGGGGAGAATGTTTTGAGCGCTGGGCAAATACACCCAGGACAGGAGGGCAATCTATTACTGGACACACACTCACTCACACACAAACTCTATTTGGTGCAATTTGGAGAATTCAATTGACCTTGATCCCTGTTTTTGGACTGTGGGAGGAAACCGGAGAACCCGGAGGAAACCCACGCAGAAACGGGGAGGACATGGAAACTCTATCCAGATGGGGACTCGAATTGGGAATCCCTAGTCCTAAAAGGAGAACATGCTAAACCATTAAGCCAATGTGCCACCCCCAGATAATTAATATAAATCTGAAAACACATTCCAGTTAAAGCGTCGGTGGCTGAGTTTCTCTTTGATGTGTGATTGATCCACAGTGCTCCACGTGGCAGTGGGACGGTGTGAGACGATGTGAGACGGTGTGTAAGGTGCATGAACTCATAATAAAGCTCCTCCACAGAGTCAATGTGTGATTCATGTCTGCAAAACGTTGTGGTGGAGCAGTGTTTATAATCACGCTGATGTTTGGATGAATTGCCTTTCATGACGCAGGTTTCATCACTTCATCCGTCCCCAGCGTCGGCGTGCCATCCATTCTGCATGCAAATAAACGTCTTTGAAACGCAGGCCGATTTCTTCACCTATTTTAAGAGCAAAGACAAATGAACCTGATACGGTTTTGCTTGCAGCAGCGTTTTCCAGCAGAGATGCATTTCTCAGAAGTACAGTACGAATAGAATAGCGCGCATGTGTGTGTGTGTGTAGACAGACGATTTAATTAAAGCAAAGAATATATATTTTTAAGAATCTATATATTCAAGAAAAACCTGTTGGTGTAATTTAACACTTTTTATTCATTTAAAATACAATGGACTTAATTCTTTAATCAGATTCCATTGCTGTCTGATTAATTAATTTAATGTTGTAAAGCAAAAAAAGCCCTGATTAAAACATTATAATAAAGTGAAGGGCGTGGTATTGTTCTGAATAAACTCCATAAAGAGGTGTTATTAGTCCCAGCGTGTAGTGTACAGCTCCCCCTCTTTACGTGATTTATTCACAATAATACACAACCTCAAGTGTCTGATTGCTTTAATAAAACACTTATAAATACACTTTAATAAAAAAAAAGAAGCTTTAATTCAGAAATGTGTTTATTAAAAGCAAAATTGTTAATAATCTGATTTTTCGAGATGTAATCTAGTTTTTAAAGTGAACGCTGATCGCTGAGTAACAGGATTCCGGTTCCTCTAACGATCATATAGTGCCATCTAATGACCGAATTACAGAACACACCCCTGAGGTGCTGCCCATTTAATTGGCGTGACAAAATGAACAGCAGTGGGCGGAGTCAGAGGTCAGTGGTTGTGTCATGAGGAGTAAATGGCGTGCGGGCTGAAGCTGAGTGAAGGCAACATCGGGTGGGCTTTATTAAACTTCACCTAACTGAGACAGGCGGGGAACCGAGGGCCCACTCCGTCCTCCGGCTCTCCGAGAGTCAGTGTATGAGTACAAGCGTATGAGTTCTGTCAAACAGAACGGGACGTGGCGCGAGGCGAGTGCCGCAGTAAATTGAACATGAAGGAGGAAATGTCAAAAGAAAAAAGAAAAGAAAAGAAACACAGTGCGTTTCTTAAAGGTGTTTCAGGAAGAGAAACCGGCCTGGACTTTGCACCCGCCGCCCTCACCGCCCCGCTATGCTTTTAATTTCTTATTGATTTTTAATGCAGTTATTGATTCCGGTTGACAGTGCCGAGCACATGCTGGAAATTCAGCTGGCGTGCTGAAGCTTTTTCACCCTAACACCCTGGAGAGAACCTGGACTGAACCTGGAGAGAACCTGGAGACCCCGGGGACCCCGCTGAGCTGAGCTGAGTTATAGACAGAGCTCTGAACGCTGCGCAGATAAACAAAAAAACAAAAAAAAAAACAGATTTTTATGATGCGTTTGAGTCGAAATCCTAGGATTCAACTGTCCTTTAATCTGTCCATCCACCTTCTCATCTATAATCTGACACACTTGCACACACACATAAACATGTACAGAACACACACTCACACAAACATACCCCCCCCCCCACACACACACATGTTCACAACACACACACACAAACACGCATGCACACAAACTCAACCACACACACACACACACACACACACACACACACACACACACACACACACACACAAATACACAAATCATTAAACCAAAGACAAAAAAGTTTGCATGTTATTCACATTTACACACACACACACACACACACACACACACAGGTGTGCTTCTCTGTACTTTTTTTAGTAACTAATGGTCAGGATGGTGTCACCAGTTTGTCCCATTTTCATGAACATGTGACATTTAGGAGAAGCGGGGACTGTAAAGCACCTGGGGCATCCTGCAGGCTAAGAACTGCTGACCCAACATTCACCCACACACACACACACACACCCTCACACACACACACAAACAAACAAGTACACAACTTCTCCTGCATGCTGCAGAAGCAAACTTCTGCTGACTGCCCTGCAGCTGTACTTACTGAGGAGCGGAAGAGAACGCCGAATTGCATCCAACAGAAAGCGTACAATTAAACTGCAGCTGTTTTTATTGTTTATGAAACACGACGTCTTTATTACAAAGAATAATAAAAGTTTGCTTTAACATTAAACAGTTCTGTTAAAATAACTGATGTTTTTTGAAGGTGCTGGCTTTAATCACGCAGCCTGTGGCGTTACGTCTGAATTATTATTATTTTAAATGAACAGTGTTAGGGCGGCACGGTGGCTTAGTGGTTGGCATGTTCTCCTCTCAGCACTAGGGATTCCTGGTTGAGGATCCCCATCTGGGTGGCATGTCCTTCCCGTGGCCACGTGGGTTTCCTCCTGGTTCTCTGGTTTCCTCCCACAGTCCAAAAACATAGATCAAGTCAATTGAATTCTCCAAATTGCCCCATGTAGAGTGTGTGAGTGAGTGTGTGTCCAGTGATAGATTTGCGTCCTGTCCTGGGTGTATCTGCCCAGCGCCTGAAACGTTCTCCCCTGGATGGGCATGGGGAACCCCACCGCAACCCTAATAGAGGATAAAGTGAAAGATAATGGATGGATGGATGGATGAATGGTGGTATTTATACAGCCATGTGAACACACTCCTCACGAGCTGCATGGTTCCAGCAGGGTCGCGGGGGGTCTCCCATGCCCATCCAGGGGAGAACGTTTCGGGCGCTGGGCAGATACACCCAGGACAGGACGCCAATCTATCACTGGACACACACTCACACTTTATATGGGGCAATTTGGAGAACATAATTGACCTTGATCCATGTTTTTGGACTGTGGGAGGAAACCGGAGAACCCAGAGGAAACCCACATGGACATGGGGAGAACATGGAAACTCCACCCAGATGGGGATTCGAACAGGAATCCCTAGTGCTGCGTGGAGAACATGCCAACCACTAAGCCACTGTGCTGCCCAAAATAAAAATCTATTATTCTTTTTTGTTTAATCACATGAGGATCTAACAGAGGGGTCAGAGATTAGGTTATAGAACCTTACACAGCGCTCGGTTCTAATGCGAGACCTACGGAACGGTGGAGCTTTGTTTTTTTTTAATGATGAGAACCGAACCGGTCTTGTTTAAATTTTTTTTTTACCTGTGACCTCCTTCTATTCTCACTTTCATTTTGCCCCATGTGTGGTATCAGCATTTCTCTTAACAGGATGATCCACAGTGCCAGGGTTCCATGCTCACCAACTGTTTTCCCATTTCCTCTCAAGGTGATAGAAATGAGAAATTGAGGGTGGGGAGATGGAGAGGTGGATGTGGCCTTCACAGCCATACGGCGCGGCGACGTTTCAGGAAGAATGAGTCGAATCTACGGGAGAGGGGCGGAGGGGTTTTTTTCATATTGAAATCGCAGAGAGGTTCAGGTGTTTTCTCTCGGCTTGCTCGCTGAGAGAGGACGTGGAGCTCAAACATCCACCATGGTGAAGTCATCAGTGGATCTGTGGAAACTGAAGGCCTCTCCGCATGTGATTCGGTGATGGAGGTCCGTACACTCCATTAACGCAGCGCTTCACCCGCAGCACGTTCGGCCGCGCCGTGAGTCGGCAGACGTTTACGGGGACGGCTGCGTACTGACGTTCTGCACTCCTCTGTTCGACCAAACACCTGCTAATGACCGCACCTTATTATAACAACCTCACCCTATCATAGTAACCCCACCCTATAATAATAACCACACTCTATAATATCTATCCTCACCCTATAATAACCTCACCCCTCATAATAACCTCACCTTATAATAACCGCACCTTATTATAATGACCGCACCTTATAATAACAATCTCACCCTATCATGGTAAACTCACCTTACCATAACCGCACCCTATCACAACAATTGCAACTTATCATAATAACCTCACCCTATCATAATAACCTCACCCTATCATAATAACCTCACCCTATCATAATAACCTCACCTTACCATAACCACACCCTATCACAAAAACCACACCCAATCACAATAACCACACCCTATAATAACAACCGCACCCTATCACAATAACCACACCCTATCACAATAACCGCACCCTATCACAATAACCACACCCTATAATAACAACCGCACCCTAACACAATAACTGCACCCTATCATAATAACCTCACTTTACCATAACCACACACTATGACAATAACTGCACCTTATAAAAACAACCACACCCTATAATAACAACCGCACCCTATCACAATAACCGCACCCTATCACAATAACCGCACCCTATCATAATAACCTCACCTTACCATAACCACACACTATCACAATAACCGCTCCCTATTATAATAACCTCACCTTACCATAACCACACCCTAACACAATAACTGCACCTTATAATAACAACCACACCCTATAATAACAACCGTACCCTATCATAATAACCTCATCCTATCATAACCTCACCTTGTTATAACAACCACAATTTACCATAACCATACCATATGATAACTGGACCTAATGATGGCTGAACCTTACCATATAATAACCGCACCATATGTACGATAACCGCACCCTATAATAACACCCATACCCTATAATGACTAAAATTACCATAACCGCACCCTACAATAACAACCACACCTTATAATAACTAAACCTTATCATGACAACCTTATAATAACCGGACCCTATACTGTACTACTAACTGCACTCTATAATAACCGCACCTTATAATAACAGGATCCTATAATAATAACCGCACCTAATAATGACTGAACCTTATAATAACCGCTCCATATACAATAACTGCACCCTATAACAACCACACCGCATGACTGAAATTACCATAAACGCACCCTACAATAACAACCACACCTTATAATAACTAAACATTATCATGACAACCACACCTTATAATAACAGGACCCTATAATAATAACCACACCTTATAATAAAAAAAAACGCACCTTATTATTCAGTTATACAACTGCACCTTACTATAACAACCGTGCCTTAAAATAACCGCACCCTATAGTAACAACTGCATCTTATAATAACCACATCTTATAATGACTGAACCTTACAATAACATGAACATGAGGACAGGGTGTGAGCGTGTCCTCTGAAGCCTGTAAGGACCTCACAGACGAATAATCAGACGGAGCATGTTTTCTGCTCCACGCTCTTATTTAAAGCCGTCTTTAATGTGGATCATGACGTCACACTTACACATTAGATCTGCAGCATTTAAGGTCTGATTTATTTCTATCAGCTCTTTTTATCGTCGCTCTTTTCTCCTCAGCTGCACGGATTGCAGAATATTCCGTCTTCAGATTAATCCCTGACTCTTTCTCGCTGTCACTTGCGCAGATTTAGTCATTCATTTTGCGCCTGAGAAAAAATGTGATGGTCAGTAATGAGTTTTTTTTTTCCTTTTCTAAGAACCATGACATTTTTGCCGACAAAGCAATCAGCACACAGGAGGAGGAGGACCTTTCATTGGTCCTTTAAATTCTTGTTGTTTCGCTTCTAAAGATCTTAGATTACAATAAAGTCAGGATTATCTCATCCCATCGTCCTCCTCCTGCTTCCGCGACCCATACATATTTTTTATCTCCATTTTAGTACATTTATTGTAATACATTTTACAGTGAGAATGCTGACGGTTTCAGCTTTAAATAAATATTTCAACCTAGTTTAATACTAAGGGTGGCATGTTGGCTTAGTGGTTGGCATGTTCTTCTCTCAGCGCTAGGGATTCCCGGTTCAAATGCCCATCTTGGTGGAGTTTGCATGTTCTTCCCGGGTCTGCGGGTTCTCCAGTTTCTTCCCACAGTCCAAAAACATGAATCAAGGTCAATTGAATTCTGCAAATTGCCCCATATAGAGTGTGTCAGTGATAGATTTCCCCCCTGTCCTGGGTGTATCTGTCCAGCGCCCAAAACATTCTCCCCTGGATGGGAATGGGGACCCCCCCACCCCCACGACCCTAATAGAGGATAAAGCGGAGGATGGATGGATGGATGGATGGATGGACGGAGGGACGGACGGACGCACAGACACTGTACTCTTTTCATTCGTTTCTAACGTTTATTATGTTTTTCTGGTCTCTTCTTTATATTCTGGTATTTTCTTTAAAGTTAGGCTTTAGGGCACACCTGTTTTTTTATTGTATTTCCTTTTTATTTTTATTTTATTTTACACACACATACACACTTTTCAGCGACTCCAAAGAGAAATTTTGTGGCAGTGTCTGAACACAGCAATGGGAGGCAGGTCTCCGGATTAAATGACAGCTCTGACATTTTGCCAAATAACATCATGTTTCACTTTTTTTTAAATGTAAGACGAAGCGACATTTCTCAACAAAGCTCAGTTCTCTTTACCATGAAACCCGGAATGCGGAATCTGAGCCCTTAGAACACTGATAACATTATATAACATTTATTATATATCCATAGAGTCTGAAATGTGGCTGGGAACTTCTCTATTTATTATTATTATTATTATTATTATTATTATTATTATTATTATTATTATTATCCCATTCATCCAGTATCTTCCGCTTTATCCTATATTAGGGTCGTGGGGGGGGGGGGGGGGTTCCCCATGCCCATCCAGGGGAGAACGTTTCGGGCGCTGGGCAGATACACCCAGGACAGGGCGACAATCTATCACTGAACACACACTCACTCACACAAACACACTCTATATGGGGCAATTTGGAGAATTCAATTGACCTTGATTGTTTTTGAACTGTGGGAGGAATCTGGAGAACCCGGAGGAAACCCACACGGCCACGGGGAGAACATGCAAACTCCACCCAGATTGGGATTCAAACCTGGAATCCGAGAACATGCCAACCACTAAGCCACCGTGCCGCCCTATTATTATTATTATTATTATTACTATTATTATTAATTAATTAATGACAGTTATAATGATAAGAAGGAAAAAAGTAGAAAAGGATTTAACTACATTTGTCAGCTTAGTGATTAGCATGTTCTCCTCGCAGCACTGAGGTTCCATGTTTGAATTCTAATCTGGGTGGAGTTTGCATGTTCTCCCCATGTCCATGTGGGTTTCCTTTGGGTTCTCCGGTTTACTCCCACAGTCCAAAAACATGGATTCAAGATAAAATGAATGCTCTAAATTACTCCATATAGAGTGTCTGTGTGCCGTGTCTGCATTAGTAAGCAATAGACTCTTGCCCTGTCCTGGGTGTATCTGCCCAGTGCACGAACCGCTGAGAGCCGAACCACATGACCAAAGATGAAAACGCACCCCACGTCACGTTACAATGTGACATCACACCGAGTATCACCTTTAAATTCAACTTAATTTATTTATAGAAATCCTTAAAACAGTGCATTCTTACAAAGCAGCTTCACAGAGCAAGCTGAAGCGACAGCAGCAGAGCAAAAAACACAGTTATGTTGATAATTTAAGGAAGAAACCTTGTGAGGACCGAGGCTCAGCGAGGAACTCATCCTCCTGCATCAACAGTGTCGGGCACCGATGTACAGAATGAGCAGTGATCACTTTACGACACTCAAATCAATATTTACACAGGATCCAATTTAAAAAAAAAAAAACAAAACCAAAAAGCAGTTTACTCTAAAACTTACGTACGAATTTACGAAGCGTGAAAATGTTCTAAAGTTCTAAAGACCCAGAATGAACACTGTTAATAATCAGATGCACATTTAGGGAAACCTGTCAGTGTATTTAAATAATCAGATGTATTTTCAGCCTCCATCAGTTTTCACTCTTTATTTTTAACGACTTTAATTCGATCTGCAGTACGTTTCTGTACTCAGAATCCTAATTAAGCACTTTTAGGCTTTTCTTTAAATTTGTTTTGTTAACTCTAATGTTAGTATTTTGTATTCTGGAAAAGAGAAAATATTGATCTATAAACCTCCTCTCTTTGTTTGTTAATATTTCTGAAGTGAACTCTGTATCAGAGTTGTGAGCCATGCTGTCCACTGCAATGTGGGGCTGTGAGGAGGGGGCTGTTTCCATAGCAACTAAAAGACTAGACCTGACTCTGTGCACCAAGGATGCCAATCAGGAGGAAAAGAAAGAGGTGAAAAAAAAATGCTGAAGGATGGACATCTTTTTTTTTCTTTTTTTTCTGAACCCGCTGGCTTTAAAATTCCAGCGTCACACTCAGGAGCACCCGAGCCACCACCTGAACATCCTGAAAATCCCTGTTACCATCTGTTCATCTTACTCTCATATCCTTAAATCTATTATCATCAATTATGTAAAATCAAATCAATAATTAAAAAACGGAGTGAAGAGGTAGGAAATCCCAGAGGAGTCGGCAGCCCGTCACAGGGCTGACACACACACACACACACACACACACACACTCTCTCACACAAGATTTTTAACAAAGTGTAAGACAAACGATTATTACGTTCTCTCTAAACTCGGTTCCCCCCTTTTGCAGATAAAACAACTTTTGAGTGTTTTTGAGAGATTTTGGAGTTTGTGTACACAATTATTAAAGAAGAGCATTTGTGAGGTCAGACACTGATGGCCTGGTTTACGGTCGCTGTTCTAGTTCATCCCAAAGGTGTTGGATGATGTTGAGATCAGTGGTCTTTGACAGTAAAGTTCTTTCATAACAATCTCAACCAACTATGGACCGTATAAATACTTACAATATTTACAATACTTACAATGTGCAATAAATAAAACATATAGAATATATCATAACTTTGGCATTGCCACTGTACTCTTGTTATATTGTTTTTTTTATTTCTAGTGCTGCATTTCTATTTTTTGCTTTATTAAGTTCTTATTGTTTAAATTGCCACTTTATTCTTATTATTCTTTATTCTTATTATTCTTTTTCTATATATATATAATAAGAATAAATTATATTTATATTATATCTACATTTTATAACTATAGCAACTGTAACATTTCATACTGGAATCATTAAAGTATTCTGATTCTGATTCCGATTCTGATTCCGATTCTTTTGTGCACTGGGGTACAGTGGAACAGTAAAGTGATGATTCCACACTTTTTTAAAGCAGATATGCATGAACATGTGCTTGATGTATAAATGTCCAGTGTGGACATTATTATTTTTATATAATCATTACACCGTAACTGCTCATTAGAACCTGCTGGCTGATTCACACCTTTTAAAAATAGACGGTTTGGCGTGAAATCAACTAAACTGATGAGAAAAAGATGTTCTTACCTGAAATGATCAGTAACCGGAGCAGCGGCATGAAAAAAACACACAGAGAGAAATGTGATTAAAAGTAAAGTCCAACGAATCTTTAACATAAATATAAAAATAGCTTCAGCGTCGGAATTCTCCTCCAGCCACCAACTTTTTAATGATGGCGTTTGGAAGAGCACAGTTTATTTGTTATTATTTCTATAACCTGTTTTTTTTTTTTTTTTTTTTTTACCACACCAACAATTGATGGTGTTCTAAATTCATTTTATTCTCATTAACATACAGAACTCGTCCTTATGTCCTTCAAAGGTGTTCTCATGGGAACCCCACCTGAAGCCGAGCCATCCGTCCTCTTTTTTTTGACTAATTACAATTTTTTTTTTTTTTTTGGAGAATTGATTTATATTCTTTTATATTTATTTCCATCTTAAGTGCAATATTCAAAACCATGTACTGGACATTTTGGAGGACCTCCGTTTATAAAGACCTCGAGATTTATTTATTTTTAAGTCTGTATTGTGATTATACAGCGCATACACGGTATACATCGTATAACCAGATTTTAAGATGTGTGGAGATATAACGGAGTCGGGACATTTGTGGTCTGTCTTTTTGGGAAAGGGCCGTTAAATGTGACGGTGTGACCCCTAAGCCCTGCCTCTAAACACGTCACGGACGGATGAAGGAAGTCAGAGAAACAACGTTTTATATAATAAACCTCATACAGAGTCTGTAAATAAAAGTTCAAATGTATATATATATATATATATATAT
>JAFMOD010000108.1:416330-423595 GCA_019802435.1 Corydoras maculifer | reverse complement strand
ATATATATATATATATATATATATATATATATATATATATATATATATACATACATACATACATACATATATATACATACATACATACATTTACATATATATACATACATACATACATATACACATATACATACATACATATACATGTATCCAAGGAAGGTAAATAATCCACTAAGATGTGACGACGATCACCAAAGGAAGTGAAACGTTGTGGTCAGAACCTAAATTGTTCTGAATTAAATGTATAAAGGCGTGGGGGTTGCCAGGCGTGACCTGCTCTTTGCCCCCCCTCGGAGGCTTCCTTGATGTTGTTTGATTTCTATTCTTCTGAATTTGCAGGTAAATGTCAGTGTTTCCACTTAGGAATCACTTCGGACCATTTCACCTTCTCTCCTTTCATTTTTCTTCCAATTTATTCACATCAACGTCCCGCGAGCCTGACACCCTCCCCCTGCACCGCGTCCTTCCATCACTGCTCACGGACCGCTATCAAATGTGGAGTGATTTCAATAGAACATAAATCTATATAAAACAAGAGTGATCGTGAGAGAGAGAGAGAGAGAGACCCAAAAGGCTTTAAATCAACATGTCTTCCTGTAAAGCAGCTGCTTCATTTCAGTTGCAGTTGAATTTCAACAAATAAATGATTATTTCGCTTGAAGGGACAATTTTAAGAATCCCAACAGCTTCAAATTCATTTCAACGGCAGCTGGAGGGACGTGTGAAGATCAATCTGCAAATATTAATATTTCCAATCAGTACTAACACAGAAATCTAGAAATATAAACATATGGGTTTTTTTACGTGTTACGTGGGTGCATGTAATTGTACTGACTTTGATCTACAGAACAATCTCTGGATCTGGCCCCTCTGACCTTCACTCTAGATTTACTAAATACACCCAGGACTGGGGGGGGCAATCTATCACTGGACACACACTCACTCACACACAAACACTCTATATGGGGCAATTTGGAGAATTCAATTGACCTTTATCCATGTTTTTGGACTGTGGGAGGAAACAGGAGAACCCGAAGGAAACCCACGCGGACACGGAGAGAACAGACAAACTTCACCCAGATTGGTATTCGAACCACGATTCCCTAGCCCTGAGAGGAGAACATGCTAAACACTAAGCCACTGTGCCACCCTATATATATATATATATATATATATATATANTATATATATATATATATATATATATATATATATATATATATATATATATCTGAGGAGGGTAAATAATCCACTAATATGTGATGACGATCAACAAAGGAACTGAAACGTTGTGGTCAGAACCTCAAATGTTAAATAAAATGTCAGCACTAACGACGACGCTGTCAGAGTCTCGGGTTGTTGTCTGCAGACTGTAGGTGTTGTCCCCTCTGCGTCTTGTGTCTCAGCGTCTCAATAACGTCTCTTGAAAGCGTTCTGTCACGGCACCCAGGTGCTTACGCTGGAACCTCCGTCCATCAGTCGTTCTGTTTTTCGTCGCGCTCTTTGCCGGTGGTTGAGGATCAGCCGCCCTCGCTCCCCCTCCTCCGCTGGCACTCCATAAATCACGGCTGGATTTACTCAGCGCCATTAAATATATATGTGCTTCAAATTCCATATCACAACAGAATGTCTCCTTCACCAAGAGGGATGTATGAGGTGATGAAAAACGACTGCCTCCCTCTGCCTTCTCCCCATAAATCATTCAGTATTCAGTCTTCGGACGGAGTGGCAAAGCCATAATGGAGTTATGGGCGGGGCTTGAGCACTGTGTTGTGGTTCTTAGGATTTTCTCGTGGCCTTTTTACTCCGTTTTTTATATTAATAAAATATCATTACAAAAATTCTTCTGACAGGCTTTATTTAACTTTTTTTAAAGTGTGTCGTGGGGTGGCACAGTGGCTTAGTGGTTGGCATGTTCTCCTCTGAGCGCTAGGGATTCCCGGTTCAAATTCCAATCTGGGTGGAGTTTCCATGTTCTCCCCGTGTCTGTGTTTCCTCCGGGTTTCCTCCAGGTTCTCCGGTTTCCTCCCACAGTCCAAAAACATGGATCAAGGTCAATTGAATTCTCCAAATTGCCCCGAATAGAGTGTGTGTGTGTGAGTGAGTGTGTGTGTGTGTGTGTGTCCAGTAATAGATTGGGTCCTGGGTGTATCTGCCCAGCGCCCGAAACGTTCCCCTCTACCCCCTCACCCCCTGCACCCCTAGAACAGGATTAAGCTGTAAGATTATAAATGGAATAATGAATTATAAATGTGTTCATAATGCATTATGAATATTATATTTAGGTGAAGTGTTACAGCAAAAAAATAAATAAAAAAAATGTATCTTTTGAAATTTTGCAACAAAAATGTTCTAAATTCCTAAAATGTGACTTGAATAAAGATTTAAGTCCATCCATCCATTATCTTCCGCTTTATCCTGTATTGGGGTCACAGGGGGGGTTCCGCATGCCCATCCAGGGGAGTACGTTTTGGGCGCTGGGCAGATACACCTAGGACGGGGGGGCAATCTATTGCTGGGTACACACTCACTCACACAAACATTCTATATGGGGCAATTTGGAGAACTCAATTGACCCTAAATCCATGTTTTTGGCCTGTGGGAGGAAATCGAAGAACCCGGAGGAAGCCAACACGGGGAGAGCATGCAAACTCCACCCAGATTAGGATTCGAACCGGGAATACCCAGCGCTGAGAGGAGAGCATGCTAAACCACTAAGCCACGGTGCCGCCTTACTATGAATATATATAATTATCCATCCATGCATTATCCTCTATTAGGGTTGCGGGGGGTTCCCCATGCCCATCCAAGTGAGATTTTGGGCGCTGGGCAGATACACCCTTTTTTTTGGGCGCTGGGCAGGACAGGACGCTATTCAATCACTGGACACACACTCACTCACACACACACACTCCATATGGGGCAATTTGGAGAATTCTATTGCCCTTGAATCCATGTTTTTGGACTGTGGGAGGAAACCAAAGAACCCGGAGGAAGCCCACACGGGGAGAACATGCAAACTCACCCAGATTGGGATTCGAACCACTAAGCCACCGTGCCGCCTTAAGATATAAATCCTGAATTTCTATTCCATTTTTTTTTTCTCAGCTCGTTGCGTTTCCGTAGTAATGGACGTGTTATGCGTTTCATTCAGAGCGATATTTAAATCCGAAGGCCGCCGGCGAGCGAATTGGCATCTGAACCGTCAAAGAAAATGAAGAATACAGCGCGATCAAACCAAGTGACTGAGTGTTTTTTATGTCACTGCGGTGAGGAACCTCCATCCCGTCTGTGAAACGCCGAAAGGCAAACTGCTCTCCTGTTTTTTAAACACTAAATGATCTGTTTGGATTCGGCGGCGGCGGCGAGCTCCTTTGTAGCAGCGTCTTTAACAGCAGGAGAGCCTTTTTAATTTTATATTGTTGTGGCATAAAAATTGTTCATTTGAACTTCGGCGGAAACCTTAAAGGTTCATCATGAATAAATCATTTGATTTAATACGAGTTCCAGTCGTTAATTATTAAACATTCTACAAAAAACCATGAATAAATCTGCAGATTGTCTGTAAATCATTTGCATTCGTCGGTTTTTGAAAAAAGGTTTCTAAACTCTGGTTCGGGGGGGGGGGATTGGTAAAGAGGTAAAGAGGTCATCACGGTAAAGGATTAACACTCATTCATTCATTCATTCATTATCTCCCGCTTATCCTCTATTAGGGTCGCGGTGGGGTTCCCCATGCCCATCCAGGGGAGAACGTCTCGGGTGCTGGGCAGATAGACCCAGGACAGGGCGCCAATCCATTGCTGGGCACACACACTCACACAGACACACTCTATAGGGGGTAATTTGGAGAATTCAATTAACTTGTTCCATGTTTTTGGACTGTGGGAGGAAACCGGGGAACCCGGAGAAAACCCACGCAGACACGGGGAGAACATGGAAACTCCGCCCAGGTAGGGATTCGAACCGGGAATCCCTAGCGCTGAGAGGCGAACGTGCTAACCACTAAGCCACCGTGCGGAGGAGGGGGTGGGGTTTGGGGGGGTTCCCCATGCCTATCCAGGCGAGAATGCCAATCTTTTGCTGGGCACACAAAAACTATATGGGACAATTTAGAGCAGCCAATTCATTGAATCCATGTCTTTGGACTGTGAAAGGAAACCGGAGAATCCAAAGGAAACCCACACCCGCATGGGTCATGGGACATGGAAACTCCACCCAGATTGGGATTTCGAACCTGGATCTCCAGAGCTAAGAGGACCAACCACTACACCACCATGCCCCATCAGTTTTATTGTCCATCCATCCATTATCTTCCACTTTATCCTCTACTAGGTTTGTGTGTGTGGGGAGGGTTCACCATGTCCATCCAGGGGAGAACGTTTCGGGCGCTGAGCAGATACACCCAGGACAGGATGCCAATCTATCACTGGACACACACTCACTCACACATACAGAAACACTCTATATGGGGCAATTTGGAGAACTCAGTTGCCTTTGATCCGTGTTTTTGGACTGTAGGAGGAAACCGGAGAACCCGGAGGAAACGCACATGGCCACGGGGAGAATATGGAAACTCCACCCACATTGGGATTCGAACATGCCAACCACTACACCACCATGTCCCAAGTGAAAATGTATTTTGGACAGTTGATGGTTCTAACAATGTGGGAACACTTTGGGAAAGTCATGTGACTTATAATGGGGGGACAGAGATGTTTAATGAGGAGGAACCTGCACAAAGACCTGACCTCAACCACACCCAACACATTATGGCCAAATTACAATGGAGATCCAACATCGGTGTCTGACCTCACCAACACGCTTTAAGATAAGAATTCAGAGAATCCGTGTGAAAGACTTCCCTGAAAAGACGATATCTACACAAAAAAAACCCAAAAAAATATAGAGCGAGAGAGAGAGAGCGAGAGCGAGAGAGAGTGTGAGAGAGAGAACGAGAGAAAGAGAGCGAGAGAAAGAGAGCGAGAAAGAGAGAGAGAAAGAGAGAAAGAGAGAGCAAGAGAGGGAGAGAGAGAGAGACTCCGAATTGGTCAGTAATGAATTTCTTCCTTGTCCTATGCACCGCGAGAGGTTGCTCAACGAGACAATGAGCCACGCTTGACATAATGAAGGTCTGGACACGGCCGACGTTAATTAGTTCTGGAACACGTGGGATGGCGTCGCTGATCAAAGAGCCGAGGTTCTTCGAGTTCCTCCCTTCAAGTTCATCATCCGCAAAACAACGACCTGAAGGACTTTGAACCTTCTGAGGACCGCGAGCACGGAGACATTAATTACAGATCCGCCGACAAGAGATGGGAAGATCTGGGGTTTTGTCTGGTCCCTTCAGCAGGGGGGGGCACAAACAAGCCAAGCATGTGGGCCTCGGCATTTCAATGGACACGCTGCATTCTGGGGAATTTACCGTGTCATCGGACCGGGTCTGCGAGAGCGGGAGAGAGAGAGATCTGTGCCGATTGCTGATTGGTGGCGTTTCATTGTGAGGGTTCAGTAACGAGTGTGTAATCAGATCTAATTACACCGTTCACTTCGTTTAAGGTCATTGCGCCTGAAGCAGAGCCTCATGGACGAGATAAGCGAACCGGGAGACGAAGCGACACCGGAGAGGAAAGCCGGCAGGTGCTGCGCGAGTTCACCACACTCAGAAAAACCCGATGTGCGCTCAAGCCCATCGGCCGTGGACAAGACGCCGGTCTGAGGACAGACATTACGGAAGCTGAGTGAGAGAGAGAGTGAGAGAGAGAGAGAGAGAGAGAGAGAGAGCAAATTCCTGTAAAGGAGGGCAATCTGTCCTTTACCTCACACTCGTTCTGGAGAGGTTTTACACCCGTCCTGCCGTTCAGCAGCTCGGCTCCATGCAAAGATTTCGGTTTGGACCCCCCCCCACACACACACACACAAAAAAAAAAAAAAAGTCTACCTCTCTGATGGAGATGGCGCTTCAGAGGGACGTTTAAAACAGCATCGCATCAGAAGCATCAGCATCAGGACCATTCCGTTTGGAACGTTAAAAAAAAGCACCTGCCGAAAGGGCGGCGCGGTGGCTTAGTGGTTGTCATGTCCTCCTCTTAGCACTAGGGATTCCTGGTTGGAATCCCAATCTGGGTGGAGTTTGCACGTCCTCCCCGTGTCCGCATGGGTTTCCTCCAGGTTCTTCAGTTTCCTCCCACAGTCCAAAAACATGGATCAAGGTCAATTGAATACTTCAAATTGCCCCATATAGAGTGTGTCTGTGTGAGTGAGTGGGTGTCCAGTGATAGATTGGCGTCCTGTCCTGGGTGTAACTGCCCAGCGCCCGAAACGTTTTCCCTTGGATGGGCATGGGGAACCCCCCCCCCACCGCGACCCTAATATAGGATAAAGTGGAAGTTAATGGATGGATGGATGGACAACTGCTGAAAGAAAACGAACCCAAAACAAAACAAAGCAAAAGAGATTAAGGGAACGACTCTGCAGACGGACGATCAAAAGTCTTTTCACCGTCAGTCAGACAAGATCTCAGGACTTCAAAGGCTCCGGCGGATGCAGATCAGTCTGAGTTCTGCGTTACGTTCCGCGTCGTGTTCCGCTCCGATTCACCGCGCAAACAGAACGGAGACAAAACAGATACAGGATGTTATTCCAGTCACGAGGACGGGGATTAGTTATGCAGATTAGAGACGCGAGCCTTCGTTTCAGTCTTTCAGGCAGAAGTCAGATCAGAGAAGATGCTCGGCTGAGATCACGAGCAAGTCATGAGTCAGGCTTATATAAACCAATCCTGCACGATGAGCTGACGTTACCGCAGATGATCTCCCATCAGCAGCATTTCAATCGTCCAACATACAAAATACAAACGAGCAGCAGGCTTTATTTACAATTACTGAACCTGTGTGTGTATGTGTGTGTGTCACGAACACAGTGCCATCACAGATGCTGGCTTTTGCACTTTTGTTCGTAATGTCTTTTATGACGTTCACAAAAAATTCGATGTCTGTTTTTCTCCAAACCACCTCGAATGACCTCACCCAACCCCAGAATGTTTTCCTATCGTTCCGTCCATCTCAGACGACTCCGAAACCATTACGTTCAAACATGTCATATAGGCATGCCCATCCAGGGGAGAACATTTCGGGCGCTGGGCAGATACACCCAGGACAGGACGCCAATCTATCATAAGGCATGCTCACTGAAACACACACTATATGGGGCGAATTAGGGCATTCCGTTCACCTTGAATGCATGTTTTTGGACTGTAGGAGAAA
>JAFMOD010000108.1:393830-411330 GCA_019802435.1 Corydoras maculifer | reverse complement strand
TGGGGGAAACCCACACAGACACGGGGAGAACATGCAAACTTTATCCTTTATCCCGAGGTCGCGTGGGGTTAAGCGTGGACATGGTGCAGGATGCTGGCTGCTACAAGCAGAGGCTTTAAGGCCGAACTGTCAGCGTGAAAGAATAAAGCGGTCTTTATGGAGGCGTCTCCAGAGAGGGGGGACGGGGGGACGAGGAGATGAACGGTTGCGGGTGCACTTTAGGAGAAGAAGGATAGATCGAGACAAAAAGAAATTCAGACAGCAATCTAAAAGCAAGGTCCAACATATCCACCATCCCCTGACCCTCTGCACGCCACCGAGACGGCGGCTCCGTTAGCGACACCACGTGGCTTTACTCAAGGTTGATTTAACGCTTCGCAACGGTAAACGGGATGAAGAAAAAGAGCTGGTCAGCGAGAAGGACGGGACGTTCCGTCAACCTATCCCTGCAGTCTGTGGGTGAAGGCTGCAGAACAAACCGGGTACCGACATGCAGACCAAGACGTTCACCGAACCTGCAGACATGGCGACGGATCGTGCTGTCTCCGGTCCTCATTTATCTTCCGTTCCGAGGATGAGGACCCGGGCCAGGCTTTTGCCGTTCGCGGGGTGGGCAGGGACGTGGAGGTTCCAGTGTCTGCGGTTGGAGTGGAAGACGCTGGGGTGCCACTTTTGCGTGGCCATCGGGAGGACGTGAAAAATCCATGCCCCTGTCCCAAACCTGTCTGGACCTCCAGAAACTGCAGTGGGGAGGTGTGACGATGGCGCTTGGCGGAACGAGAGGTCTGTTGGCACATCTTGGAGACATCTTGTCTCCGGTTCTCATTCCCTTCCACCCTGTGGAAACCAGTGCTTCCACAACAACATGGGGAGAACATGCCAACTCTACACCAAAAAACACCCGGGATGTTGATACCCTGAGGCTAGAGCTCTGCCCACTGAGGCATGCTGCCAACACACACTGAGCTGTCCCATAGAAAATGAGGCATTGCCCTGACGTCCGGAGCCGGGCAGGTTAAAGGTGATTGATGGGATCGTTACGGTGGGGGCAGATCTCTGTACACTGCTGAGACGTCGTTCTCTCTGTGGGTAATGAGGATCTGATGCTGATTTTAGAGCCACAGCGCGGGCTGAATTGGCGTAGCTGCTGTTGCCGACGTCATCTGCGGCTAAATAAATGTCACAGTCACCGCGCTCGCTCGTCACATCATATGATTAATTATTCGTCTACCCCACCCCTGTCTGAGGGGCATGCCGGGTCTGCATGCAAACAACTTCAGCAACTTCGCCAACAAAGTTAGAGACGAGCAGCAGGCACAGAGAACATCCATCCATCCATCTATCCATCCATTAACTTCCGTTTTATCCTCTACTAGGGTCACGGGGGGGTTCCCCATGCCCATCCAGGGGAGAACATTTCAGGCGCTGGGCAGATACACCCAGGACAGGATTGCCAATTTATCACCATGCACTGAGTATATGGGGCAATTTACACAAATTATGGGCAATTTTTATTGAATCCACATGTTTGGACTGTGGGAGGAAACCGGAGAATCCGGAAGAAACCCATATGGACACATGGAGAACATGCAAACTCCATCCAGATTGGGATTTGAACCTGGAGCCCCAGCGCTGAGAGGAGAACATGCTAAACACTAAGCCACCATTAAGTAATATTTATCCATCTATTCATTATCTTTCACCTCACCCTCTATGGTGGTTGTTGTGTGTGTGTTTGTGGGGGGGTGGGGGGGTGCATTTCGTGCGCTGGGCAGATACACCCAGGACAGGGTGTCAATCTATTACTGCTCACACTCACTTATATCTCTCACACACATTCTATATGGGGCAATTTAGAGCATTCAGTTTACCTTAAATCTATGATCCATGTTTTTGGACTGTGGGGGGAAACAGAAGAACCCGGAGGAAACCCACACAAACACAGGGAGAACATGCAAACTCCACCCAGAATGGGATTCGAACCTAGATGCCCAGCGCTGAGAGGAGAACATGCCAAACACTACATCACAGTCCCACCATTAAGGAAGATATTTAGGATTATTAAACAATAATAAATATATCATTTGATATTCTGGAGCGAATGACGTGCAGTTCATCTGCGTGACGATGTCCCACGTCTCATAGATCCACATTTTCCTCGAACAGAAGGTCCTTTCCGGTGAGAAGGTTCCGGTTTAATCCTGTTCACCTTCTGAGGGACAGATTCAAACGTTCTGATCGATTTTGATTCCAGAGACGAGCGTCACGTCACCTTCCTCTCAGTCGCTGTCCTCCGTGAAGCACCGGTGGCAGGCAATTTAGCAAGCTCCTCCACGACAACAGGACCAAAGGCAGATGGAATGGAGCGTCCCATACGCGGGACACCGATTAATGGTCCTGACAGAGGATGGAACATCTGGATACGTTCTCTCAGACGAGGCCGGCACAACGTTGCCTCCTCTGGTGTCAGGCCTGACTGCACAGACATACAGACGTACAGACATACAGCCAGACAGACACACGGCTTAAAAGAGTCTCAGTGAACGAGTAAACGAGTCTCAGTGACTCAGTCATCAGTCTGAGAACTCAAGCGAACAGATAATGAGATTCTAAGGTGTTGTTTAGAAATACTGCAGAAAATAACGATCGGATTTTTTCAGAAACCTTATTTAAACTGGATGACGTGGGTACAGAGGGCGTTACCGTCTTTAGGTTAAACACAGCACAACATCATACAGAACGACTCGGGTGTCGATTCAGCAAGATTTAAAACCAACAGACAGATTTTAAATGTTTATTTTACAAAGAAACCAAGAATAAATGTTTTTATATGGATTTAATTATGGGGCAGCACGATGGCTTAGTGTTTAGCATGTTCCCCTAATCTGGGTGGAGTTTGCATGTTCTCCCCGTGTCCACGTGGGTTTCCTCCCACAGTCCAAAAAACATGGATCAAGGTCAATTGAATTCTCCAAATTGCATCATATAGAGTGTGTGTGTAAGTGAGTGTGTGTCCAGCAATAGATTGACACCCTGTCCTGGGTGTATCTACCCAGCGCCCGAAACAGCATGGGGAACCCCCCCCCCATGTGGAAGATAATGGATTAATGGATGGAACATCATCTTCTTCAAACCCGCCATTTCATTTAAAATTATTCTGCTTAGAAATGTCAGAAATCTGTGTTGATGCAAACAAACATGAGGTGATGAATTCATAATGCATATGATATCACCACTGGGTTCCAATTATATATTTAATAATTATAATTTATAAAACTGTGTTTTTGGTAAATTAAATTCTGAATAATAATCTGTTGGATTTGTTGGATTTAGTCGAGTAGAATTAACAGAATCTTTGAGTCTATCTTCTGAGTTCTGCGTGTTATTTACAGTACAATCAACCTCACTCAGAGTCGAGAGAGAGAGAGAGAGAGAGAGAGAGGGAGAGAGAGAGAGACGCACTCTGAATCCCCCCAGGGTTTTAAGCCATTTCATAAAGAACAGTGAACCTGTGTGACACAAACTCTCAGTCCAGGTTACATATGCATTTACATCACATGTGTGTATCCATAAACACACACACACACACACACACACACACACACACACACACACACTGTCAGAGACTCCCTGAAGTGCTGATAACACAGCACGGGCAGACTGCGGGGGGTCAGAGGACCAGTGACCATCAGGTTTGTAACTCTTTCAGACGTAAAAATCAAAACATAAAAAAAAATATTTTAAAAAAGGCAGGTGCAAAAATAACTCAACTAAACTAAACTTACACAGGGGGGCATGATGGTGGAGTGGTTAGCATGTTCTCCTCTCAGCGCTGGGGATCCAGGTTTGAATCCTATTCTGGGTGGAGTTTGCATGTTCTCCCCATGTCTCTGTGGGTTTCCTACGGGTTCTCTGGTTTCCTCCCACAGTCCAAAAACATAAATTTTAAGGTGAATTGGCTGCTCTAAATCCCCCTCCCCATATATTGATTCATTATATTCTGCTTAATCCTGTATGAGGGCTGCAGGGGAGGGGGGTTCCTCATCCCCATCCAGGGAAGAATCTATAACTGGACACACACTCACCCTCTCACACACACACACACACACACACACTCTATATGGGGCCATTTATAGGGTAAAATTGACCTTGAATCCATGTTTTTGGACTGTGGGAGAAAACCGGAGAACACGGAGGAAACCCACATGGACACGGGGAGAACATGCAAACTCCACCCAGATCCGAACCTGGATCCCCATCGCTTCCCCTCCCCAATAAAGAGTGTATAAATTGATCAAGTGATCTATTTTGTATACAGTGCTTACACAAAGCATTGTGACACACACACACACACACTACGTGAAATAAGCACACATATCCAGAGCAGTGGGTAGCCGTATACACGATCCTTAGGGTTAGATACTTCAGCCAGAGTACTTGGTGGAACCGGGAATCAAACCCGGGACCTTCAGGTCGCAAGACTGATTCCTTAACACCAAGCCTACAACTGCCCCAGAATGTGTGTGTGTGTGTGTGTGTGTGTGTGTGTGCTCAGTGATATGAGAGATTGGTGCCATGTCCTGGGTGTCTCTGCCCAGCGCCTGATATGTCCTCCCCTGAACTGCTGAGCCCATGTTCAGCTCCATGTACTCCTTGGTTAGTAGTTTTGTTATTTTTTTGGGAAGGAGGAGGGGGGGCATGCTGACGGGTGCATCTGCATTCTGTGGATGGTGCATTTATTAAAAACGTGTACGGCAGAGAGGTGGAATGTTTTTTTTTGTTTGTACAGAGACATCCAGGCCAGCGTTGGAGTCCTAAACAGGTGCAGGGCTGAGCTTCGTCTTTCGTCTTTATTATTAGGCATTTAGCGTTTTCCGTCCTGAATCCCTCTCTCAGATCATCAGCTTCCCTCGGTGTGCTGGCAGTGTGCAGCGCCTCACACCTGTGTCTCACCCCAACCAGCTACAAGTGCGAGACAACAACGCGCAAGTGTTTATTAAAAAACAAAGTCTGTTAAACACTGATGAATCACTTTGGCATCGCCGCGTGATCGCTACCACTGAACTCTCGCCCGGCGAGTCGGCGCTTGCGGCGGGCAACTCTTTACCAGCAGGAAGCTTTATTCAGATACATCTGCTCATGGGGCAATTTATAACGTCGGGCGTTAACAGGTCCACGACCGCGTACATGCCGTTCAGATGTTTAAGATTAAATGAAGCGGGGTTTAAAGGGTTAACTGCTCCTTTTTTATAAAGGCCTTTGTTAAACGGGTTGATCCGGGCCATAATTTGGCTGAGCCGTTTATCCGGCCGTGGGGTTATTAACAATAACCCACACCTCTGACCGCTTCACATTCGTATCAAAGCGCCAGGTTCTTCTTAAAAAAAAATTTAAAAAATAGTGGCCCCAGTATATCGTACAAGATTCAGTGTTTTTAATAGATAAGTAAAAAAAAAAAACAGGAAATCGGCAACTTAAGACGGAATTGTTTGTCATTCATAAAAATGTAAATGGCTTAAAATATGTGACTAACATTTAACAAGGTTACTGAAAAACACAAACATATGAATGATCGAGCAAGAGAAAGATGATTACTGATAGAACCTGGATTCTTATTGGACCGGTGGTCCGGCAGGATGCCCTCAATGGACTTGTATAGTTTTGAATGGTTAAATAGGGGTCACATAATCACCACACCAATCTGTACATAGCTGTCCTACACTGTTGATGCTCAAGGAGGAGGAGGCTCTCACTGAGCCTCGGTCCTCGCAAGGTTTCTTCCTTAAGATATCAACATAACAGGGAGTTTTGTCTTGCCACTGTCTCTTGGTCTTGCTCTTTGGGGGTTTAAAGGCTTATAACTTTGTGACGATGTACGATTGTAAAAAAATGCTTTATAAATAAATTACTTGAACTTCAATGAGGATTTCTTTATGAACACCTGGGGAACCCACTGCGCCCCATCGCTACATCAGATTTCGATCTGCGTCCAAAGAAACGACGTTTGGTTCGTTTTCTATTTTACAATAAATATGGTTTGGTTTTTATACCATCGATTCAAATTTAATGCTGGAGAGAAAGTTTTGTACCAACATCAGGAGATTAGATTTTGGAGTCTGACCGTTTCTCGAATTTCCAGAATTCGTATCCAGGACCATCCGTCTGCCTATTGCGCCATCATGCTGCTTATCGAGGTACAGTCTGCATTTTAAATGTGTTTTAATTTAAATGTGTAAAATAACTTCGCTCTTTTATTTCACTCTAACTAAACAGAAACATTCAGACGGCTTGGTTAACCACCTGAAGCACGGAGGGTTAACACGGGCAGATGGAGGTGCGACGTCATTGCTGTTTAAATAAACCTGCCGCAGCTCTCAGGGACTGCAGCGCAGTGTGTGGGCGACCATCCGAACTGAACCTCCGTTCCTGGAAGCTCCATGAGCCGATGACTGACACGTTCTGCACCAAAAGTATAGACCGGCTCCGAGTAGAACTCAGAGCCACTTCCCCGGGATATTCAGCTTTACACCAGCGAACACGCAATAATGCAATGCTGTGACACGCTGATCACCAGTTTGATAAAATATAATATATTTTTTCCAGCCGCACGGTGAGAGCTGCGGTGGAACCCAGAACTCAGGAGAATGCAGAGGGAGGTTTTCAGCTGTAGAGTTCACACAGGCCATTACAGGCTCTCCACAACAAAAGGCCAGCGATACGACGTGGGCTGGAAATAAAACGTCCGTGCTATCAAGTACCACTCCGTCTCAAACACAGGTCATGAAAAATCCCTGAAAACGAGGCATCCAGATAGTGCACATAACCCAACGTTATATAACGACTGGCACCATGACGTTTAAAGAAACTGAAGACCTACAGAACGCCACCACGGGCGCAGAGTGGGTCAGGACGACACAGTCGGCCACGTGGAAGCCTCAGCGGCCCGAGTGATGAAAGCTCCCGAGTGATGAACTCCATCTCTCATCTTTATTCCTTGGCGTCCTTACACCCTCCCTGTCCTCACACCCTGACTCATTCTTTTTAGCCTTTTTTTAACAGGAGTCCACCACGGTGCTTTAGTTGAAAGCAAGGCAATTTGCACTCTGACAGACACGCCGCCATCTTGTGGGTTATCTGCGCCGGGAGATGGAGCGTTTACGCCGAGGCTCATCCCTCGTTTGGTGCCGCACACAGTTCCCGCCGACGGAAGGCAGAGGAAACACGACTCGTCAGCGAGACACGGCGAGGTAACCAGGTGAAGCATCACAAATCGCATCAGCGCAGGAATCGAGGACACTCGGCAGATCCTAATATAGACGTGTCACACTCCTTTACGTGACGTTGGTCTGATTTATGAAGAGGCACGTTACTCTCGACTGGAGCGACTGGCGGCGCTCGGCGGGATCTCGAGTGCGCTTCTAATTCCGGCGAGCGTGAAGACGACATCATTACCATATTGGAAGTGACATTATGCAATGGCTCATATTCAACCTAATCAATGCACAGAGTGGAACCGAAATGGCGACGGGCTTAAATATCAATTGTTATTAGACGAGACAGCAGACCGCGGGCTGCGTTCACGTTCCGTTCCTCACGTATGGACAGAAAAATCGCATGTGATGCTGATGTTCAGACCTTGGAATTAACTATCGATCCAAACGCAGTGGGGGAAAAACTACAACAGCGAAAGCAACACCTAATAATGCACATGTAAGCGTATTTTTGGAATCCAGCTGACCCCCTTTATAAATGAGCCCATCATGTTTGGGGACGGGCGGCACGGGACGGACGGGAGGTAGCTTAGTGGTTAGCACGTTCGCCTCTCAGCGCTAGGGGTTCCTGGTTTGAATCCCCATCTGGGAGGAGTTTCCATGTTCTCCCCGTGTCTGCGTGGGTTTCCTCCGGGTTCTCTGGTTTCCTCCCACAGTCCAAAAACATGGATCAAGTTAATTGAATTCTCAAAATTGCCCCATATAGAGTGTTTGTGTGAGTGAGTGTGTGCCCAGCGATGGATTGGCGCCCTGTCCTGGGTCTATCTATCCAGCCCCGAGACGTTCTCCCCTGGATGGGCATGGTGAACCCCACCGCGACCCTAATAGAGGATAAGCGGGAGATAATGAATGAATGAATGAATGTTTGGAGACATAGCAGATACACCCAGGACGGGGCACCGGCCTATCGCCGGACACACTCACACAATACTCAATAGGGGCAATTAAGAGCATTCAATTGACCTTGAATCCACGTTTTTGGAATGTGGGAGGAAAACGGACGTTATAAAAACATTTACATTATAATAATTAGTGTGATTGCCATATATGTTATTGTTAATCGATTTTTATCATTCCACCTTTTTTGTTTGTATACAGCTAAAGGAATCAGTCAGAACGTTCCCGAGACATTCCCGATATTCCGAACCAAAAATTCCCATTCACTTTGCATTTTGTTAACATTTGCACTCCCATAACTCGGGCAAGCTTTGAGCTACGAAGATGAAATTCGCTGGAGTCTGGGATGTCTGTAGTCAGAAACCGCAGGGTGATCGAGAGACACCCCATTACCCGGCCACCCCTTTGACCTTGTTCACTGTGTTGCCTCGATATATATATGTGATGCCAGTATATATATATATATATATATATATATATATATATATATATATATATATATATATATATATATAAATACATATATATATATATATATATATACTGTAATTCCTATAATGAGCTTCATTTATATGGAATTTACAAAAAAAACAATAGAGCAATAGAATAAAAAAGTAGGTATAGTGTTTAGCATGTTCTCCTCTCAGGGCTGGGGATCCAGCATTGAATCTCAATCTGGGTGGAGTTTGCATGTTCTCCACATGTCTGAGTGGGTTTCCTGCATGTTCTCTGGTTTCACTAAGGCACCATGCTGCCCTGAAGGTAAAATTGAATGCTCAGACTGACGTTGATTCATTTGGGCAACATTAATTATAAAAGTTGTCATCGGGAGTCAATATCAGCAGCAAAGGCGTGAAATAATCTCCCAGAGTGGACGCCCAGCCTCTTTACTGCAACCCTACGATGTAAAGAGAACCGGTGAGATGGTCTGAAGGCATCCCGTCCACGGCGAGCTGAAGAATTAAAGAATTCACAGCAGCCCTAAAGTCATAAGATTCTGCCGGCGCATTATTCCCAAAGATCCGTGTAACTGAAACACTTTAAAAACGTATCGCACACTTTAAAAACGCACGAGTACCGGCGGACGCCACGCATCCTGCGGTCATCGTGAATTATCCTGCAGCAGCTCAGACGCTTCTGAAATAAGAAGCCATGTTAAAAAAAATAATAATAATCATAAAAACGGGAGTGGCGTATTCTCTGAATGATTTGCTCCGAGCATGACATGAGCTAAAAGCACAGAACTCATATTTCCCCGCACAGCACCTTCGCTGTCAGCTACTTAACAAACAGCCACCAGACTCAGCGCTGGAGCCACGATAAATAAAATCCGAAATTGCTTTGTCACTGCTATCTCTCGCGGAATAAAGCCGGTATCTGTCTGCAGACTCACCTTGGAGGAGAGTTCCAGATATCCAGACACAGACCATAAACCTCTGCTTTAATAACCTCTGCATAAAGACGTCCATATCTCCATTGCTTTAAATGTCACGCCGAGACGAGTGTAACTGCTTAGTGACTTGAGTTAGTAGCACACACTTCGGCCATGTTGATTCTAAAGAACACGCCGTTCGCAGGTTCACTCATCAACCCAAATGCGGTATTCATTCAAACGGAACCATAACACAACCTCAGGTCTCCTATGGGACGCGTACAAATCAGTATCATGAAGTGGGAGACGGGAGGGAGACACCCCGGACAGGTCGCCCGTCTATTTCAGGGCCAACACACACATTAGACATGTTCACGGCGAGCAGTAAGTCCATGTCTCGGTTCACCGCCACCATGCATTTGGACTGTGGAGAAGATAATGGAGCTCTGCGCTCTGCGGAATTAGTCTCTGAACTAATTCATTAACAGGAATGTGATAATAATGTTCCCGTAGTGTGGAGAACGTAGCCAGGTTCTGCACATAAACAAGAGTATCTACACTGCAATGTGAAAACCCTTGATTAGAATAATAAAAAGTCCTGCATTAAATATATATATATTAATATATATATATATATTAATATATATATATATATATATATATATATATATATATATATATATATATATATATAAATTAAATTGATAATAATATTAGATCAGATGGTGGCAGGGTGCAGTTTGCATGTTCTCCCCGTGTCTGCGTGAATTTCTTCCGGGTTCTCCGGTTTCCTCCCACAGTCCAAAAACATGGATCAAGTCAATTGAGTTCCCCAAATTGCCCCATATAGAGTGTGTGTGTGTGTGAATGACCCCCGCAACCCTAATAGAGGATAAAGCAGAAGATAATGAATGGATGGATATTAGAATAGTTGTAATGCATTGCTTGCCGGTCTCCCAGCTTGCACAGCCCTGCCTCTACAACTGCACTGCATCACTTGAACATAAAACACACTTTGATCATAACTTATAAGGCCATTTTAGTTTATATCTGTTACAGTGACATAATTGTGCAGTTTCTCTTTCCTTTTAAAACTTAAATTGCACATTGGAAACATGTTTTATTTTTATTTTATATTTATTCTATTTTACTTCTCCTTTTTTAACAACTTTTTACTTTATGTGGAGAAATTCACTGCTGGCTATACCATATATGTCTACGCATGTGACCAATAAACCTGATTTGATTAGATTTGACAAATTTGATTTGATTCAGAACTCCGCAGCCCGACTCGTGTTCAACCACCCAAGTGAATCATGTGACTCCCACCTTTCCTCTCTGATTGGCTCCCTGTAGCTGCTGCATTCAGAACAAGACCCTGAATCTGATTTACAGGACAATCTCTGGATCTGTCTCCTCTGACCTTCACTCTAGATTTTAAACACACTCCGACTCGTTCACTACGTTCTAGTGATAAATGTCATCTGGTGGGGCAACTTCGCCGTGGTGCTGACGCTCACTCCGAATGGTTCTCTACTGATCAGCGGTGGAACCGTCTTTTCCAAGAATCAACTCAAAAAACATCTCTTCCACAAACAGCTGTGTTTTTCCCTCGTTTACAAGTTTAAATAAAATAAAAGCGTCTGCTAAATCAATAAATATAAACGCAAGTTCCTGGTTCGGTTCCTCTAACTGATGTAATCATAAGAGAGGAACCTTTATTTGTCATTGTCCTCAAGCACAGCAAAAATTAGTTAACACTCTGTAAAAATATAAGAAGTAAATAATAAATAAATAATAATAATGACATGATTTGATAAATATGACTGAAGCAAGAACGCAGCGTGTTACTGTGGTAGCTCCGGAGGCCGGGGGTGGAGCCTATTTTATCATACCTACTTCATATAGCGTAAAAAAAATCTGAAAATATTTAAACAGTGAAACAGATCTTGTTTTGTATCTTATATAGATTTTTAAGTAATATAAATAATGTAGTTTTTTTTTATTGTTATTTTATTATTTTACGAAATCTGAACAAGATTAATTTATTCACTTTATTGACAGATAATTTACTTGATAAATGATAATTTTACGTGTACATTTGTGAACATTTTTTCCTGATTTATCTTTATTTTTTGACATAAAATTTAGATTTTAGTGAATCCACTGTGTTTTCTGTTCTAACTCAGACTTCAGAAGAAAATAAATAACAGTAGGATAAATGAGGGTTGTGTCAGGATCTTATTTAAAACGATTTATTACATTATTAATGTTGTTGTTGCTAGGATTAAATAATAGTTTTCATGTGATTGGTTAATTGGACAGTTGGATTGTGTTCAGGTCTAGAATAAGTTTCTCAAACTGATTAGTGTGTTGGATAAACCTGCAGTATGATACCTGCAAACAGCACGTCGGATTAAAGGTGATAATCGACGGAACGTGATGGTTCTCATTGTGTGGTTAACCACCTGCCGTTTTACACAGAGCCTCGCTTTTAAACCCCGCACCCCCTGCACACGGTCAGTGTTTACTGTTTCATCTGGAGGTTCTTGATGACTTTAAGCAGCTTGTCCTGGTGACAGGCTGCCAGTTAAACATGTTTAATTTCGGAAAACCTTTCAGACCGAGTGACCCTCAGGACCGAGACTGACATCAGCAAACAGCCAGCGGGGTGAAGGGCTTTAATCACCGACTGAAAATCGTTTGGCCTTGAATACGATTCACCATCATCCTGCAGCGCTGTGGAAACTAATTACATTCGTTATTCAGACAAAAGTATCAGCTCCTAATTAATCCATGGCTTTTTCAGACCACTCCAAAAAAACCTGGGAAAATCATCACGACCGGACCAAACACCATCCACTGATGAAGGGGTTGGATTGGTGTAGCCCATATCCCAAACTCCACCTGTCGTCCAGCATCGGTGTCTGATCTCAAACGCTCTCTAGATTAATGTTCCAAAGAGGAGAGGAAGCTCAGGATGGGAATCTGGAACGGATCCTGTATTTCTAATGTGTTTAAGCAGATCAGACGAATCTGATGACTGAACCAACCTCGCTGTTGTGTATCTCTTTCTGAAAAGATAAATAAAGCAATATGGTATGAGAGGGCCTGGCATTATTGTGAATAAACCCCATAAAGAGGTGTTATTAGTCCCGGCGTGTAGTGGAGTACAGCTCCAACTCTTTACGTGATTTATTCACAATAATACACAACCTTGAGTGTTTGATTGCTTAAATAAAACACTTACAAATGCACTATAATAAAAAACTAAGTTTCATTTCTTTATTGGACGCAAAATCATTAATAATCTGATCTTCCGCGACGTAATCTAGTCTGTTTTTTAAAGAGTTATCACTGCCCTCTAGCGGCCAAATCACAGAACGCAGTTTATAAACAGTGCAACAGGTTTAGTGCTGATCTCTGTTTATATTAATCTGTATTTTATGATTTAAAATAACGTATAAAATTATATAAAATAATTAATGACGTCACGGCTAGACAGACTGCTCAGCCAATCCGATTTAAGAGCCAGAATGACCCATTTAATGATATTAATTTGATAGATTCTGTAAAATCTTCAATTCTGTTTATATTAATCTGTATTTTATGATTTGAAATAGTGTATTGTATATCACGCATTGATATGAATGTGAAGCTCAGAGGAAAGTGTTATTGCCAATGGCTCAGCCAATCAGATTTAAGGAGGATACCTACCCATTTTAAAATTAAATTTAAGTCTGATGAGAGATTTTACTGTAATGTCTGACTCTGTCCTGTTTTCTTTGGTGCTATATATATATATATATATATATAGATTATTTGTGATTATAATAATTCTGATGCCTCGTACTAAAAAGCTTCAACCTCATTGAAGTTCAGTCATCAGTTTTTCTTCAGTTAATGGAGTTTAAGGCTTTCTTTGGTTTCACCGTATTCCAGATTATTACTGTGAGATTACAAATCTTTTTTTTGTTTTTTTCCTTCTCTCATGACTAACTCCGTTCTTGAGATTTCTTTAATAGATGAGTCAGCAAATCACGTCTCTGAATGTTGCTGCGTCTGTCTGCCTCTGACTCACGCCTCTCTGAATGATCTCCGTCGTGCTGTTGAATGTAACAGCGGTGTGGGTGGGGCTGACACTGACAAATAATGCTTTAATCGCGGTTAAGCCGAGCTCATCACCGCGCCGGCTCTGTCGTCTGACTGAACTGATGTCATGGCGGAGCGTCACACTGCAGGAAGCTGCAGAGAGCAATAAACTAATCAATCAGCTGAATTCAATTAACCGTATGATTAAATTCATTATAAAAATCCGAACTTGACAATGAGGAGGCACAGGGACTCAGTGAGAACACGCTGGGTTCATAAGACCTCGGGTCCCTTTGGTGAAGTTTGCAGGTTCTCCCAGCGTCTCAAAACACAGCGACCTGCCAACAGACCTGGTTTCTCCACCCGACACCCAGGGATAGGCTGCAGTACATCCCAAAACCTAATTAAATTAAATAGTTTGGAAAAGTTAAAGATCTCTCTGGATTTAAATAATTTGTTAATTGCACAGTGGCTTAGTGGTTAGCATGTTCTCATCTCAGTGCATCAGTGCATGTTCCATGTTCAAATCCCGATCTTGATGGAGTTTGCATGTTCTCCTTGTATCCACATGGATTTCCTTCAGGTTCTCTGGTTTCCTCACAGTCCAAAAACATGGATTTAAGCTATATCAGATTCTCTAAATTGCCCCATATGGTGTTTGTGTGCCTATTGGTGGATTGGTACCCTGTCCTGGGTGTACCCCCCCCCCCCACTTGCAACCCTAGTAGAGGATTAACTGGAAGCTAATGGATGGATGAATAATTAGTTGTCATTTTTTATCTGTAAACTCGTCACAAAACAAACCAATTTTGAGATCAAAGCTAAAGAGACTAAACTTTAGTGTCTTGTTTTAGGACTCTGTTTTCTTTGATCTGATGGTCCTGTTGTTAACGGTCCGGCTCTTGTGATGGTGGATGTGATGCATAGTATCTGTGCATGTTCATTAATCCACTGACCGCAACTGCAAACGCAGGTTCTGCCTGCAGGGGGCGATCTGAGAAAGGTTTCTCTGTGTATCTATACAACGAGCTCCCTCGCTTACTCCAATTATCTCGCTCTAGCTTTTTATCTCTCTCACACACACCCTCACACACACACTTACACACACACTCACACACACTCACACACACACTCACACACACAATCACACACACACTCACACACACACTCACACACACACTCACACACATACTCACACACATACTCACACAGACATACACCCTCAAGAAAGCCGTAGCTGCCAGAACTCCTTGACTCCATCTGCCAGCACTCTAAATAAAAATGTTCCGATCTGTGCTCAATCTTTTGTGACAGACTCGCCACTCTGTCCAGTTCTGACTTTCAACAAAACAATAAACCCGCAGTCTGCTGTTCATCAGACTGTTGAACTTAATAAATTACAACACGAGACCAAGCATCTGTCCTCTGTCCTACCTTCCACAATTAACCCTTTATGTATATATACTTACATTACATATGGGTCATTTAGCAGACACTTTTATCCAAAGCGATGTCCAAGGTGAGCACAGGGTTAATCACAGCGCCCCCTGGAGCAATGAGCGTTAAAGGGCCTTGCTCAAGGACCCACATGGGTAACTTCAGTGGACCTGGGATTTGAACCCCCAACCTTCAGATTGAAGAAGGGTGCTGAGCAGATACACCCAGGACAGGATGCCAATCTATTGCTGGGCACACACACACTGTTGATGAGGGTTAAGGTTTAGGATTATGGTTCCAAGTATCGGTAAAGCACAGGGTTTAGGAATTGGATTAAAGTTTAATCTTAGGGAGGGTTAGAGATTACGATTATAGTTACGAGTTAGGGTTTAGGATTATAGTTATGAAAATGGCTAAAAGACAGGTTCAGGAACAGGATTAAATCTTTAATTATTGAGGGACTTTTAGTAGATTAGGATTAGGGGTTGTTCAGGGTGTGTGTGTGTGTGTGTGTGTGTGTGTATGTGTGTTTGTGTTCTTTCCTGTCACCAAAAATATAAGACCTGGTAGAAGATAGCCGATTAGGATTAAGGTTAAGGATTATAGTTATAAATTTCAGTAAAATGCAGGATTAAGGTTTAAGGTTAAGGGAGTGTTAAGGGTTAGTTTTTAGGATTACGGTTCTGAGTATGGGTAAAAGACAGGGTTGAGGGACAGGATTAAAGTTCAATCTTAGGGAGCGTTGAAGGTTAGAGATTAGGATTAGTGTTAAGGGTTGGGGTTTAGGATTATAGTTATTAAAATGAGTAAAAGACAGGGTTTAGGAACAGGATAAAATCTTAAATCTTGAGGAATTTGTAAGGGTTAGAGATTAGGATTAGGTTTAAGTGTTGTACAGTTTTTTGTTGTGTGTGTGTATGTGTGTGTGTTTGTGTTTGTGTTCTTTCCCATCACCAAATGTATTAGACCCGGTAGAAGACAGCCCATTAGGATTAAGGATAAGGATTATGGTTATAAGTATGGGTAAAAGACAGGGTTTAGAAACTGGATTAAATTTTAAGATTAGAGAGCATTGAGGGTTAGAGATTGGGATTAGGGTTAAGGGTTAGGGTTTAGGATTAAAGTTATCAAAATGTGTAAAAGACAGGGTTTAGGAACCGGATTAAATCTTAAATGTTGAGGGACTTTTAAGGGTTAGAGTTTAGGATTAATGGTTGTTCAGGCTTAGGGTGTGTGTGTGTGCGTGTGTTGTATGTGTGTGTGTGTGTGTGTTCTTTCCCGTCACCAAACGCATTAGACCCGGTAGAAGCCAGCCCATAACGAACCGAGCCCCCAGTGTCCATCATGTGGAATAACTGCTGACTCGGATCTCCATCTCTCTCTCTCTCGTCTTTTCATTTCTTTTCCTTTTAAAATCCCAAATTGTGTGAAATCCATCCTCCTCGCAGTTCCGTGAGGCCCCCCCCCCTACGCCCGGGCCGGATCGAGAGTCCAGCTCGGGTTCCTCACGTGACCTTTTTCTTCAGGAACTCAGAGTTCCCTGTGTGGTTCCTCTTAAGACCTCCGCCGTGTCACTTAAACAGATTGCTGTAACCAATTTGTTCCATCAGCGGGGGCTTCCACAGCGCTGACGTCCCCAAACGTGCCATAGCACAATGAGCAGCATTACCCCGCCTCAGGAGAACCTCCAGAACGGCGCCGAGACACCAGCCAGGTTATGACGTCCCTTTAATTAGGAAGGAACTTTGGTAAACCATTGGGCTCGTGCGGGGGGGGAACGATTGCTTTAGCTATAATTGCAAACATTTAAAACGTCGACGCCGAGCCGCCGGGGCCTTTTCCTTCCGCACATTGGAGTATCGAGTGGACTGACTGGCCGTGCAGCGTAGACGCCGTACCGAAATTTACTGCCGCGAGCTGGCGGCTGCATTCCCCAATACCACCCCGATTAGCCCGGTCGATGGCGACCGGCCGCCGGCTGAACGGAAAACCCGGTGTCGCGCTGAGGAACCGCATTTCAGCGTCTGATGAAATTTAGAGGAACATTTCATTTGATATGAATAAAAAGCGGCTGAAGACATCACCAACCCAACCCCCCCATGATGGGGGGGGGGGGGGTGATGAATGTGTGTGAGGCGCTTAGGGTGAACATAAACGGAGGTCTGTGTGGAGAAAGGTGGATTGTGTGGAGAGGAATTCGATTAATTATACTGCAGATGAAGGTCGAGGAGACGCGGGCCCGACGCGAGGACGACAACGCCGATGGATTCACGCCGAGAGCTCCGTTTAAACATTTCGGAGTGTGAGGCGCTCCATCCAGAACGTGCATTTAAGGCGTGAAAAGATAAATACGTCCTGAGGGCGGCTCAGTGTTTAGTCCGTTAGGTGGTTAACCCTGTTCGGTCCATCACAGGGCAGACACACAGAGAGA
>JAFMOD010000108.1:298392-390073 GCA_019802435.1 Corydoras maculifer | reverse complement strand
AGACCCAGGACAGGGCGCCAATCCATCGCTGGGCACACACTCACTCACACAGACACACTCTATATGGGGCAATTTGGAGAATTCAATTAACTTGATCCATGTTTTTGGACTGTGGGAGGAAACCGGAGAACCTGGAGGAAACCCACGCAGACACGGGGAGAACATGGAAACTCCACCCAGATGGGGATTCGAACCGGGAATCCCTAGCGCTGAGAGGCGAACGTGCTAACCACTAAGCCACCGTGCCGCCCATGTAAATAATATATCCATACATAATTATTTATGTATATAAATGATGTCTACTTCCACGCTGCCCGTCCGTAGCCCGCCACCTGCTGCCTAACTTACAAGAATAATGAATTATCACGATGACGTTATTGCACATTAAAGGTGTTTTACTGAGTGAGGAGTTGAATAGACTGGTTATACAGATCGATGGTCACAGGTAAGAATGCCCTCCTGTGGGGCTCTGTGGTGCATTTGGGTGAAATGAATCTTAAACTGAATGTGCTCTGGTGTCTGACCAGTGTGTGGTACTGTGTGTGGTACAGTGGATGGAACAGTGGATGGTACTGTTTGCGGTCCAGTGTATGGTACATTGTATGGTACAGTGTGTAGTACAGTGTGGGGTACAGTGGATGGTACAGTTTGTGGTACAGTGTGTGGTACAGTGGGTGCTACAGTGGGTGGTACAGTGTAGGTGGTACAGTGTGGGTGGTACAGTGTGTGGGTGGTACAGTGTGTGGTACAGTGTGCGGTACAGTGTGTGGGAGACATTGTCCATGATGGCCTTTCCGACACTGTCCTCTGCGAGTCCAGCTCCACAGGGTCCACAGATTACCCCCCACACACACACATTAACACAGGAACAAACAGCCGACCTTGCAAAAATAATTCTGAAAACACGACGGGATGAAGAAAATGCAGCGAGCATAATAAAGAGCATGCAGAATAAAGCGTCTATCCCGCATACGGAGGACGGCTTCAGCACGCTATCAGCGTTTCAGCGGCTGCAACGCAACGTCAACCGGCGTGCGAGTCGTAAATCAAACATTTCAGTTCAGCCTCACCTCTTCATTACAGAAACGACGACCACGGTGGAACTGGGCCGAGCCGCTTTGATGCCCATTCATTATTGTGCCTGACGTGGACGCGGTGCCAACAAACCCACAGAGAACCATCGACCCCACCCTCCCGACTTGAACAAACGCAGCAGGTTCAGTTACAGAGGACGTTTGCAGCGTTCGAGACCAACTGCTTTTAGACAGGGTCACAAGTGTCAAGGGGGGGGGGGTCCCCATGCCCATCCAGCGGAGAAGGTCTCGGGCGCTGGGTAGATTCACCCAGGACAGGGGGGCAATCTATCATTGGACACACACTCACTCACTCACTCTATATGGGGCAATTTGGAGAATTCAATTAACCTTGATCCATGTTTTTGGATTATGGGAGGAATCCGTAGAACCTGGAGGAAACCCACGCGGACACGGGGAGAACATGGAAACATTTATTTATTTATTTTTCTTCCTGAATGTCTGGGTTGTTGTTGACGGTGAAAAACGTGGCAGACGGTTGGCGGCCGCACCTTCTCGCCTCCGTTCTCAGCCACGTTAGAACGGGTTGCGGGTGAGAGCAGGTATTTTGGTCTTTGTGAGGACCGCTCTGTATCGGTTCCCCGCTCTGAATGTGAACTGTGGCTCATAGATGGAATAAATCCGAACAAAACTGCAGTAATCAAAGTCATTTACAGCCTTTTCCTGCTCCGGGAGTCTGAATGGAGCAGATGGAGTTTTATTTTGACGTATTTGTACCATCTGCCTGCAAAGCCGTCGGTCCGACACTCACCTAATTACCGTCGGTACGAAAACGTTTGTGTCTGAGATTCTGCGGCGTTTAGTGATTAAACGTATCTACCGCAAATTTTAACTCAAAATCATTTATTCATTCATTCATTCACTCACTCACTCATTATTTTCCCCTTAATCCTCTACTGGGGTCACATGGGGTTCCCCAGGTGCATCCAGGGGAGAACAAACGACCCCCTGAGACTCAAGATACAGAGTTAGGTTTTTACGTATTGTATGTCGACTTAGAACATTATATGTGTGTATATATTGTTTTATATTATATTTATTGTATATATTGTGTGTGTGTGTGTGTTTATAGTTGTATTATTAGTTGTTTATAGTTGTATATTGTATATTTTATATATTTATAATTGTTTATATTTGTATATTATATTTTACATATCAATATCGTATTTATATCTTATTTTATTTTAAAATTGAAGTTCTAACTTTAACAGAACCGGTGTAAACGGGGTCCGTGAGCCATGCTGTCGTTTCTGTCTCATGTACAGCATGCGATACCAATCTTTTTTGAATATTGAATCTAGAACCTCTCTGTGACCCGTGTGATCGAATCCATCAGGTTATTAGAACCTGAGAGGCTAATTTCCCAGCTGCACAGATGACCAATCGAGCGGCACTTTTAAAACAGCCGGAGAAACCGCAGCCTCATTAGCATGCACTTAATCTGATGCCACGTGACGTACAGTACAACCTCAGAACCTCAAAACCGTTTTGACGAAATGCTCCGTCTTTAACGCATGGTAATGTCATGTGACTCACCACGTCGTCTAATTTAGAGAAATTTAATTAACTACATACCATCATTTGATTAAAATAAGACCTTTTATGATCCTGTGGTTAATCTGAGCTTAAAGGATTTGCAAACGGACTCGTGTCTGATTAACGGACAGCTGCGCTAATTAGTGACATTGTTGTAAAACTTATCGCCCAGGCAGAGTCGGAAACTACCCTTTCCGTTAACCCCCCCCCCCCCACACACACACACACACACAGACACACACACACACCCATCCATTCCCGGGCCTCCATGGTCCCCATTAAGCCCAGATCCATGCACACGAGTCAGAGTATCAATAAATTATAAGCAGGATATAAATTAAACATTAATCCTGAGTTTGCAGAAGCAGCCGGAGACGGTCGACGGGAATCTCTCACCCCCTCGAAACCCACCCCGTCCCCCTCGCAGTGGCAACTTAATTGGGTTCCTCATCTCCCCGTAAAAAGAAGAGTCACGGGTGGAGTGACGTCGGGATCCGATTGGAGGGAAGAAAGCTTTGGAACTGGGTCACAGAACTCCACGGAACACTAATAAATGAAGTGCGGGAGAATCAATTCCACGTTTTCCTGACGCCCAGCGACCCGCGGACTGCATGCCAAGATGAAGACGTGGTTTCATTTGTGTTTGCATTAAAGGGTCACATGATTCCCACCTACCGCGTGTAGTCAGCATATACGATGCCAGGATTTCTTCCAGGTCAATGATTTACATTCAGTTTAAACTAAATTTAATCATCCATCTGATGCTTTTATCCAAAGTGACAAAAATAACACTATAGAATTATCTAACCTGATCAATATCCATCCATTATCTTCATGGGGGTTCCCCATGCCCATCCAGGGGAGAATGTCTCGGGCGCTGGACAGATACACCCAGGACAGGGGGGCAATCTATCACTGGACACACACTCACTCACACAGACACGCACACGAACACACTCTATATGGGGCAATTTGGAGAATTCAATTGACCTTGATCCATGTTTTTGGACTGTGGGAGGAAACCGGAGAACGCGGAGGAAACCCACGCGGACATGGGGAAAACATGGAAACTCCACCCAGATGGGAAAATAGAACTGGGAATCTGAGAGGCAAACGTGCTAACCACTAAGCCACCGTGCCGACCCCTGATCAATATCTGATTCTTAAAATTGTATACATCAGGTGTTAGAGATGTGATTCGAGTCGTTTCGTAAAGATTTTCAGTGACTCGACGCCTTACAGACAGAGTTGGGATGATGGTTCCACCGTTGATCAGTGGAGAACGTTACAGAGTGAGAGTAGGCACCACGGTAAGGTTGCCCCACCAGACAACATTAATCACTAGAACGTAGTGAACAAGTCGGAGTGTATTTTAAAATCTAGAGTGAAGGTCAGAGGCGCCAGATCCAGAGATCGTCCTCTTTCTTGTTTTAAGGAAATCTAAAGAAGATAAATTTACGTACCATATTGAGAGATATAATTATATATATTGATATCATGGATAGGGCGGCACGGTGGCTTAGTGGTTGGCATGTTCTCCTCTCAGCGCTGGGGATTACCGATTCGAATCCCCATCTGGGTGGAGTTTGCATTTTTTTACCGTGTCCGCGTGGGTATCCTCCGGGTTCTCTGGTTCCCTCCCACAGTCCAAAAACATGGATCAATGGAACATTCTCCAAATTGCCCCATATAGAGTGTGTGTGTGTGAGTGAGTGTGTGTCCAGTGATAGATTGCCCCCTGTCCTGGGTGTATCTGCCCAGCGCCCGAGACGTTCTCCCCTGGATGGGCATGATGGAGGATTAAGTAGAAGATAATAAATGAATAAAATCTATTTATACAATTTAAGATTGTATTTTTTTGCAGTGCATTTAGTTCTTTTATTTAAATCTGGACCTTTTTCAGAATGTTACACACGGATTTTAGTACATGCACAGATCACACAGATTTTCCTCGAAAATAAAGAACAGGAAAAATAATAATAATCTCAGCTTAATCTGATCGATCATTTTATTGGAATTATTCAGGGAGCAGAGCAGCAGATACGGTTATTAACATCCACAAAGCATCCAGCCTGGCATTTGGGTTCTCCATGATGAGGGAAGGCTTTGTCAGGACGACACATCTGGTCTAATTAAACTGAGATGGAAGGCCCACCTCGCCGACCCAGAGACGGAAGGAAAGGCGGGATTAGCACCCGGGGCACGTTCGGCGGCTGGGATTAGTGCAGGATGATTTATACACTCTGACAAACCTCACATCACGTTACGACACAGGGCTCCAGCCTATCCCTGCATTCACACCCTGACCCCTCACTTACACCTAATCTCATGGCCTCGTGGAGTCCTTCTGTGTGGAACACTGGAAGTTTCCATTCGCATCGCCTGTAAGACTCTATTAAGCAATCACAGATCAGACCTGCATCGGCAGTTGTGCACGTTACGTTTCTTTCAGCATTGTGTTGGTGCTGTTTTTATTTTTCAGGTCGTCACGTCGTGGGGTGGATGTGAACGCAATCTGAAATTAAATAGCTACATAATCTGTGCAGAGCGATATCACACTGTGGGTGGCGCTGTTGCCAACACCGCTTCACATGACAAAGATTCATGTTTTTTAATTTTTTTTATGACCAGGTGAGACAGAGAAGTTCCTTTTTACATTGTTTTGTATGTTCTCCTCACGTCTGTGTGAATGAATCAATAAAAAATAAAATAAAATAAATGTATTAACTAATTAATGCTACTTAATTAATTTTGTTTTCTATAGATTAACTGTACATCCATCCATTATCTTACGCTTTATCCTCTACTAGGGTCGGGGGGGCGGGGGATGGGGTCCCCGTGCCCGTGCCCATCCAGGGGAGAATGTTTCGAGCGCTGGGCAGATGCACCCAGGACAGGGGGGCAATCTATCGCTGGACACACGCTCACTCACACACACTCACACACACACACTCTATATGGGGCAATTTGGAGTATTCAATTGACCTTGATCCATGTTTTTGGACTATGGGAGGAAATCGGAGAACCGGACACAGGAAGAACATTCAAACTCCACCCAGATTGTAATTCTGTTTTCTACTAAATTTTCTACTTCACAAGCATAATTAATTTAGTATAAACACGAGTTAACACGATTTGAGGGGGGGGGGGGGTTTAAAAGGATTAAAAAAATATATATTTTGCTTGCTTTTTTTTTTTTGCGAGTCTAAATCAGGTCAGCTCTGAAAATCTTGTCGACTAAACACACTGCAGCGTCGTCTCATCAGAACGATGGCTTTAAAATGCTGCACCATTAATTGTTCATCAGATGATCAAAGCTCCGGCTCGACTCAACAACCGAGGTTTCATTATTCTGCACTGTAGGCTGCATGATATGCTATAACAATAAAAATAATAATAATGATAATGATAATGATAATGATAATGATAAATTCCTGAGAGGAAACAGTAATAATAAATATTTAAAATATGAATAATACTAATACTAGTAAAAACAATAATAACAATAATAATAATTATAACAATAATAATAATAATAATAATAATAATAATAATAATAATAATAATAATAATAATAATAATAATAATAATATGCCCAGCGATGGATTGGCGCCCTGTCCTGGGTGTATCTGCCCAGCGCCCGAGACGTTCTCCCCTGGATGGGCATGGGGAACCCCACCGCGACCCTAATAGAGGATAAGCGGAAGATAATGAATGAATAAATGAATAATAATAATAATAATAATAATAATAATAATAATAATAATATCCATCCATCCATTATCTTCCACTTTATCCTCTATTAGGGTCGCGGGGGGGGGGGGGGGATGGGTCCCCATGCCCATTCAGGGGAGAACGTTTGATCCATATTTTTGGACTGTGGGACGAAACCGGAGAACCCAAAGGAAACCCACGCAGACATGGGAGAACATGCAAACTCCACCTGGATTGGGATTTGAACTGGGAATCCCTAGTGCTGAGAGGAAAACATGCCAACCACTAAGCCACCGTGCCGTCCTACTACTACTACTACTGTTAATAATAATAAGAAGAAAACATTCTATTTATAAGCGCCTTTCACAACACTCAACGTCACTTGACACAGGATGTGGATGAGAGAAAGAGGAGGATCTGAGTGAGGGTGAGGGTGAGAGAAATGAGGGAGCAAGATTATGGATGACCATAAAGGTATAGAGAAGGATTCTGAAATGTGTTCTGTATTTAACAGGAAGCCAGTGGAGCTGTTGAAGGACGGGGGTGATGGGATAGGATGGAGGAGCTTTGAAGGAAATAATGCGAGCAGCTGCCGTTTGAACCGGCTGAAGCTTATGGAGGGATTTTTGAGGTCCGACAAAGAGGAGAGGACTGTTGTAGTCAATACGGGAGGTAACAAGACTATGGACTAGAATAGATGCAGAGGGGTGTAAGGGAGGGGCGTAGACGATGGATGTTAGAGGTGAAAACATGAGGATCGGGTTCTATTACGGATGAGAGAGTGAACGTAGAATGTGCTATGTAGGACTCTTAACCTGAGGGGAGGGGGGGACCCAGGAGCTGTGGATATATAGAATATATATCATTATTTTATCATATTACATCCTAATGTGTTTATTTGTTTGAGACGACGATGAAGAGAAGGTTACATTAATACAGACACCGCACTCATACGACATCAGATTAAATGATCGTTAAGAAGCTCGAACCCTGTTAAATGTTAACGGAGTAAAACTGTGACATCATTAAACCTGTAACCATCATCACTCCAACAGTCTGCTCAGATTAATCGGGTAAAACCTCATTACGTATTACAAATTAATCAAGTGTTAATTAAAACAGCATTGCAGCCCTCTCTCTCTCCCTCTCTCTCTCACTCACTTACACATTTTATTTTATACATTTGGACTTTTTATACATTTATTTAATACATTTGGACATAGAATCTCATTAATTCAATAGAGACACAAACCTTAAATATAAATACTCAAACCATAACCTTACATAATTCTCACTGCCAAAAAATATAATAAATAAATAAATGTCATTATCGGGCAATATAACAAGTGCATTTATCTTGTTAAGATTTCTTAAAATAAGAAAAAGTAGATTATTTAATCTGTCATTGAATATCTATTTAAAAACAGTGCAACCCTGTAACTATAATATAAATTAAATTTAACCATAGTTATACTCTTCCAGACTTCCTGAGAGTCCTTTAAAAAAAAAAATAATAATAAATAAAAACCTTTTTAGGACTTCATATAGCACCCCTGGAGCAATGAGGGTTGAGGGTCTTGCTCAAGGACCCACATTTGGTAACTTCGGCAGACCAGGGATTTGAACCCACAATCTTCAGATTGATAACACAACACTCAAACCCAGAGGAGTCAAACTCGTGGCCCGTGGGCCACATCCGGCCCATGAGATCATTTTAAATTGATCTGTTATTGTTGTTATTAATGACTCCGCGATATGGTTTTTCAGAGTGTGCTCATTTTTTAGATTTTTATGATTTTGACAGAAATATTTTTATAAAGTGCAGAAGTTAAATTTTAAAGTTTAATTTTATTTTTCCAAAACGGCCCAAAATCAAAGAAAACTGAATGTTTTAATTTTTTTCTTTTACTGTTGTGGAAAAGCCTCATCTTTATTTTATTTTTAATAATATTTCATTTTTTTTTTTTTTTTTTTTTGCAGCGTGTTCAATTTCTGTAACTTTTATTATTTATAGAGTATTTTTTAATTAGTTTTATAAAGTTGAAATTTATTTATTGTGGATGAATATTCCTTTGCTTTTTTCATTTATTATTATTATTTACTGTTTAATAAATGTGTATCCTGTTCGACCCGTGACCCAAAGTGACCTTTGTGAGATTTGGCCCCCGGGGGCAATTGGGTTTGTCACAAAAAAAGACCAGACCTAACTCTCAGACACGATGGAGAACATGTCCCAATCCGTCCCTTCAGTCATAAATCCGTCCTGGTGTCCCTCTGCATGTGAGTTTGCTGAACACGCCAGTTTAACTGAATCAACCGGACTGAATCACTCTAATGACCCTAATCGTTATTGATTCCTTTACAGATGAACCGAGTTCAGCTATTTAAGCCCCGCCACAGCATCCCGGAAATTAAAGAAGAACCGATACAAATGTTTATTCAAATGCCAGAACGTACGACGGGTGGGTTAACGGCCCAGTTGAATTAACGCACACGCAGTGCCGCCCTGCTGGATGGTGGTAATTGCTGAGCCGCTGTGATCGCTCATCTGTGAAACTGAAAGAACTCCACAAATCATCACCACATGAAACCAAACCGTGACCTTCAGCAGCCGTCCTGTCTTCATACAGCGGCCTTGCACATGGAGATTGTTCTGCATGGTTCTAAATGCCATGTTCTCCACGTGTCCGCATGGGTTTCCTCCGGGTTCTCCGGTTTCCTCCCACAGTCCAAAAACATGGCTTAAGTGAACTGAATTCTCCAAATTGCCCCACATAGAGTGTGTGTGTGAGTGAGTGTGTGCCCATCAATAGATTGGTGTCCTGTCCTGGGTGTATCTGCCAAGTGCCCAAAACGTTCTCCCCGGTATGAGCATAGGGAACCCCCCAGACCCTAATAGAGGATAAAGCGGAAGATAATGGATGGATGGATGGATGGGTTCTAAATGCATAGCGAACAGTGATGTTCCATCAGAGAACAAACTTTTAACTCGTTTAGAGGACGGACAGTCCATTTCACACATCAATCTGAAATGCTGAAGCTGCATTCCCAACATTTCTGCAATGCTTTAGCAACGTCTGCGCTCCGTCTGGGAGTCGGTGTTAAGGCTGGGATTCGTTCAAGAACTCAGAGCTCATTTAGAACCGATGCATCAAGTGTGACGCACCAATCCGTTAATTTCATCCGAAAACCTGCCGCTCGGACTTCAGAGGAATGGCCATCATGATAAAAGATAACGATCTGTAATGATTCTGAATCTCTGCTGAAAGTGACAAAAACTAATATTCATCCATCCATTATCTTCTGTTTAATCCTCTATTAGGGTCGTGGGGAGGTTCCCCACGCCCATCTAGGGGAGAACGTTTCGGATGCTGGGCAGATAGACCCAGAACAGGACGCCAATCTATTACTGACGCACTCACACAAACACTGACTATATAGGGGTAATTCATTCATTAATAAATTTTTCCACACTCTTTTACTTAATCCTCTACTAGACTCGTGGGGGGGGTGGGGTCCCCAAAGCCCATCCAGGAAAGAACGCTTCAGATACTCGGCAGATACACTGTTGGACTGACAGCGCGCCAACCCATCGCTGGACACACAATCACAGACACAGACATATGCTATATGGGGCAATTAAGAGCATTCAATTTACCGTCCATGTTTTTGGACTGTGGTAGGAAACTCTAGGTTCCATGCTCTCGCACACACTACAAGAACATGGAAAATCCACCCAGATCTGGACTCGAACCCAGATTCCCAGCGCTGAGAGGAGAACGTGCTAAACCACTACACCACATTTCCACTTAAACTAACAAATACTATAATATATATATATATATATATATATATATATATATATATATATATATATATATATATTTTTTGTCCTGTGTTCAATGAGGATGCGATCCCTATTGAACCCCGGTCCTCACAAGTCTTCTTTCTTTAAAACAACACCTTTTTCTTGCCACTGTCGCTTCGGGGTTCTGTTTTAGAGGGTAATGCTGCACTATAGAGTCAATACATTATAGTTAAAAAAAAAAAAAACCCCCCCCCCCCCCCCCCCCCCCCCCCCCCCCCCCCCCCCCCCCCCCCCCCCCCCCCCCCCCCCCCCCCCCCCCCCCCCCCCCCCCCCCCCCCCCCCCCCTGGAGTGGACTACAAAATGGAACAGTAGAACTACTACTACATCTGTACGGAGCTGGAGCTGATCTAATAAACGATGCGAGTAGAAAGAAGGAACAATTGACTGTACGTTTAAATAATGAATTAATTACTGTGGTAGGTTCTGCTGGAACCTTTAAAACATCTGGACTGTTGGTCTTTTACTGCATTATTAATATTTTATGTATTCATTAAGTTTTTTGTAAAACAAAACAAAACAAAAAAAAACAAAACAAAATTTTTTTTATATATATATAATAATAGTAAATGTCTGTATAATGAACAGAAACTAAACCAAACACCACCACCCACCCCCCCGACCTCGTGTTCATCCTTGTTCTGGTTATAAAATATAAAGAGTCTGAATGAAGTGTAAACTCCTCGTCTGTCGGGCTCTTTCGCGTTTCGTGGCTCTTCGCTTTGAATAGATGAATATTTTAAGTTTTTTTTTTTTTTTGATTAGTATTTTGTATCTTTGTGTTCCACTTTAGTTCGGTTGATATAAAAACGCACCTTCTTTGATCTTCACCCCAGCACGACATGTACAATTACGTCCGCTGCACGCAGAGGAAAATATTGATTTGAAATCTGCAGCCCCGCCGCCACGGGCCTCGACGCATATCTGAGCCTCATTACGGTCTGTTCAAAGAACCGGAGCTGGGTTCCATCGCTTCATTAAGGCAAATTTAAGGCCTTTGTCTGGCTCCGTGGCCTGCGGGGGGGGGGGGGTTGGTTTTAATGCCACTAAAGGTCTCACTAAGGCACTCCCATGAAATGATTTTATAACTCGGACTTTGTGAGGAATCTAGAATGTGGCCATGTTTCCTGCAGTGAAATCTCCTGGTTAAGCGGGAACTTACATCGCGGTCGTCTGATCCGAGTGCATGTACCGAAGACAGGAGTCCAAATGAGAGAAAGGCACGGCGGAGAAGAGATGGAGGGATGAAGGGAGGAGAGGCTTTTTGTTTTTCAGACATCCCTGATGCAACGCAATGTAACTCCGGTGCACCGACATAACAGTCATAAAGAAATGAGTCATAAACCCATAAAGATTCATATGAAGCCCCGATTCAATCCAAACTGCAGGCAGCACGGCCCGTAATGGAGGGATATTGCGGCCATAAATTTCAATGAACATTCTAAGGAAATTGTTATGATGTGTAAAGTGGAGTGTGTGTGTGTGTATGGGTGTGTGTGTGTTCAGGATGTACACACCAAGGCTGGGTTCGGTTCCCACCGAAGCTCTGAAAAACATACGATGTTTATGGTTTTTATACGTTTAAGTATGGAGTCATGCAAAGAAAGTAACTTTACATCATCCATCTATTATCCATTCATCCTGTACTAGGATCGTGTGGCGGGGGGGTTCCCCATGCCCATCGAGGGGAGAATGTTTCGGGCAGAGCGCCAATCTATCACTGGGCACACACTCATTTACTCAGATACACACACATTAAGAGCGGCCAATTCACCTTGAATCCATATATAAAGCATAACATATACACACACACACTCATATATATATATATATATGAGTGTGTGTGTATATGTTATGCTTTATATATGGATTCAAGGTGAAATTGGCTGCTCTTAATTGACCCTATAGTGTGTAGTGTGTGTGTGTGTGTGTGTATATATATATATATATATATATATATATATATATATATATATATATATATATATATATATATATATATATATATATATATATATAGTTAATACCCCTTATCTATGTATATGACGTTTATTTTTATGTATATACATATCAGTAGTCACTGCACTTTATATAAATTATGTTATATATTGCACATCTGGTTGGATGCGGACTACATTTAATTGGTTCTGCATCTGTACTCTGCATGGTGACAATAAAGTCTGATGTAAATAAATGTAAACGAGATGGAACTGAACGGAAACGTCAGCCATCCGCTGGAACGTCGTCACATTTCTGATTTCACTAAAAAAAGACACCCTGATGTTCAGATTGCCCCCAGTGGAGAAGCACAGAGGACAGCTTTACCTCCTCTGGATTATTTAGTGCGTTTTGGTTTAAAGCACTTCACAGAACCATGCAGTGCATATTTATACCCGCAGTCCGGACCGCAGAACTGCTCTAGAACCTGATTCACTGAAGGTCAGCACACGGAGAACAAATGATCTGCAATGTGGATGCATACAGCTGTTCGGCTCATTTAGACCTCGAGAATCCAGATGCCCCGTCAACAGCCCCCCCAAAGAGGATTACAGCTCATTAGCCCCTAGACTGCCCCCGACCCCCACCCCCACAGGAGATGGAAACTCCACATCTCAGATTCCCAGTTTAGAGACGTTTATTAATTATTAAGAAAGGATTTCCTTTCTTATTATGAACCTATCGTTTAAATTATTTTTATCTCCATATTAATCACAAAACCTGCCTTAGTTCGGCATTTTCCTTTTAATTAATGAATCTACTACTTCTACTACTACTAATAATAATAATAAAAATAATAATAATAATAATTTTAAAAATGCTCTAAAGCAACAGTAAGTTTCTGAAAGTCCCATACTGTGAACTTTAGAGCGTCAGTCAGAATTGACTTCGTTTTAAACCCAAAAAGCCGAACATGGCATTTTAAGAGGCGCTCTCTGAAAAACGTTTTCAAAAATATAAAAAGTTCAGTACTCACCACAAAGGAAAAGGATTTCGCTCTGATCCATGATGTAACGTCCTGTTTATTGTGATCTCACACTGCCCCTTACTCAGCTCTTATATCCTAAAATAAAATAAAAATACAAGAAAACAGTAAATACCACAGAACAGAGGAATAAAAATAAAGTTCATAATGATAATGCAGGGCGAAACAGTGGCTTAGTGGTTTAGCATGTTCTCCTCTCAGCGCTGGGGATTCCCTGTTCGAATCCCAATCTGGGTGGAGTTTGCATGTTCTCCCCATGTCCGCGTGGGTTTCCTCCGGGTTCTCTGGTTTCCTCCCACAGTCCAAAAACATGGATCAAGGTCAATTGAGTTGTCCAAATTGCCCCATATAGAGTGTGTGTGTGAGTGTGTGCCCAATGATAGATTGCCCCCCCTGTCCTGGGTGTATCTGCCCAGCGCCCCAAACGTTCTCCCTTGGATGGGCATGGGGAACACCCCCACGACCCTAGTAGAGGATAAAGCGGAAGAAAACGGATGGATGGATGGATGGATGGATGGATGATAATACTAAAAAATAAAACAATAAAACAATCATTCAATTTCTAACATTATACATCATCTACAAAACCAAAAACACATCTATATTTTTTATTTTATTTATTTGGATGAAGATTATCTCAGCGGTTTAGAATCAGGTACCTCTCCATGTTTCCATGGGATAATGTTTGCAGCCATCTTTGAGGAAACAGTATGGGGAAGGCCACTGTCTGTTCCATGTAAATGTCCCAGTGATGTGTGTGAGACGTAAGTTCCACAAAATGATGGCATATGCAAAGAATGTCTTTTAAGGGTGATTTTCGGAACCACGGTGCACTCCAGAGTAAGAGAAAAAATCCAATCAGAACATCAGAACGCCAAAACTCCATTTACAAACATTTACACCTCACCCAACCAAACTCTCGAGCCTCTTCCGTTTGGTGATCCTTTATACCTCACTCCCCTCCCCCTCTCCCGGAAGAGTCCAAACATCAAACAATTAATTAACCCCCCAATCAACAGCTGTAAACCCATCATTATCTAAACACATAGTAATCTAAATAATATACACACTGAATGTATTGATTACATTCTGCCATCATTTAAAAGGCAATAAATATGATTTGAGTATTAAGCCACACCCCCCTCCCCCCATCTAAATGGAATTGCCCAAATTAGCCCAATTCCAATCAGGCACTTAAATAAACAGCCAAGGTCCTCAGCTCGGGTCCTAAAGAACATATATTACAGTGTGTATGCGTGCGTGTCTGTGTGAAGGTTTCGGGTGCTGGGCAGATACACCCAGGACAGGACGCCATTCTATCACTGGACACACATACACTTACACAGACACACTCTATATGGGGCAATTTGGGGAATTCAATTCACCTTGATCCATGTTTTTGGACTGTGGGAGGAAACTGGAGAACCCGGAGGAAACCCACATGGGCACGGGGAGAACATGGAAACTTCACGCAGATGGGGATTCGAACCGGGAATCTCCAGTGCTGAGAGGAGAACATGCCAACCACTAAGCCACTGTGCTGTAAATCAGTGCAGGTTTAACTGAAGATCAATCTGAAGCCATGACGCTTTAATAAAACACATCCTTCAGACGAAAAGCAAAGAATAAATTCTTGATACTGAGATAATTAGGCGTCACTTGATCGTCTGCTTCAGACCTGCATTGTATTTTCTTTGGCGTGTTCTAACCCACCTTAATTAAAACCCTGTTCTTAATTTAGAAGCATGAACACGTCTTCCTTGGCTCTGATGTTGACGGGGTATGCAGGCTGATTGTTTACGTCTGACAGACACCATATGGTTCGTTCCGTCTAATCTTCATGAGCGTCTCGGTTAGGTGTGGAATTAATATCTGTATTTATAATTGTATTTGAGGAGACTCATGCATTCCAGTAAACACACACTCATTACAAATACACACTCAGTACTCAGCACTCCACCTTACTAGTTCCATCCATCCATCCATTATCTTCCCCTATATCCTCTATTAGGGTCATGGCCCTCCCATGGAGTTCCCTATGCCCATCCAGGGGAGAACGTTTCGGGCGCTGGGCAGATACACCCAGGACAGGGGGGCAATCTATCACTGGACACACACTCACACACACACACACACTCTATATGGGGCAATTTGGAGAATTCAATTGGCCTTGATCCATGTTTTTTAGACTGTGGAAGGAAACCGGAAAACCCGGAGGAAACCCACGCGGACACGGGGCGAACATGGAAACTCCACCCAGATTGGGATTTGAACCGAGAATCCCCAGCACTGAGAGGAGAACATGCCAACCACCAAGCCACCGTGCCTTCGTAGTTCCATTTAGATGAACCTTGTAGTTCTAACGTTCTGTCTGATGATCACAGAGCAGGTCTCATTAGGGTGATGGATGATGCTCAGTACTGCAGTGACGGGTGTGGTGCAGGTTCGAGAACGTTTCCTCAGTCTTAATTAATTAATTGTATGTTCTGCATCTAATTCCAACGTGCTTTACGTTCTGCCCTCGGTCCGTCGTGCAGGAAACACTAACGAGGTCTGCAGGTAATCACACACAGACTGAGGCAGAATGTCTAACGACGGCGGGATGGCGCGTGCGGTTGGGCCGGTTTAAAGAACCAGAACGTACTCCAATAAAACGTACAACAGAGAACGGTCTCCGATAAAAGTGAGGGAACTTTGTGCAGAAGCCTTGTGTAAAATCAGGCCTGACGTTAAGTGCTATTAGTTTCCTATTAAGCGGTTCAAGGGCAACGGATGTCCTACCGCTTGATCATTTATCCCAACAATCACCTCGTTAAAGCTGAACGTCCTCCTCCTCCACATCCGGAGCATACCAATGTCCTCAACAGGGAACACAGAAGGTCCTCTCCTCAACATCCCCCACTGCTGTTAATCCCTCACAACAAAATATTAATATTATATTACTCAATAAATTAGATGATTATAATTATTACTTAATAATCCTAACCAGCTCCCGTAATAATTCTGGTCTCCTTGGCAGCTCGCGTCATGCAGTTTAATCTCGTAATAAAAGTCTGAACGGATGCTTAACCTACCCCAACACTAATCACCACCTTGTTGTGCCGGAGCAATTACTCCCGTAATTATTCCAATTCAGGATGTAAATGATGCCCCAGCAGCGAAGACGCAAATTAGAGGAGTGATGTGTTTGGGGTTCACCTTCATGTCAATTGTGGGTTTGATGTTGGTGCACCGAGCCAACGTCACGCCGTTCAGAACCTCAACAAGGAGACCACGGAGGGCTGAGGGGCTGAGGGTGGATAGAGGGGGCGATGCACTGATGTACAGTGACATGCAAAAGCTATGCTCTGTTATACTGAGAGAGAGAGAGAGAGAGAGAGAGAGAGAGAGAGAGAGAGAGAGAGAGTACATGAATTACAAGTTTGCAATTGAAAGTCAAAGACGAATCAAAAAGGCTCGAAGCAAATAATTAAAGGTTGTTACGCCGTGACATCAGAGGCATCGCAGCCTGCAAACACTTTATACCAAATTAAGAGTTTGTTTAAAGATTTTCTTAATTATTAAAAAAAAAAGTTTTATTATTAAAGCAACACTCTGGTATAGTGGTTGGCATGTTCTCCTCTCAGCCCTGGGGATCCAGGTTCTCCCCGTGTCTGCGTGGGTTTCCTTCGGGTTCTCAAGGTCAATTCTCCAAATTGCCCCATATGTGTGTGGTGTCCTGTCCTGGGTGTATCTGCCCAGCGCCCGAAACATTCTCCCCTGGACGGACATGGGGCACACCCCCTCCTTGACCCTCGACCCAGGTAGAGGATTAAGCAAAAGATAATGAGTTAATTAATTTTAGTCCTATAATCAGAAAGGCACGGTGGTTTAGTGGTTAGCATGTTCTTCTTTCAGCCCTGGGGATCCAGGTTCGAATCCCGATCTGGGTCTCCTGCTTTCTGTCAGAGCTCTTTATTAACTTCATTAATAAATAAAACAATAAAACTAATACACAATTAAGTTAAAGTGGCATATATATATATATATATATAGAATAATATAATATTAAACATTTGAATAATTATCATGATTACTTATAAAATAAGGATTTATTTAAGAAATCAAATGAATGCTGCCAGGTTTCACCAGCTTCTCATGGTTTAGGGTTTCGGGATCATTTCCACCAGGTGGATGAACCCACACGTTAAAGGAATGGACTATTCTGCACCCCCCAATGCTTCTTTCCACCAATCAGCAGGTCAGATCCACGGCTATGTCATGTTCCAGGTCCCCGACTGCAACGAGCTCATTACCTAATGAACTATTCTAATTATTCATTTCAGTTCAGGATCATTCACATTCAGAAACGCTGTTGACTTAAAGAACATGGCTTTAGACCGGATCGTTCTCACATCACCGTGATTTGATTGGCTCTCCTGGTGGATAAGTCGGATCATTGCATTGATGCCTCAGTAAGCATACAGAATATATTTTAATTATTTGTTAATTAATTATCTCCCACTTTATCCTCTATAAGGGATGCGGGGTTGGGGGGGGGGGGTTCCCCATGCCCATCCAGAGTTTACAGGGGGAAGGCAGATACACCCAGGACAGGGCACCAACCACCAATCACACACACACTCCACAGTATATGGGGCAATTTAGATAATTCAAATTTACTCTGAATCCATGTTTTTGGACTGTGGGAGAAAACTGAAGAACCTGGAGTAAACCCATGTGGACACGGGGAGAACATGCAAACTCCACCCAGATTGGGATTCAAACCTGAACCCCCCCCCAGCACTGGGAGGAGAACATGCTTACCCTGCAGCCCTATGATAAATATATATAATCCATCCATCCATTTTCTTACACTTCATCTTCTACTACGGTTGCACAGGGGGGTGGGGGTGGGGGTGGTTCCATGAGGTAGTTCCTTATGCCTATCCAGGGGAGGACAGTTTGGGCGCTGGGCAGATACACACTCCCTCACACAGACACATATCCCATATGGGGCAATTAAGAACATTTGATTCACATATTCTTTAATTCCTTGAATCCATGTTTTTGGACTGTGGCTGGAAACCGGAGAACCCGGGGGGAACCCACAAGGACACGGGAAGCTCAGTGGTTTGGGTGTATCCCCATGCCCAGAGCATTTCGGGTGCAGGGCGCCAACTCCACCCCGGCTTTAATAGGACCACATGGGACAATTTAACACTATCCTCCCCGATTTCAGCTGAATTTAAGCTTTAATAATGAAAGCAGAAGGATGAGGCGCCACCACCTCGACCGTAACCTCCCACTGCATGGACAATCTTTCTTAAAAATCTATGGGATGCCGGGTTTATTTGTCCTCTTCCTCGTCTCTGCTTTATTGGCTCTCGTTCTCAGTTTTCGGTGTTGCTGATGTCGGCGTAATGAGATGAAGCGGTGTATTCAGACACATGTACTGTGTCTTCCCTCATTATGCTGGAGTGCTGTGTGTCCCTGTGGCATTACGCAACACACTCCGGAGGCTATTGAAAAGGACCAAATGAAGACAAAACACCGGCAGCAAAACCCATGCAAAACAAAATCAGGTGGGAGGTTACACGAGACCGGCTCGGGAGAACGGCAACGGAGTCGCTTAACTCGCCACACGCCGCCGCGACGATTAAACGAATTACACAGCACGACACCCGCTTAGAAAGCATGTATATCTGCAGAGCATGCACATGTAATTAGAACTCGTGGACATTCGGACCGTCTGCGCGGTTGAAACACCCCGCTCGAGGCGTCCGCCAGGAAACGAAAAGTGTCGCAGGGCCAGACGCCCGCATTGATGTGACGTGGGTGACGCACAGTTCTCAGAACAGCAGTGATGCGGCGGTGAGGGGCTGAAAGAAACCACCGACAGACAGCCAGAGGACCGAATCACAGCGCTTAGAACAACATGGAACCACATGGAACCACAGGGGCTTCAGCAACACATCTACAGGGTGAAGCAGTACATGCAGCGGGGGAACCACGGAGCAGCATGAATAAATAAATAAATAAATAAATCCCAAATTCACACACACATTCACACACTTATTCATACACATTCACACGCATTCTCACACACATTCACTCCTATGAGATCTTGTGACCGTGAGACAGAACTTACTTTACTATCTGGATGGAGGGGATAGAACATACAAATTCTACATCGAGTTCGATATCTGATTCTCCCTGAGAATCAAAATCAAGATAATAATAATAATAATAATAATAATAATAATAATAATAATAATAATGGCGGCACGGTGGCTTAGTGGTTAGCACATTCGCCTCTCAGCGCTAGGGATTCCCGGTTCGAATCCCCATATGGGTGGAGTTTCCATGTTCTCCCCGTGTCTGCGTGGGTTTCCTCCGGGTTCTCCGGTTTCCTCCCACAGTCCAAAAACATGGATCAAGTTAATTGAATTCTCAAAATTGCCCCATATAGAGTGTGTCTGTGTGAGTGAGTGTGTGCCCAGCGATGGATTGGCGCCCTGTCCTGGGTCTATCTGCCCAGCGCCCGAGACGTTCTCCCCTGGATGGGCATGGTGAACCCCACCGCGACCCTAATAGAGGATAAGCGGGAGATAATGAATGAATGAATAATAATAATAATAATAATAATATTATTATTATTATTATTATTATTATTATTGTTATTATTATTATTATTATTATTATTATTATTATTATTATTATTATTTATAAATGGGCGGCATGTTGGGTTAGTGGTTTGGCATGTTCTCCTCTCAGTGCTAGGGATTCCACAGTTCGAATCCCATATATATATATATATATATATATATATATATATATATATATATATATATAGTAGGGCAGCAGGGTTGGGTAGTGGCATGTCCACTTCTCAGTGCTGGGAGTTGAGGATTGGTTTTGCATGTTCTCCTCATGTCCATATGGGTTTCCTCCGGCTTCTCCGGTTTCCTCCCACAGTAACCAAAACATGGATTCAGGGTGAATTGGATGCTCTAAATTGCCCCATATATTTGAGTGTGAGGAAGTGAGTGTGTGTCCAGTGATAGATTGGCGTCCTGTCCTGGTATCTGCCCAGCACCCAAAACGTTTTCCCCTGGATGGGCATGGGAAACGCCCCCCCCCCCCCCCAAAAGATTTTAGTGAAGGATTAAGGGGAAGATGATGAATAAATGAATGAATGAATGATATTTATATTTGTTCAGAGTAATCTTTTTGTTTAGTTGATGAATTATGACCCACAGGTCAGAGGAATCACGGTGTGATTAAAACTCAGCATGGCTCTAACGATCGATTTGACATTTAAGCGCCGAGTCAGCACTGAACTGCAACCTCATCTATAATTGATCAAGCTAATCTAAACTATTATCGACTTCCTAATATTAATTATTACTTGTAAACTCATGAGCACACATTGTATTCCGCTTTCATCGTTCTGATATTCAAACTGAATATTTAAACTTCACAGACACACAGATCTCAGGATTATGGGACGGCTTTAAAACCCGGTTGGCGATCTGGATCGCGGCGGCGTCCCTAGGAAAAGTTCAGACCCCGTGAGGTTGCTTTTAAAACTACTAGTCGAGCAGAAAAGGTGCAGCCTGGGAAATCCAGCCAGCATCAGGATCACCCCCCCCCCCCCCCCCAAAAAAAAAAAAAAAAAAAAAACACGGGTTCGACTGCACAAGCATAAAATAGGCCACGAAACGAAGACCCCAGCAGGGAGATCCCTCCATATTTAGATTGTTTCACTCCAATTTATTCTGAATTACACAGGCGGATGTTCGCACCGTAGCCACAAAGTGCTCCACCGGGGACTGGGAGGGGGGGGGGGTTTATATAATGATGTATTTGATCTCATTAAAGGTGAGCAGAAATGCACACAGGTTAATCTCACTGTGCTTCAACTCACGATCTGTTAACCTGGCAAAAGAAAGCAGGAGAGTGTGAGTGTAATAAGCTCAGCTCAGATTATAATCTCTGCTGAAATCCTGACCCTGATCTGAAGAGCTTCTCCAGCTGGAGTCGAAATTCCGATGCAGGTCACGAGGGAGAATGAACACTGTACTGGAGTGCTGATTCATCAAGGTTTTCCGATTTCATAAGTTTTTTTATTTATTTTTCCCCTAATAAAATAATGCATGTGTTAATGTGAAATTCATAAATATTTAGTAAATAAATGCAAATAATGTATTAATTAGTATGTTCATTTATAAAGGGGTATGTACAGCACGGGATATATATCCATCCACTTAAAAATTCCAATCCATCCATTATCTTCCACTTTATCCTGACTTTAGAGTCATAGGGGAGGAGGGGGGGTTCCTCATGCCCATCTAGTGGAGAACGTTTCGGGCGCTGGGCAGATACACCCAGGACAGGGCGCCAACCTGAGTAGAACATGCCAACCACTAAGCCACCGTGCCGCCCACTTAGAAAATTTATTGCAACAAAAATTTTAAAAATGTTTTATTAGTATGATATAAATATTTTAGGCATTGGACACCTAGAACAGGACGCCAATCTATCACTGGGCACACTCACTCACACAACCACAAAATATGGGGCAATTTGGAGCATTCAATTTACCTTGAATCCATGTTTTTGGACTGTGGGAAGAACTGGGAGAACATGCAAACACCACCCAGACTGGGATTGGAACCTGGAATCCTCAGTGCTGAGAGGAGAACATGCTAAACACTAAGTCATCCTGATGTAGATACCCCGTGGCAAACGTGCTAAGTGTGATTGTGAGTGTACTGCGTTCTGTGACTCACAGTTCTGATCTGTTGCAGACGGATTTGAGTCGCTTTCGCGTGTTGCGACGTGAGAATGCTCAGCTAAGGATGATTTCTCACTTATACAAATAAACGCGGCTCTGTATTCACCTGCCAAAACCACCAGGGGGAAAAATCAACAGCCGGTGCTCAGGGCTCGCTGCAGCGAGAGCTGCCATCTGCCTTTTTCCCTGTTCTCCACCTCAACACGTTCCTCTGACAAACTGCTCGCCATCTTCAACAGCAAGATGCATCGAGCACAGAAACAAGAACCATCTCATTTTGCCTTAATGATGATGTGTTTATGTCACATACAGAGATCTGTCACTGTGTATAGTGCACTGTGTGATGTGTACTGTGTATAGTGTATTGTGTAATGTATACAGTGTACTGTGTATAGTGTTTTGTGTATTGTGTAATGTATACAGTGTACTGTGTGATATGTAATGTGTACAGTGTATAGTGTATTGTGTAATGTATACAGTGTACTGTGTGATGTGTAATGTGTACTGTGTAATGTATACTGTGTACTGTGTGATGTGTAATGTGTGATGTGTAATGTGTACTGTGTATAGTGTATTGTGTAATGTATACAGTGTACTGTGTGATGTGTAATGTGTACTGTGTAATGTATACTGTGTACTGTGTGATGTGTAATGTGTACTGTGTATAGTGTATTGTGTAATGTATACAGTGTACTGTGTGATGTGTAATGTGTACGGTGTAATGTATACTGTGTGATGTGTAATGTGTACTGTGTATAGTGTATTGCGTACTGTGTAATGCATACTGTGTACTTTGTGATTGTTATGTGTATAGTGTATTGTGTACGGTGTATAGTGTATTGTGTACTGTGTATATTATATTGTGTAATGTGTACTGTGTACTATGTGATGTGTAATGTGTACTGTGTAATGTATACTGTGTACTGTGTGATGTGTAATGTGTATAGTGTATTGTGTACTGTGTAATGTATACTGTGTACTGTGTGATGTGTAATGTGTAATGTGTATAGTGTATTGTGTATAGTGTATTGTGTACTGTGTATAGTGTATTGTGTACTGTGTATGGTGTATTGTGTACTGTGTGATGTGTACTGTGTATAGTGTATTGTGTACTGTGTAAAGTGCATTGTGTACTGTGTATAGTGTATTGTGTAATGTGTAATGTGTACAGTGTATAGTGTATTGTGTAATGTGTACAGTGTACTGTGTGATGTGTAATGTGTACTGTGTAATGTATACTGTGTACTGTGTGATGTGTAATGTGTATAGTGTATTGTGTACTGTGTAATGTATACTGTGTACTGTGTGATGTGTAATGTGTACTGTGTACCGTGTACCGTGTATTGTGTAAGGTGTACTGTGCAATGGTTACTTTGTATAGTGTATTGTGTAATGTGTACTGTGCACTGTTAACTGTGTATAGTGTAATGTGTATATTGTATAGTGTAATGTGTATAGTGTATAGTGTAATGTGTATAGTGTAGAGTGTATAGTGTACAGTGTGCAATCTGAGCAGAGAATCAGATCTATGTGATTGTATAATAAATATCGTTGTAAGGTGTCAGCGTGGATCAGTGTGTGATTATCTCAGTATCTGATCTCATTCAGGAAAACAGAATAAAGAAATAAAGGTCCGATCCGAACGCGTTCGCCTGCGTCACGAATGGAAACCGCGTTCTATAAAGTCAGCCGTCCCAAGTGGAATTACAGGAGACGTGAGATGATCCGACTTCAGGGCACATACGGTCCTGTAGGTGGAGGCCGCCGGGACCCGTCCCCTCTTTATTATGGGGGTGTGAACACTGAGCCGTGCGAGTTAATAGCAGGACCCCGCGAGCTGCTGGGGAGCATGGGAGCTGGCGAGCTGACAATCGATAGCCACACTTCATTTACTTTATATCCATCTGCTCCTTGCTGGCACGCTAAATGTTTTCCTCCCGCACAACCCCGAGTCACCGCGGCTCCTCCACCGCGGCTCCTCCACCGCCGCTCAGGTTATTTAGCATTTCTATCTTGGCAGCGGCCCTTTGTCGCTATCTTATCGACCAACCTCCACCACGAGAACATCTGTACCGAAGATGGATGAACCCTGCCGGTGGATGTTCGCCAGCACATAAGTAAACAACGCCACTTCTCTCTGAGGAGTCGACACAATTCACAATACACAATACACTATACACCACTCGTTATTTATCTATAGAAAGCGTACAACCTTTTCAAGCTGATGTGAAAAAATACAACTATATTTATACAATGCTGATTACCACAGAACCATCGACGCAAAGCAGCCGAAGACCAGAGGAGGGAGCACATACAACCACTGAATTATATCCACAACCTAAACAATGCAGGGACACAAAGGTTTATATAGGAGTTTATATATGACACCATACATGCTACCCAACTGCTAGTTCAAGCCCTAGTCCTATCCCGGCTTGATTATTGTAATGCGCTACTTGCCGGTATCCCAGCTTCCACAATCAGACCTCTTCAACTGATTTAGAACACTGCAGCCCGACTTGTGTTTAACCAGCCCAAGAACTCATGTCACTACATTACTCATTTTCCACCATTGGCTCCCTGTAGCTGCTCGCATTCAGTACAGGTCACTGACTCTGGCCTACAGAACCATTTCTTGATCTGGCCCCTCCTACCTTCCCTCTTTTCAAAACACACTCCGACTCGTTCACTTCTCTCCAGTGATGATCACTGCCTGGTGGTTCCACCTCACCGAGGAGCTGATTTTGGTATGGTAATACAATCTTTCCAACTCTGGCTTAGTGATTGGCATGTTCTCCTCTCAGAGTTGGAGATTCAGGTTTGAATCCCAATCTGGGTGGAGTTTCCATTTTCTTCCCATGTCCACATGGGTGTTTCTTTCGAACTTTGCCCCTATTTAGTGTAATAGTCAGCAATAGATTGGCAGACACACACACCCGAAACGTTCTTCCATGCATCATTCTCCCATTCATGGAAAACCCACCCCCTGGACCACGTTCTCCCATGCATCATTCTCCCATTCATGGGAAACCCACCCCCCTGGACCACGTTCTCCCATGCATCATTCTCCCATTCATGGGGAACCCACCCCCCTGGACCACGTTCTCCCATGCATCATTTTCCCATTCATGGGGAACCCACCCCCCTGGACCTAGTAGAAAATTAAGCAGAAGATAATGGATGGATGGATGGATGGATTTCAAATCCAGATTTCTGATAGGTTGTGGATTAAAAAATGGATAAACTGAACCGGTCGGTAACTGGACCACTGCAGGACCACCGCAGGACCATCACTGATACTGTTATGATATTTTTAAGTTTTTTCACGGTGTACGTGATGTTGGTGTGGTGGTGCGTGCTGCTCATGTTATTTATTATAACTGCTACACCTCACATTGAAGTTCTAAATAAAACATTAATAACTTTTAAATTAAATTATTTCCCATCATTTCCTAATATATATTCATTTATTATATATAGGCCCAGGTCAGGGTGCTAATCTCACTCACACAGACACACTCTGTATGGGGCAATTTAGAGCATTTACTTCAGCTTGAATCCATGTGTTTTGGACTGTGGGAGGAAACCAGAGACATGGATGAAACCCACACGGACACAGGGAGAACATGCAAACTCCACCCAGATTGGGATTCACACAGACACACTCTATATGGGGCAATTTAGAGCATTCAGTTTACCTTTAATCCATGGTTTTGGACAGGGAGAACATGCAAATCTCATTCAGATTGGGATTCAAATCTGGATCCCCAGCATGGAGAGGAGAACATACTAACCATTAAGCCGTGCGGGGGGGTTCCCCATGCCCATCCAGGGGAGAACGTTTCGGGTGCTGGGCAGATACACCCAGGACAGGATGCCAATCTATCACTGGACACACACTCACTCACACACACACACACTCTATATGGGGCAATTTGGAGAATACAATTGACCTTGATCCATGTTTTTGGACTGTGGGAGGAAACCGGAGAACCCGAGGAAACCCACGTGGACACGGGGAGAACATGGAAACTCCACCCAGATTAGGATTTGAAAGCGGGAATACCTAGTGCTGAGAGAAGAACATGCCAACCATTAAGCTACCGTGCCGGCGCCCTAGTTCCATATGATCCAATTTAATTTATTAGCTTATTCAGAGAAATGAAAATTTTCTCATTAACAGGGAACCGAAAATGAAATCCGCAGCTGTTTTGATAATTAATAAGACTTAAACTTATTTTCTGGGTAAATCAGCTGTTTTCTCTGCAGGTTGAACACGAAACTGAAGGCGGCAGGGCTGCGAGAATGGCTTTTCTAACGAGGTGACCCATTTGCCCTTCACTTGTCAGAGTGCCGATGCTGATTGGCCCAGCTGGGAACCCATCTGCATAATCAGGGCATGTGGTGGGTGTCTCCTGGACGCCATCCGCTCACCTTAAATCTCCAGAACGTGATGGAGGTGACGACTGGAGGTCTCTCTGAACATCAGTTTAATCTGCTTGGGGGAGCGATGGGTGGAGGACGTGGGACCGAAGGACATCAGTGAACCAGAAAGAAATCCAGGCTTAAAATAAAGATCATCAATATAAGATCGAGTGAGCTGGAGTCCCCCGCTGAACCCCATCTTTAACTTTACATTCTGAAGATAGGGTTGAGGGGGGGGGGGGGGGGGCTTATGCCCATCCAGGGGAGAATGTCTCGGGCGCTGGGCAGATACACCCAGGACAGCGTGTCTATAACTGAACACACACTCACTCACACACACACACTCTATATGGGGCAATTTGGAGAATTCAATTGAATCCATGTTTTTGGACTGTGAGAGGAAACCGGAGAACCCGGAGGAAACCCACGCGGACACGGGGAGGACATGGAAGCAGAACCCAGAGACCCGGAGATGGAGGGGCGGCTGGGATAATGATGCTTTAATTAATTAAATAAATATTCCTGTCCTAACTGCCTATGATTCATCAACGCTTATACATTCCTCCTGCCTCATTAGCATATCTGATGTGCTTATTCATTATCTCACAATTAAAGGGGCAAAAAGAGTGCGCACACACACACACACACACACACACACACACAATGACCCCCACAGTGAGCATTTGGCTGGCTGCGGATAAGAAGTGCTCGTCTGATTGAATGTGACAGGGAGCTAATTAAAGGGAGGCATCGTTATAAAGTTCAGGTCATGTTTATGTGTCTTTTTTTTCCACTGATTTAAGTTTTAATCTGAATCACGGCGACGATTAACGACAGGTTCAGATATAAGACGATCAATCAGAAGGTCCGGACTGAGGTTTAGACACGTGACACAATCAATCAGCAGTAATTAACATCAATTATTCATCTGAATATGATATCAAAGGATCAAAAGTAAAGTCATCTATTTTGTCTACTGTACTTATACACAGTGGGGTGTGTCCTCCACATGGAACCCATACGTGCAGAATACACACATACATACACACACACACACACACACACACACACTATTTGAAGCAATTTAGAGCATTCAATTAGATCTTGAATTCATGTTTTTGGACTGTAAAAGGAAACTGGAGAACCTGGAGGAAACCCACGCGGACACGGGAGAACATGAAAACCTGACTTAGAGATAAGAACCTTGATCCCCAGAGCTGAGAATTGGATGTTCTAAAAATTGGGAATACATTTCACCTTAATAAGGGCATTCAGCAATAGTACTTGATAGGACTAGGAATCGAACCAGAAATCCTCAGCTCACAAGGCTGGTTTATTAAACACAAGACTATGACTGTTGTGTATATATATATATATATATATATATATATATATATATATATATATATATAGACTTTAATGCTTTAATAATAATGTGAAATCATTTAAGTACTAATAATTTGGATTTATTATAATGTTATGTACTTGGATGTTCAATGTCAGAATATTTACATTCTGTTCAGTACTCTGTAGCATATTGGGGTCGTGGTGGGCGCTGGACAGATACACCCAGGACAGGGACGCCAATCTATCACTGAACACTCACTCACACACACACTCTATATGGGGCAATTTTGAGAATTCAATTTCCAAGAGTAAACCCGGAGAACCCGGAGGAAACCCACGCGGACACGAGGAGAACATGCAAACTCCACCCAGATTGGGATTCGAACTGGGAATCCCCAGCGCTGAGAGGAGAACATGCTAAACCACTAAGCCACCATGCCGCCCTCATACACAGTTTAATGTGGGGATGCGTTAGTGTTTGTCAGAAGCCGGACCACGCATCCCCACATTAAAAAAAAAAATATATATATATAATATATATATATACACATATAGGAATATATATATATATATATATATATATATATATATATATATATATATATATACACATATAGGAATATATATATACACATATAGGAACTTTAACATTTCTAAGCCCATCAGTGTAACATGAGGCGGTTCGTGTTGATGAACTGAACATCAGACACAGTTTTAATTAAAGATTGCGTTCAGCTTTCCATGAACACGATGCGGCAGTGACGTCGGTGCTGCTGCATAGATTCATCAGTCTCAGTTAATGACCATGAGGAGCTGTGAACTCTGGGTAATTGTTGCTTTAAATAGTGTGAGCATAAATATATAAACCAAGTCCAATCAGCCTAATCAGGATAACTCACTAATGAGAACTAAACATGTGATTATAGTTATATAATAAAGTAACAAGGTACAGGAGGGTGTGGCATTATTATGAATAAACCCCATAAAGAGGTGTTATTAGTCCCGGCATGTAGTGGAGTACAGTTCCACCTCTTTACGTAATTTATTCACAATAATACACAACCTTGAGTGTCTGATTGCTTTAATAAAACACTTACAAACACACTATCATAAAAATAATCTGATATTTCGCCACGTAATCTAGTCCGGTTTTAAAAGTGAACGCTGATCGCTGAGTAACAGGATTCCGGTTTCTTTAACAAACACTGCCATCTAGTGGAGAAATCACAGAACACAGTTTATAAACAGTAACAGGTTTAGTGCTGATCTCTGTTTATATTAATCTGTATTTTATGATTTAAAATAATGTATTGTATAACACACATATTGATACCAATGTGAAGTGCTCAGAGGGGTGTGTGGTTGATAATGATGTCACAAAACGGCTCAGCCAATCAGATTCAAGGAACAGATTTTCTTGTATTATAGCTATAAGACACCTCTTGTGTTTAAAAATTTCAGTTCTTTTAGAATTTTGGACCTAAACATTTTTCATGTTGGAAGCGAACCCGCAGTTTATTATAAATAACATGAATTTAAAGACAGGGATTTTTATTTAGTAGAAATGGGTCATGATTAAACAATGAGCCCTGATGGAATCCAATTTCACCCATTCTGCACATGACAGGAGCAGTATAGAACCCGGACCCATACATCACCGTGCCGTGTTACCTAATGGATGTGCACTTAAAACCCAAATGAGATTTGCATAGTGTCATTACGGTCCTAAATTGCGTGCATACATCAGTGTCTCCAACGTTGTGTAGGTTCCTGACCTAACTAATACCAAAAAAAAAAAAAAAAAGAACCAATTTCAGATGTAATCATTAATCTCTTCACCCCTTCATTGTCACACTGTCACAAAATATAGGGAAACTTCTTCTGGACACCTTGTCTCCGGAGACGGGCATCCAATAAAATCCCAATGTAATACGACCTTACGTAAGAGAAAGTCCAGGCGTCGCCACAAAGAGTCATAAAGCCTCAGAACTGGGTTTTCAAACGTGCTGGTTGCAGGTGACCTACCTGAGTCCTGTCCATCAGGCCGGGTTATGGGTCAGACGAGGCTGAAAGGTCACTTGCCGTAAGTCCAGAAGATTGAATGAACGCATTGACGGGAAGTCTAACGTCCTGGACTCCTTTTCTACACAGATCCCATCGTCCTCCCCATGCGCACATTAATGCAGGGATTATTTTGCCGGTTGGGGAGCACCAGTGGGGCAAATGGAGAGGGTTTACTGCCCATGTGCATGCGAGAGGAGTCCGAGCGACGCAGCTCTCCCTGATACTAAGATCTGTCTTCGGATCGGATTTCCTTTCTTTCTGCACTTGTGTCGGACCCCGGTGACTGGAGCAGGTTACTTGTGCACAAATTAAATGAGGGAGACAGAAAAATGTATAATTGATGCCTGAGGTCGGATTGTCTCGCTCACAGAGACAGATCCGGTTCCCCTCACAGAGTAATTAATCCAGCACGGAGAGGTGGACGAGGACGGACAGATCAAAACATGACTTTAAACAACATCCCCCCCCCACCACCACCCACCTCACCGTCCTGTATCTGCTATTATCTCTGTCTCTTTGAAAACCCGTCCACCAGCGATGCTCGCAATACTCTGCTACCTACACAAGCAGCCCAAAAATAGGTCACCTGCCGCAGGCCTGTCGGTATGCTGTTCTGTGTGTGTGCGTGTGTGTGTGTGTGTGTGTGTGTGTGTGTGTGTGTGTGTGTGTGTACATCTGTGGAGTCTGTTTTAGAAACAGGGCACATTTTATGCTACATTTGCAGAGGAAGTGCAGGTAACTCTCTAATTGCTCGGCGTGCCACAGAACGAGGCTCCGACCGAATGAAATCTGTATAAATATCTAATAAACTTTTTAAAATATTCAGCCGCCAGCCACCCTTTATCTCTGCGATGGTAAAAAGTGGGAATAAAACCAACGTAATTTTACTAAATGTGTTCGTTCCGAACCGTACGAGTGGGTTTTGGGTTTTAATTATTTTGTTTGAACGGGCTTCGTTTTCGTCTCCGGGCCTGAAGGGGGACCGGGGGTTAAAGGTGCTCCAGCTTTAGGAAAACGTGGGTTTCCTCTGGGTTCTCCGGTTGCCCCATATAGTGTAAGTGAGTGTGTGCCCACTGATAGATTGGTGTCCTGTCCTGGGTGTATCTGCCCAGCACTTGGACCTTCTTCCCGCCCCCCGCAATACTAGTAGAGATTTAAGCAGTTGGATGTGCAGCTTTAAAAAATTATGAATGAATCTTTATTATTATTATTATTATTATTATTATTATTATTATTATTATTATTATTATTATACACACACACACACACTATATGGGGCAATTTAGAGCATTCAATTCACCTTGAATTGGAGAGGACATGAAAACTCCACCCATGTTGGGATTCGGAAATGCCCACCATGCCGTCTAATAATTATAATTAATATTATTATTGTTATCAGGGCAACATATTGGCCTAGTAGTTGGCATGTTCTTTTCTCAGTACTGGTGATCCGGGTTTAAATCCCAATCTGGGTGGAGTCTCCATGTTTTCCTCGCGTTCATGTGGGTTTCCTCTGGGTTCTCCGGTTTCCTCCCACAGTCCAAAAACATGGATCAAGGTCAATTGAGTTTACCAAATTGCCCCATATAGTGTGTGTGTCTGTGTGAGTGAGTGAGTGAGTGTGTGTCCAGTGATAGATTGCCCCCCTGTCCTGGGTGTATCTGCCCAGCACCCGAAACGTTCTCCCCCGGATGGGCATGGGTATAAATATATATTTATCTAATAATCAAAGACATCAGCTGAACTTCAGTTCATAAAATAATCTGAAGAATAAAATAATTATTATAATTAGATGTGATTTTAAGATGTTGATTTTAACGGTAAGTTCTGTGTAACGGTCCCCGTTTGCGTTCCATCTCTCATTATCCTCCGGTAATATTTTATTTGGTGGGCTCCTAAATAAACTTCTTCGGTGTTTCCATGGGGCTTCGTTTGCATTCAGACCGACGGCTCATTGGACGAAAGTATCTGCGCAATAAATAAGCAGGCTTTATTACGTATAGCTAATGAACTCGCAGCGTGCCGGAAGGTTTGTACATTCTGATGCTAATGGTGCTGTAAACGACTCGGTCGCAGCTATTAAATACGGAAAAGCTGTTTTTGCATTTCATAAGCAGGAGGGCAGATGCCGGGGTGAACAGGTTTCTTGTACCTGTTTAATTAAACTGATAATAAAGCCTTAATTGCTGTTTGCTTTATAATCCCAGCAGAGCAGAGGTCACCGAGCCCGAGACCCGGGGCCACGCCGGCCTACAGAACCGCCTCTGGATGTTTCTCACTCCGGATCCCTCTCTCTTTCTGACCTTGCATCATCTCGCACCGAGCTGGCAGACAGGGGCACCAGAGGGCAGGTCTGTCCTCCGGCCATTAGTGACCCCTCACCCCTGTTCTGTCCATTTGCATTGCCTTCCTGTCGCTGATTGGTGACTCTGGACCTCAGAGCAGATTTATATTTACATTTATAGAGATTTTAAAGCCTTATATATTGATGAGAGTGTCTGAGAAGTTGTCGAACTTTGTGTTATAAAAAGTCGTTTAGAGCAATAGACAGTAAATACATTGTTTTTTATTCATTCCTTTATTTTTTCTAGGGTCGCGGGGGGGGGGGGGTGTTCCATATGCACATCCACACTATGTTGGGGCAATTCAGAGCAGCCAATTCACCTTAAATTCGAGAACCTGGATAAAGCTGACGGTGGGGAACATGCAAACTTCCCTTGAAATTTGAACCTAGATCCCCAAGACTGAAAGGAGAACATGTTTACCACTATACCATCATTCCGCCCTTTAACAATAATAATAATAATAATAATAATAATAATAATAATAACTAGAAATGTTTTCATTAAGGGGTGGCACGATGCCTTAGTGTTTTGCATGTTCTCCTCTCAGCGCTAGGAAAACTCGTTTCGAATCCCAATCAGGGTGGAGTTTCCATGTCTCCCTGTGTCCGTGTGGGTTTCCTCCGGATTCTCCGGTTTCCTCCCAATGTCCAAAAACATGGATCAAGTTCAATTGAAGTCTCCAAATTGCCCCATATAGAGTGTGCCTGTGTGAGTGAGTGTGTGTCCAGTGATAGATTGGCGTCCTGTCCTGGGTGTATTTGCCCAGCGCCCAAAACGTTCTCCCCTGAATGGGCATGGGGAATTCCCCCGCAACCCTAATAGAGGATAAAGCGGAAAATAATGGATGGATGGATTCAGTAATACTTATTTTGATGCTGCACATCATTATAATGAAAATGGGGATTTATTGGGGCCTTTCCCATCATAAATCAAATTATGCTGAACCCAGGACCTTCCTGCCATGAGGGGTACTAACAGCGTAAACACTAAGGTTCTGGATGCAGCCTCTTTATGATCAATCATTGCTTCCCTCCGTCTTATGTAATTACATTCAGAAAGATTTCAGCAACATAAACACTTTCCAAAACTTTTCACGGCTTTAGGGCTGATTTATAAAAAATAAAAAAAACAACAAACTATAAAGTAATAATAAAATAATATAAAGCGTGCTGTGTCCAGGACTTTATTATAAAATATCTTCATTTAGGATGGAGCTCGGAAGAAATGGACTGAAATGGAATGTTCTATGCGCTTCCCCAGTGGGCTTTTAGAACCGAATGTTCGTACACAGCAGCTCATCAGAAAAATCAAATAAAATCAAATAACATGTAAAAAAAGGACACGCTTGAGGGGGTCCCCTAAAATGAGCATCATGCAGAAGAGGGGCCGCGAGAAATAAACAGAGATGCCTTCATGTTTGATCGGATATTTCATGACAGAGTTTGAAGATGAGGCGTGGACGCAAATGTTTTAAAAGTTAAAGGAGATTAAAAATAATAAAGAATAATAATAAATATGCAAGGCGGCATGGTGGCTTAGTGGTTAGCACGTTTGCCTCTCAGCGCTAGGGACTCCCGGTTCGAATCCCCATCTGGGTGGAGTTTCCATGTTCTCCCCGTGTCTGCGTGGGTTTCCTCCGGGTTCTCCGGTTTCCTCCCACAGTCCAAAAACATGGATCAAGTTAATTGAATCCTCAAAAAAAATTGCCTCATTTAGAGTGTGTCTGTGTGAGTAAGTGTGTGCCCAGCGATGGATTGGCACCCTGTCCTGGGTCTGTCTGCCCAGCGCCCGAGACGTTCTCCCCTGGATGGGCATGGGGAACCCCACCGCGACCCTAATAGAGGATAAGCGGGAGATAATGAATGAATAAATATGCAGAATGAAGAATTATATATTCACAAAAATAAGGATATTAAATTCACACGACCGTCACATTCCTCCGTCTGCATGATTTGTTTGTTTCTTATGTGGAAAATAATTTATATTTCTAGAACTTTAATTATTAAACGGCTCGTTCCACTTGAATCTGATTGGCTAAGCTGTGTGTCCAGCTGTGACATCATTAACAATCACACACCCCTCTGAGCCCTTCACATTCGTATCAGTGCGTGATATACAATACATTAGTATAAATCATAAAATACAGATTAATATAAACAGAGAGCGGCACGCTGGCTTAGTGGTTTAGCATGTTCTCCTCTCAGCATTAGGATTCCAGGTTCGAATCTCAATCTGGGTGGAGTTTGCATGTTCTCCCCATGTCCGTGTGGGTTTCCTCCAGGTTCTCCGGTTTCCTCCAACAGTCCAAAAACATGGATCAAGGTCAATTGAAATCTCCAAATTGCCCCATATAGAGTGTGTTTGTGAGTGAGTGTGTGTCCAGTGACAGATTGGCATCCTGTCCTGGGTGTATCTGCCCAGCGCCCGAAACGTTCTCCCCTGGATGGGCATGGGGAACCCCCCCATGACCCTAATAGAGGATAAAGTGGAAAATAATGGATGGATGGAATATAAACAGAGATCAGCACTAAACATGTTACACTGTTTTATTGTAACAGGTGCCTGGGGCACCTGTTCTTCTGTTCTATTATTTATTGAGTTAATTAATTTTTGTTCATGATCGTTTTAGTTCATTAGCTCTTTCTTTTCATTGGTTAGCTTTGTGCACGTGGTCGGAGGTCTGTTGTATTTATTTTCTGTGTTCCCCTTCCTCCGTGCACGTCGTTAGTTCTATGTTCGCTCGTTATTGTACCTCTTGTGTTTTGGTGTCCCTACACCTTTAAAATAAATTCGATTTCTGCTACCTGTGTGTCTGGCTCCTTTCAGCGCGTTAAGGCGCTGCGGCTCTGTGCTTCATCTGCGCAGCTGCTTTAAGTCGAGGTAAGTGAGCGTAACATTTATAAACTGTGTTCTGTAATTTGGCCACTAAAGTGCAGTGTTTGATTGCTAGAAAAACTCGATCCGGACTAGATTATGTCGCGGAAGATCAGATTATTAATGATTTTGCTTTCAATAAACAAATCAAAGCTTGTTTTTTATTATAGTGTGTTTGTAAGTGTTTTAGTAAAGCAATCAGACACTCGAGGTTGTGTATTATTGTGAATGAATCACGTAAAAAGGTGGAGCTGTACTCCACTACACGCCGGGACTAATAACACCTCTTTATGAGATTTATTCACAATAATGCCACGCCCTCTCGTACCTTATTACTTTATTAAACCACAAATAATATTAAATATTAAACCTTTTAATGAGGTTTAAAGTTCTCTTCCTGGTGTATAATGCACTGCAGGTTCTGGTTCACCCCCCGTGATGTCACTGGGTTTATAATCTAACATGTAAACTCTGTTTACTGTGTGCAGGATTTCTTTTAATCCCCTGATTTAACTAGGTCACTGCTTGAGGGAGAACGTTCTCCTCTGGGGATCCTCCTCATCTACGGAACAATCTCAGTTCAGGCTTCAGACGCAACGTTCTTTAGACTGAGAACAAAAAACTATCTATATAGTTCTATATTTACATTATATATATATATATATATATATATATATATATATATATATATATATATATATATATATATATACCCCCCCCCCCCCCCCCCCCCCCCCCCCCCCCCCCCCCCCCCCCCCCCCCCCCCCCCCCCCCCCCCCCCCCCCCCCCCCCCCCCCCCCCCCCCCCCCCCCTGAGTGTGTACCCAGTGATGGATTGGCGTCCTATCCTGGGTGTATCTGCCCAGCGCCCGAAACGTTCTCCCCTGGATAGGAATGTGGAACCCCCCCACCCCCCCGCATGCTCATCATTAAAAACAACGATGCCACCATGGGGGTATAACACGGCCAACGTTGTCTTTAACCCTTTAATTAAACTTAATTACATTTGGTTATTTAGCAAACTCTTCTATCCAAAGCGACTTGGTTGGGGTCAGAAACAGCACCCCCTGGATCAATGAGGGTTAAGGGTCCTGCTCTAGGACCCAAATTGGCAACTTCAGAAGACCTAGGATTTAAACCCCCAACCTTCAAATTGGTACTCCAACCCCTATGATACAGTCAATCTACACTCTCATTACGCCCCGCCCACTTCTCAACCAGCACGGTGCTTTCGGAGCATTCCATCAGCAACCCAATTACACAGATAAAGTAGACGGCGGACGTTCAGCCGGTGATGCCTCGGCTCTGACAGACCAGGAGCTGATGGAGGCTGCTCTTAATCTCTGTATTCAGGAGGTTGGTTAACACCTCATTAATAATTCTTAATTCAGATCTCATTCCACAGATGAGAGGGTTAGATTGTCGTGTGTTTATATTATTCAAACCATTACCCCACAGTTACCCCCGGCTACACCTTTACCACTAATATACCTGCAGATCCATCAGCACTGGATTATCACGAGATCTCAGATTAAATCGTCGTTGTATTTGTGAAGAGGATGGTACAGCGATGCAGAGGACAGTCACTGTTCTGTGTGTGTGGTTCCTCTGGATTCTCCGCCTCTTCTACTCCTCCCAAAAACATTCTATTAGATGATGGGAACATGATAAATGGTGTGGATGTGCAAAAGGTGGTCCAAAGGTCACTGCACATGAAATAATACAGTAATCTGGACAGTGGTCCCCCGTATCAGCCTCCTCCGTGGGGTAATAATCGCAGGATGGATGATTTAAACTGATGGTGACATGATTTTAATGATTATTTGGAGTCTAAATTGCATTAAACACAGAGGAACATGAGGTTTGGGACGAGTAATAAACTCCAGGTCCAGATCACACCCGAGAGTAAAGCCTGTTATTTGGCTCTGGAGTTCAGGGCAGTGATGGAGGTTCGGGAACTTGATGCTCCTGTTTATTGGATTGTGTCCACCCCCGCTCCCCCTGCTAGACCTCGCTGATGGTACGGTCTGCGTCTATAACACGGCTGTATGAACGTGAGATGAAAGTGGAAGGGATGGATTTATAGACCTGAGGGAATGAAACGAACTCACATGTGCATTAAGAGGCATGTCCTGATACATTTGATCATATAGTGTAACATTTACGTTCATCATCATACGTCACGGTCCCATCAGAGGCAACCAATCAGACGTTTAGCAAAGAGTCCCATACATTTATTCATTTATTCATTTATAATCTTCCGTGTAATGCGCTACTAGGGTCATGTGTGTGTGTGTGTGTGTGTGTGTGGGTGGGGGGGGGTTCCCAATGTCCTTCCAGGGGAGAACGTTTCAGGCTTCGGGCAGATACACATAGGACAGGGTGCCAATCTATTGCTGGGCACACATACACACACTCTCACACTGACAAACACGCACATTCTATATGGGGCAATATAGAACATTTCATTAATGCTTTAATTGGGGGGGGGTTCCCCATGCCCAGCCAGGGGAGAATGTTTCGGGCTCTGGGCAGATACACCCAGCACAGGGTGTCAATCTATTGCTGGGCACACACTCACTCACACTGACACACACACACACACACACACACACACACACACACACACACACACACTCATTATGGGGCAATTCAGAGTGTTTATTTTATGCCATTTAAGAGGAGGGGGGTTTCCCCATGCTCATTCAGAAGAGAACGTTTCAGGTACGTCGGGCGTTCAAGTTCAAGTTCAAGTTATTTATTTATATAGCGCTTTTTACAACAGTACATTGTCACAAAGCAGCTTTACAGAGCTGCGTTGCGCAGATACACCCAGAACAGGGTGTCATTCTATTGCTGGGCACACATTCACTCACTCACTCAGACACACACACACTTTATGGGGCAATTTAGAGCATTCACTTCACCTTGAATTCTTGTTTTTAGACTGTGGGAGGAAACCGGAGAACCCGGAGGAAATCTTCACCGACACAGGGAGAACATGCAAACCACCCAGATGGGGATTCGAACCTGGATTAGCCTTAGAACTCCATATGATAATTTTACTTTTATTTTCATTAAAACAGTTAAAAATGTTAGTTTTTTTTCGTTCACCCCCGACCCATTTGGCGTTCATGATTCGGCCCGCGTGTTAAACCAGGGCCCTGGCGTTTTCAGGTTGAGGTTTAATCAGAGCTAGTGTTCCGCCTCGCTCGCTTCGCCTTTCACTTTGATGGGGTTCCAGAGGTCCTGACTTGCAAGGCATGGCATGGCACCTCACAGCCGAGAACCTGCCAACCGTCCTGCGCGCCAGACCCTCTCATCTACAGCATCCCGCATTCTCTATGTTCTCCAGACGGGACCTCCGGAGTGAGGTAGCCTTCAGCGCTCCACTCGGAAACCATCGAGATTAAAAACCAGGACGAATAAAATATATAATAACAAATAAATCCTCAAACAGATGGCGCCATACTGTTTAAACTCATTAATCAGCTCATTAATTCAGGTTTATTAGCTCTCATTAGGACTTATTAATTAATTTCGCTTTGTGATATGAATCTCTGCATCTGTTGCTTATGGAATGAGGTTGAAGCATTTAGAACCACTTTATGAGTGTGGTCACGAACATGTATGGCTTATAATAACACTTTATAAAGCATTATAAATGTGTTAATAATGAATTATGAATACTGGACTTACGTAAAGTTTATTCATATAAATTAAAGCAGCGCCGTGCCTCTGATCTTATTTAAAAACGTCTCCGTATTTTAATTTCGTTTATTTTGGGGGGTTTTATGCAGATGTTTTACATTCTCTTTAATGGTCATCTGAATATTCATTCATTCATTCATTATCTGCCGCTTATCCTCTATTAGGGTCGCGGTGGGGTTCCCCATGCCCATCCAGGGGGGAACGTCTCGGGCGCTGGGCAGATAGACCCAGGACAGGGCGCCAATCCATCGCTGGGCACACACTCACTCACACAGACACACTCTATATGGGGCAATTTTTGAGACTTAAATTAGCTTGATCCATGTTTTTGGACTGTGGGAGGAAACCGGAGAACCCGGAGGAAACCCACGCAGACACGGGGAGAACATGGAAACTCCACCCAGATAGGGATTCGAACCAGGAATCCCTAGTGCTGAGAGGAGAACGTGCTAACCACTAAGCCACCGTGCCGCCCATCTGAATATTAATGAGGATAATTTTTATTAAACATGTTGCTGCGTGAAGTTTAAGCTAAAGGACGTGTTTTTTAAATGAATTAGGTATCAAACGCTCCTAAACAGAACATTTAGGATAATTAAGACAAAGGCATTTAAGCGTGCTTATCCCATTTCATCAGAACCCGGTCCAGATGTTCCTGACACACAGCTGTGCTCGCACATCTAAACAGAGCCAGGCGTTTTGCCCGACAGGCCTTCGGAATTGAAAACCAGCCCGGTTCATTAGAGCCGCGGATCTGAAACACACGGCCCTGTGGCCCTGACCATGGTAAATGGTCATTTGCATACGGGACGAATAAATTTACCTTTACGTGAAATGTCTCTCAATTTTTATTTTGTTTTAATGAATAGCACCGAGTTTTATGTATGTTCCTGTTTCATCTTTCATCTTTTTCAGTAAGGGGAAAGTCCAGCCTGACCCCGTGATGACGGGTTTGATCGTCCTGCAAGGGACGGATTTCTAATTTACAGTGCCTTCGGGGTGAAGACCTGGAAATAAATCTGACTTATTTACCTAACGAGCAGGAAATTAGTATCTGCTGCATAATAATTCCGACACTTTGAATAAATGAGCAGCGAGGACTTGATTTGCCATTTGGACGCAGCAGACAGGTTGATTGGACCGGACAACGAGTTAAACACCTCCTTTTCATTTTAATTAAGCATTGGAAAAAACATTTAATGCGTGCATGTCTGTGTGAGTGTGTGTGTGTCCAGTAATAGGTTGATGTCCTGTCCTGGGTGTATCTGCCCAGCGCCCGAAACATTCTCCCCTGGATGGGCATGGGGAACCCCACTGTGACCCTAATAGAGGATAAAGCGGAAGATAATGGATGAATAAATGAATGAATGAATATACATTTATAAAAATGACCTGTTGTTATGGGGCATAGTTATCCTCCCACAGTCCAAAAACATGGATCAAGGTCAATTCAATTCTCCAAATTGCCCCATATAGAGTGTGTGTGTGTGTGAGTGAGTGTGTGCCCAGTGATAGATTGCCCCCCTGTCCTGGGTGTATCTGTCCAGCACCCGAAACGTTCTCCCCTGGATGGGCATGAGACCCCCCCACAACCCTAATAGAGGACTCTTTTCCTGAAATGACTTTATAAGTGCTCATAACTGTTAATAAAGCTTATAAGCTCTCTTTACAGGCATAAAGTAAAGTGTCATTAATGACCTCTTTGAAAGAATCTGCATACATAGTAGGACATAATGACTTATAAAGGCTTATAAATGCTCGTTACAGACTTTAAGTATAGTGTAATCATCCTGTTTAAAGTTCCAAAGAGTCAAAAGGGTAAATAAGTTCATATTATAATACATTATGTCAAGTTGTTATAACAATTAATGACTGTGATTATAAAAATCTATGGACGTTAACAAAAGACAAGGACAAATGTTGTGAAGCGTTATGAATACTTTAGCTTTATGAATTTGCTTATAATGCATTATATATGCCGGATCTATAGAACGTGTTATTGTATATATTTGTGGTGAGAAAATCACATGACCAACCCGTTTAATGGAGAGAAGTGGACACGCCCCCCCCCCCCACCCCCGAGTCCACTGAGAGGTAGCCCGTCGGTGGAGCACACGGCAAAAAGAACCCCCGACGAAAGATCGTAATGAAGCCTTCAAAGACAAGCCGTCCGTCCCTACGGTCAAACATGGTGGAGGTTCAAAGAGACTCGGATTGACGAGCCGCTGGCACTGCCGATCTTAAAGACTATCAAAGGATTTTGGCGCCAAGTGTCTGAAAGTCACGTCTGATTGGTCCTTCCGGCAGGACGCGGACTCAAAGCGCATGCCACAAAGCGCCTAGGAACCATTTCAAGACAAAGAACTGAGAACTTCTGAAGTTCCAGCAATGGACCCAGAATCAAGTCCTATAGAACCCCCGAAGAGACCTCAAACAGCAGGTGCGAGAAGAAAGCCTTCAGATCTGAGAGGGCTGGAGACGAAGGGGGCGGGGCTGGAGGAGCATCATTACCGGCTTCAGGAAATGACTTCAGTTATTGTTTACAAATTCGGAGCTAATTAATATTCATAATAATAAAATAATAAAAGTTGTGGGTGACGATGATTTTGTCTTTGTAAACACAGTGATGTTCATCCATCCATTATCTTCCACTTAACTCTCTACAAGGGTCGCTGGGGGGTTCCCCATGGCCATCCAGGGGAGAACCTTTCGGGCGCTGGGCAGATACACCCAGGACAGGGGGGCAATCTATCACTGGATACACACTCACTCACACAGACACACTCTATATGGGGCAATTTGGATAATTCAATGTACCTTGAACCCATGTTCTTGGACTGTCTGAGGAAAGACCTGGAGGAGACATGGAGAGAACATGGAAAGTCCACCCAGATCGGGATTCGAACCTGGATCCCCAGTGTTAAGAGGAGAACATGCTAAGTTTTTGTATGTCTTAATGGGTGTGGTATCTCAGGAGTTAGGGTTAGTGGTTGTGTTATAAATCTGAAGGTTGTGGGTTCAAATCCCAGCTCCACTGAAGTTACCAATGTGGGTGATTGAGCAAAACACTTAACCCTTATTGCTGCAGGGGGCACTGTGTCCAACCCTGTGCATATAACCAGGTGTAGAATCAAATTTTTTACAGAGTGGCACAGTGGCTTGGTGGTTGACATGTTTTCCTCTCAGTGCTGGGGATTCCTGGTTCAAATCCCGATCTGGGTGGAGTTTGCATTTTCTCCCTGTGTCCACGTGAATGAAATGAATTTCCTCTGGGTTCTCCGGTTTCCTCCCACAGTCCACAAACATGGATTTAAGGTCAATTGAAGTCTCCAAATTGCCCCATGTAGAGTGTGCCTGTGTGAGTGAGTGTGTGTCCAGCGATAGATTGGCATCCTGTCCTGGGTGTATCTGGATGGGCATGGGGCATGGGGCATGGGAACCCCCCCGTCAGGTTACCCATGTTGATCTGATTTAATAAGAGAATATAGAATTATCATTTTAAATCGTGTTTGGGTGTTGGAGGCACGGTGGTATAGTGGCTGGCATGTTCTCGTCTCAGCACTGGAGAATCAAGTTCGAATCCCAATCTGGGTGGAGTTTGCATGTCCTCCCCGTGTCCGCGTGGGTTTCCTCCGGGTTCTCCGGTTTCTTCCCACAGTCCAAAAACATGGATCAAGGTCAATTGAAGTCTCCAAATGGCCCCATATAGAGTGTGTCTGTGTGAGTGGGTGTGTGTCCAGTGATAGATTGGTGTCCTGTCCTGGGTGTATCTGCCCAGCGCCCGAAACGTTATGCCCATGCCCATGATCTGATGTAATAAGAATACAGAATCATGGTTTTAAAGCGTTCATGGTATTCTGCACTGTATTAGTGTAAATGTAACACAAGATCAAAGTGTTCTGATGATATTTTCCACACTTCTGATTGTTCTGAAGCGCTTAACGAGCACGGCGTCTCTCCGTTGGGTGGCGGGTGGATTTGGATGGATTTTCCGGGCCGTGTGCAACGTGGTTTTATTACGTTGCAGAAACAATTCAGCACTAAACACTAAACCCTTTGTTCATTGATCCTGGTTCTGATCCGCTGATCCTCACGCCGTGACACCATGTCCAGCCATGCCGGGGCATCACAGGCTCACTCGTGCATCCACATTCACGCCGAGGGAGCAATTTAAAGGATTCTCCTGCCATGTGCCGCGGACAGAGGGGGGAATCCAGAACGCCCGGGGGACGGCCCGAAAAAGAGCCCATCTAATACAACTACACATCAGCAGCAGCAGCCTCGGTTTCATACAAACTGCTGGATGAATGTCATACCATGGTGGACCCCCTCTATTTAGGTGGTGCATTATCTCCGGGGGGGGCAGCACGGTGGCTTAGTGGTTAGCATGTTCTCCTCTCAGCACTAGGGATTCCCGGTTCGAATCCCCATCTGGGTGGAGTTTCCATGTTCTCCCCGTGTCCGTGTGGGTTTCCTCCGGGATCTCCGGTTTCCTCCCACAGTCCAAAAATATGCATCAAGTCAATTGAGTTCTCTAAATTGCCCCATATAGAGTGTGTGTGTGAGTGAGTGTGTGCCCAGTGATAGATTGCCCCCGCTGTCCTGGGTGTATCTGCCCAGCGCCCGATATGTTCTCCCCTGGATGGGCATGGGGAACCCCCCCACGCCCTAATATAGGATAAAGTGGAAGATAATGGATGGATGGATTATCTCTGGGGTGGAGTAGGGACAACAGCATCAGACACAGACCAATAAAAAATGTCCAGCCAATAGGATCCCTCCTGTGATCACTGATGAAGGATTATAGGATTACAAATACCGATGACCTGCTCTTTCTGATTCTACATCCACAAGGTGGCGCAATAAGCTGGAGGAGTGTAACAACCTGCACCACCATGTCAGTGTGACAGCAGTAGTGTTTTACAATCGTACGTCGTCACAAAGCAGCTTTACAGAGTTATAAACCTTTAAACCCTGAAATAGCAAGACCAAGAGACAGCGGCAAGACAAAACTCCCTGTTATGTTGATATTTTTAGGAAGAAACCCTGTGAGGACCGAGGCTCAGTGGGGGACTTGTCCTCGTTAAGTATCAATAGTGTAGGGCAGCCATGTACAGATTGTGGGTGATCATGTGACCCGTATTTAACAATTGAAAACTCTATAAGTCCATTGAGGACGTCCTGCAGGTCCAATAGAACTCCTCCACCCTGTAAAGACCTGTGCTGTCCATGGTGCTGATCATCAGAGAACAAGGGGACTAACAGAGAACATAGAGGAACAGATGGACTACAGAATGGAACTGTAGAACTCCATCTGTATGGTGGTGTAGCAGAAACAGAGTGGATGATCTGATCAAAATGAAAAGCTAAAGTGATCTAGTTTTCCCATTGCACTTACACACCGAGGAGTGTGTCCTCTACATTTATCCCATCCATGCAGTGACACACACACACCACACACACACACACACACACACACACACACACACACACACACACACACACTGCCCAGTGCAGTGGGCAGCCCAGTACAAGGCACCCAGGGAGCAATTGGGGTTAGGCGCCTCGCCCAAGGGCACTTCAGCCGGAGTACTTGGTGGGACCGGAATTCAAACCCACGACCTTCAGCTTGCACAGCTGGTTCCTTAACCACACGCCCAGGACTGTCCCCAAAGTTTCCGCTGTTAAATAAAGCGTCAGGTAAAAAAATATGTTTAAAGAAGAAATTAAAGAGAAAAATGATTCAAGCTCAGCAAATCATCATCATTTAATCTCTACGTTTGGATTATTTAAAGTAAAATGATGAGGGTTTCATTAACGAAGGTCAGAGATAATTAACATCATCATTCTTAAGCTTGGGCAGCATGATGGCTTAGTGGTTGGCATGTTCTCCTCTCAGCACTAGGGATTCCCAGTTCGAATCCCAATCTGGGTGGAGTCTCCATGTTCTCCCCGTGTCCGCATGGGTTCTCCGGTTTCTCCAGTTTCCTCCCACAAGCCAAAAACATAAATTCAAGGCCAATTGAATGCTCAAAATTGCCCCATATAGAGTGTGTATGTATGAGTGAGTGAGCTTGCCCCCTTGACCCTAGTGGAGGATAAAGCGGAAGATAATGGATGGAGGGATAATTAAGCTTGAACATGTACGCAGTCCGAATACAAAACTCCAACGTCTCCAGTGTTTACAGAGCGCCACGTCAGCGGCGAATTAATAAATAAATAACAAAGTGTTTTCTGAATGTAAGCCTGACATATTAAAGGTGTTTTTAAAGTGAAACGCGGCTCAATCGTGACGGCGGAGTAACGTAAATAACGCCGGCTGCTTCAGATTAATATGGGATGCAAATGCTGAGAAAGGTGTTTGTGATGTAGCTTTAATCAAACGCCGCCGCCGCTGTATACGGCTAACACGGGTTCCGCCCGCTGACGGGTGATTAATGCGCTCAGGCTCCGACGTTCTGAGAGGAGGCTTTTTCCTTAGAAACGCCGCCGTGTTCTGATGGTTGATAATTTAAAGAATACGATCAGAAGCCAGCGTCAGGTGAACATCACCTTTAATTGTATTATTATTTGCAGCAGCTCTGACACCGCGTCATCATTTACATCAGGTTTCAAAAAGTCAGTGACTATAAAAGCCCAGTGTGTATTAATAATCAAATAAATTAAAGGTTTTGGTGTTGGCGGCACAGTGGTATAGTGGTTGGCATGTTCTCCTCTCAGCACTGGAGAATCAAGTTCGAATCCCAATCTGGGTGGGGTTTCCTCCGGGTTCTCCGGTTTCTTCCAAAAAGTCCAAAAATACGGATCAAGGTCAATTGAATTCTCCAAATTGCCCCTTATAGAGTGTGTCTGTGTGAGTGAGTGTGTGTCCAGTGATAGATTGCCCCCCTGTCCTGGGTGTATCTGCCCAATGCTCAAAACATTCTCCCCTGGATGGAAATGGGGAACCCTTTTTACGACCCTAATAGGGGTAGAGGTAAAGCGGAAGATAATGGATGAATGGATGAATGGAGGAGGGCGTGGTAGCTCAGTGGTTAGGGCATTGGGCTATCAATCTGAAGGTTGGCAGTTTAAATCCCAGGTTCACTGAAGTTACCAATGTGGTCTTGAGCAAGACCATTAACCCTCATTGCTCCAGGGATGTTGTGATTAACCCTGTGCTCACCTTGTAAGTCGCTTTGGATAAAAGCGTCCAATAAATGACCAAATGACCAAATTGGATGGATGGATGGGTTGGGCTATTAATCAGAATGGTGGGGGTTCTAATCCTAGGTATCACTGAGGTACCAATGACCCTTAACCCTCACCACTCCAGGGAAGCTTTAAGACCATCCCTGTGTTCTCCCGGGGTTCGAATCCCGATCTGAGTGGTTAGCACCGTGTTCTCTGGTTTCAATCCACCGTCCAAAAACATGGATTCAAGGTGCTCTGAAGTGCACCCCCCCCCCCCCCGCGGGGACCCTGGTGGAGGATAATGAATAAATGAATGAATCCTTACCATTATCTATACATTTATAAGCTTAAGTGCCTTAACTCTTTAGCCTGGACTGATGGGATAGGAATAAAAATGTGTTTGTTTTTTTTTTTTTTTTTTTGATATTGAGTAATTTAGGAAACGTCAGGCGACTGATTAACTTTCAGACGTACTTCTTCATACAAATATGTTTCTGCCGCAGTGGTCGGACGAGCTGCTGTCAGTGTTGCCATGGCAACAGAGGGAGAGTTTGACCGTGAATGGGTTCCTGTAGGAGGCGAGCACATGGCACTCAAGGACAGCCCAATGGACTGTGGCTGAGGAGGACAAGACAAAGCTCAGCATTTAGGACCCAGGATGGATTTTCGCTTCATGGGTGGACACTTTTAACCCGGGGGGACGGGGACGGAGTGAGGGAGACAAATCATTGTGCTATAGAGACCAATGCTAGATTGATATGAGTCCCAACTACAAACACCGATGTTTAAAGAGTGCAATGAAAAATATCTGAATCTGTATGTAACTCGTTCCTCTCCAGAACCTCAGTTAAACAGTGGAACCCCAGATGTTCTTTAGATGTCTTTTTATCTTAAATGAAACATACTTTCATGCACATCTGTAAAAAAGGCTTTTGTTAAATTGTTATATACAAGTTATGTCCTCCTGGGAAACAAGATATAAAAGTGTTATCCAATTATTGAGGGTTACAATTATTATTATTATCTATCCATCCATCATCTTCTGCTCTATCCTCTGCTAGGGTCTGCTGGGGGGGGGGGTTCCCATGCCCATCCAGGGAAGAACGTTTCGGGCGCAGGGAAGATACACCCAGGACAGAGCGCCAATAACTAGACACACACTCTCTCACACAGACACACTCTATATGGGGCAATTTGGAGAATTCAATTGACCGTAATGTTTTTGGACTGTGGGAGGAAACCGGAGAACCCGGAGGAAACCCACACGGACACGGGGAGAACATGCTAAATGTCCTGGATGAACTAAAATTCCCATTTCACATACTCTGGGTTAAATAAAATAAATAATGCCTTCAATCACCATCCTCATCATCACAAAATTAAAGAGAGGGGTAACCGGCAAACATCGAAAGGCGCCAGTTGAGGTGGTTCGGGCGTCTGGTCAGGATGCCTCCTGGGCGCCTTCCTAGGGAGGTGTTTCAGGCAAGTCCAGCTGGGAGGAGACCCCGGAACACGCTGGAGGGATTATATCTCTTAGCTGGTGTGGGAATGCCTCGGGGTTCCCCCAGTTGAGCTGGTGGAGAGTGGCTGGGGCGAGGGAGGTCTGGGTCTCCCTACTTCAGTTGCTGCCCCCGCGACCCAAACCCCGGACAAGCGGAAGATAATGGATGGATGGATGGTAACCGGCAAACAAATGGTGGTTACCATGGCAACGGAAATGCTGCTTGTGTCTGACGCGTGCCTCTCTCTGTGTCAAAAGATGAATACAATATCAGGAGAGCCTTAATTAATTTTCATTTTTTAAAAAATGTTTTCTCTTTTACAGCTGTAACACCCAGACCGTGTCCGAGACCCGTTATAGGGTCGCGACCCACCAGCTGAGAATGACTGCTTTGATATAAATAGTGTAAACTAAAGTGCAGTCCAAACAGAGTTAGGTGACTTTTTCATTCTTTAAAAAGAAATAAATCTCTATTCTGGACGTTCCCCTGATCCCTGAGCGTAAGGATGGGGCCACTCCCCGCTCGCTCGCCTGCTAATCCCAAAGCTGTTTCGATTGATCTGCTCTGCGGGTTAAATAAGCTCATCCTGCTAAATAAGTATAGAATGGATGAGGGCAATTAAAGAACAAGGATCAGACGACGTAAAGAGCGCAGGGGCAGAACCTAGGCTCCTCTGCCGTTTACAAATCCCAAAGTCCATCCGTAATTATGAGGCGGCCTGGAGAACCTTCTGGAACATCTGCCACGTTTCCAATCAGTTCGAGCTGAGGTGACGTGCGTTTATGGAACATCAGCGTGACGCAGAAACATTCACCTTTAACACGGATCGTGAATAAATCCGACTGAACTCCATCAGGTGATTCAGGTCGTCTAATTGATCCCTGAGCTTCTGGCAGATGCTGACCGATCACCTGGACGCGAACTCATCTTTCATCTCCAGTAACCTTCTCCAGCGAGTGTTATCAGCTCAGATCTCGGCTTCCTCTCGACGCCACGCTGAGCCGTGTTTAGACTCGTTTGGGACCCGGGAAGATTTTATTACATGAGAAAAAAATAATAAACTTCGGGACATCGTCTGGATTTATCATCGAAAAATTCATCAGAGGATTATCCAATCCAGAAATAACAACAACCTGATAACACTTTACCTTAATCCAGCATTCATAATGCATTATTAACATATTTAAAAAGCTTTATAACGTATTTAAAATGCATTATTAACACATTTATTAAGCTTTATAACATATTCATAACGAATTATTAACACACATTAAGCTTTATAACGTATTCATAAAGCTGTTATTAATGTCCATACATCTTCATAACGTGTTATAAGAACATGTCATAAGACTTGTGACATAGTGACAGAGTGAGATAATGCATTATAAATGATATATTTTAACTGTTCAACAACTTCTTATAGAGACCAGCGACATAAAGCCGTATAACCTTTGAACGCTTTTCCTGAAATTGACTTTATAAGTGCTCATAACTGTTCATAAAAGCTCATAAGCTCTCTTTACAGACATAAAGTAAATTCTTGTCATTAATGACCTCTTAATTAATTGAGACTGCAAATATAGTAGTACATAATGACTTATAAGGGCTTATAAATGCTTGTTACAGACTTTAAGTAAAGTGTAATCATCCTGTTTGAAGAATCAAGTTCATAAGTTCATATTACAATGCATTGTCACTTTGTGTTATAAAGCCTTATGTCAAGTTGTTATAATAATTTAATGACTGTGATTATGAACATCTATGTAAATTAATACAGGCTTGTGACAATAATGAATTATTTATAAATACTTTATAAAGCTTTACAAATGCTCTTATAATGCATTATCTAATTTTATTAGAATAATAAACGCAACTGTTAAATATTTAATGTATAGAAAAGTCATCTAAATTTGTCATAAGCCTTTGTTAATGTACATAGATGTTTATAATCACATCTATAAAGTGTTATAACATAAATGACATGATGCATTATAATTATAAACTTTGGATTTAAGATGATTTGAAAAAACTTGATGAATCTGGTATTCATCATAATGCGCTATAATCACATTTATAATGCTTCATAACACTTGTCATAAGTCTCTATTATTGTACATAGATATTTACAACCTCATTCATAAAGTGTTATAGGAACATGCTTTAAGGCTTTATAACACATCATATAAGTGACATCATGCATTAGAATATATTTTTCTGTCTTATAAAGCTTTATAACATTCACAGAAAAAAAATCCTAATAAATAAAAAAGATACTAATACAGAACTTCACTTCACTGAACGGCTGTAAGGAGAGTTCATGTATATTCATTAGCAATTATAAGTACTCATAAGGTAACACAACATCACAAATAAGAGTTATTAATTAAGTATGTTTATTTTATAATTTAAGAAGTGTCATTTATTTTAACACAAACTTTATAACGTCTCTCTAATAACATACAGATGTGCTTTATGTCACGAAGCCTAATGAGATATTGTTATAATAATTTATGAGCCTGAATTATAAGGTTACAAAGTGTAATGATTAATTAATAAAGCATAATAAAGCTTTTGCACATGATTATCTTTAAATGTAAAATGTAAATGTTTTTAATATGTATGCTTTGTACAGCGTCCTTGGGTGTTCTGAAAGGCGCTTTCAAATACAATGTTTTATTATTATTATTATTATTATTATTATTATTATTATTATTATTATTATTATTATTAATACCAGATTCATAGTGTTACCAACAAATCTATATGCTCTTTAATTTCAGAATTTTAAAGACTGTTAGAGATGATAACTGAGAGAGAGAGAGAGAGAGAGAGAGAGAGAGAGAGAGCTCAGGTCCTTTTATAAAACAGTTTCTTTAGAATAGAAAGCCTATATTGTCATTATTGTCATCATACACAGTATACTGTACATCATACAACAAGATTTAAGCTCCTCCTTAAAGTGCACATGGCGTAATATATCCATCCATTATCTTCCTCTTTATCCTCTATTAGGGTCGCTGGGGGGGTTGCCCATTCCCATCCAGAAGAGAACATTACGGGCGCTGGGCAGAATAACCCAGGACAAAGGGGCAATCTATCACTGGACACACACTCACTCACACACACACTCAATTTGGAGAATTCAATTGACCTTGGTCCTTGTTTTTGGACTGTGGGAGGAAACCGGAGAACCCGGAGGAAACCCATGTGGACATGGGGAGGACATGGAAACTCCACCCAGATGGGGATTCGAACCGGGAATCCCCAACGCTGAGAGGTGAACGTGCAAAACACTAATGCCGCCTTGGCGTAATATATAAATAGAAAAAAAAACAGTACAAAAAGACATTAAGAAAAACTTTATAAAAATGTACTGTGCATAGACGTGTATACAATAATGTGCCAATTAGTGCAGGTTCCCGTTTAATATTGTAATGGCTTTTGGTAAGAAGCTGTCCCTGAATCTGTTTGTTTTGGCCCGTATGGACCTGTAGCGTCTGCCAGAAGGCAGCAGTTTGAAAAGGTAGAAGCCGGGGTGAGTATTGTCCTTTAGGACGTTCCTGGCGCTGCTGAGACGGCGGGAGTGGTAGCTGGAGGTTATGGAAGGCCGGGAGCAGCCAATGCAATATGTGGACATGTTGGTTAGCAGGGGGCGACAAACAGGAGCTCAAGAAAGACAAGAAGGATGTTTGTCGAGGTAATTAACATCGTTGGAGTGAAATAGTGTAGGAGAAAAACGCGGACGCTTTCTGAGACATTAACCGAATCTGGTGTCACTCGGCGGGCCTGGGAGGAAACCGAAATGTAATCCACTGCAGCAGCGGAGGAAGGTGATTATGCTGTCTGGCTTGCTGTCATAGCTACATTGCTTGTTAGTCAGGGGAGCCCTGTTTTGGAGAAGGGGGACATTCGGTAATTGCACCCTGGAATAACATGGTACCCTCTGGCGCTCTCCGCAGCCTGGCACGTGTGCCATTCAGATAATAGGAAGTGTCGGGCGGGGTTCTGAAGCACCCTTGCTTCTGTGGGCACCATCATCTCCCGCTCCTCCGGGTTCCTGAGGAACCGAGCATGCTCTCGGCTGATAAACACATTACAACTAGATTTAACCACAGCGCGCGAGCCCTGGCTCCCCTCCCGTCCAATTTCACTAAAGCTTTCTTTGATTTTTTTAAACATAATATATTTATTTACTTCTTCTATTGCTCTGATTCTCTTTTATTTCACATTCGCTTGGCAGCGCTGATCAGAATCGTAGTCTATGAGGCTCGCGTTGCGTAGGCGAAGACGCCCGGCATTAAAAAAGAAAAGCGTACGTGGTCCGGAATGAGGCAGGCTTTTGTTGCTGAAGGCAAAGACATGCATCAAGATAAATGCCAATTTCCAGAGCGAATCGGAGCAATCAGGAGTCATTGTGAGGAGTCCGCAATGGAGAACATAAAGACTCGGCTTCCGTAAAACGGCGCTGATGATGCCGAGCGAGCGGAGCAAACAGTTTAATGGAAAACGCAGATCTCATTATTGCCGGCTTTATGCTTCAGACTGACAGATCTGTTTACCCCACCATGCAAATGAGTCCTGCCGTGGAATTTAGGAAACGCGTTCATACTCGTGGAACTCACCGTAACCTTAGTGTTGTTGCAACAGAACACGTGCCAGAGCCAAGAAACGGAACCTCGGTAATGAGAAGAACTTTAGTTTCTGCATTAACGTTTTAACTTTCTGAAGGAAGTTCTGCCGTTGAATTGATTCTTTGTAGATGAAGGTGTAGATCTGAGGGTTGGTGGTGCTGACCTGGGATCAGTCTGTAAGATGCTGTAATGGTAACAGCAGGGGGAGCCCTCTTAACTCAATACCCTGCAGTATCTGCGCCTTCTATTTCTGCGACACTAGTTATCCATCCATTATCTTCCACTTAATCCTCTATTAGTGTCACGGGGGGGGGGGGGGGCCCCCCCCCCCCCCCCCCCCCCCCCCCCCCCCCCCCCCCCCCCCCCCCCCCCCCCCCCCCCCCCCCCCCCCCCCCCCCCCCCCCCCCCCCCCCCCCCCCCCGGTCACCATCTCCTAGAACTGCTACCATCAGGTAGACGTTACAGAGCGATAAAAACAAAAACAAACCAGCTCAGAAATAGCTTCTACCCAAGCACTGTTCGGGCACTAAATGGCGCATTATAAATTTTTACGTTTATAAACATTCACTCAGTTCTGTACATTTTGGAACGTGCAATATAAAAACGTGCAATATATAAATACATTCACTCAGGTTGTACAGTTTTATACACTCTTGTAAATATTTTTTTTCTTTCAAAATTTTTGTAAATTGAAAATTATAGTGCTATCTTTAAATCTCTTTATTTGTGTAAATTTTAGTATGTGACACCAAAAGTATGGCACCTTAATTTCGTTATACCTGGTGTAATGACAATAAAGATATTCTGATTCTGATATTAGGGAGCTTTTCCTTGACCACCCACTTTGGTTACTCTTTTTTGAGTTACTCTATTATTATTTATATAACTGTTACGAGCAGCCAATGCCATTAACGTCGTGTCCTGTCGGTTTTGGACGAAACTGTAGAGGGTTTAAGAGTAGTCTTTAATGCAGAAGACACCGGGTGAAACAGCACAGCCATAGCACATGACAGGACACCACCATAACACAAAACAACGTTCCAACAGGGGACATTGGGAAAGGCTGTGTATTTAAACATATAGAGATTGGTCACATGACGGGAAAACACAGCTGAACCGGATTAAACGGATTTAATAGGATAAGAAAATAAATCACACAATGATAACCCAAGCTGCACCAGATCTACTAATGACAAACAGGGTCCAATAGGGGGCGCCGATAAACGGAAGAGCCGGCAATACCATTAGTAACCGATAGAGGGCGTGTGATGTGACAATAACCCACAAAGAGGATGTTTTTAAATAATGAACTCAGTTTAGAACTAAAAAATGTACATACTAGGTGGCACGGTGGCGTAGTGGTTTAGCACGTTCGCCTCTTAGCACTAGGGTGGAGTTTGCATGTTCTCTCAGTGTCCGCGTAGGTTTTCTCCGGGTTCTCCAGTTTCCAAAAACATGGATCAGGGTCAATTGAGTTCTCCAAATTGCCCCATATAGAGTGTGTGTGTGTGTGTGTGTGTGTGTGTGTGTGTGTGTGTGTGTGTGAGAGTGAGTGCCCAGTGATGGATTGCCCCCCTGTCCTGGGTGTATCTGCCCAGCGCCTGAAACGTTCGCCCCTGGATGGACATGGGGAACTTCCCCGCGACCCTAATATCGGATAAAGTGGAAGATAATGAATGAATGAATAAATGAATGTATGTACTACATCACACATTCTATACATTTTGCTTTTCAGGATCCCACAGGGCAAAAAAAGAAAAAATGTACTGCTGAAGGTGAGACGTCTTCCAGAACCGCACTCTAGAACCACGAGAAGCGAAATTGAATCAGCCTGGCCCAACCAGTCCACTCACACCAACTTTAATGCTTCAGACTACATTTTTCATCCGGACCTGGACATAAAAACGTTCCGAGCTCATTCCGATCGATATCCCTTAAGCTCGGAACCCTTCGGATCCTTTAGAGTTCTAAGGTTTAAAGGGAGAGGGTCAGCACCCGGCTGTAATCTCTCTCCATTTCGGCTTTGGACTGAATTCCTATAAACTGTGCTAATAAACCGATTATATAAACGGTATAATCAGGCCGTGTGAGCGTCCTCAGACCGGATCCGTCCAGTCAGCGGAACATCCCGTGAGGTCCCCTCGTCTAGCCCCGTCTGGTCTCGGTGACGGACCGACGGCGTGATGAACGAGCGCTTTTTACATCCACCCTGGAATTTACAGCATGCTGTTTATCATGAGTGCAGGGTGATTAAATGCAGCATGCCGATGCCTATCCCGTCACGCGGCACACTTTGGTGGAATTTACGGCTGATCTGTGATTTTCTCTGACGTCCTGTAGCAAGACATCATGTCAAACGTTGAAGGATGATTTGGGTTCCACTGATGGGTTTGTCAGAGCTGCTTTGTTATGTTTTTTTTTTTATTCTAAAGCGCCGATTAAGCAACAGGGTGGCACGGTGGCTTAGTGGTTTAGCTTGTTCTCCTCTCAGCACTAGGGATTCCCGGTTTGAATCCCAATCTGGGTGGAGTTTGCATGTTTCCTCCCACAGTCCAAAAACATGGATCAAGTAAATTGAGTTCTCCAAATTGCCCCATATAGAGTGTATGTCTGTGTGTGTGTGTGTGCCCAGCGATAGATTGCCCCCCTGTCCTGGGTGTATCTGCCTAGCGTCCAAAACCTTCTCCCCTGGATTGGCATGGGGAACCCACCCGCGACCCTATTAGAGGATAAAGTCGAAGATAATGGATGGATGGATGGATTAAGCAACATATCAACGGCAGATTGATCAGAACTTAATGTTCGATTAACGTTAATAGAACTCAATCTGGACCCCAGGTTCTGTGGGGATAGGTTTGTGCTCGGTGATGAATCTCTGATGATTTATGACCCTTTATGACTTCGGTCCTAAAACAATTTGCAAATGTTCTCTCAAAGCGCTGTAATAAGATTTTATTTTATTTATTTTTAAATAAACCTTGTTTGAGGCGCAACAATAAGCTGGAGCCTTCTTATTTCCTCTACGTTTTAAATTGTACCTTCACAGCGGCGTGAAGCAAATTAATAAAGCAAAGCAGGATATCTATTTTTTAATAATCGGTGGATCAGATGCAGCCAGCATCCCGACGACATACTGTCTTTGATTCAACAACCACAAGGTGGCGCAGTAAGGTGGAGGAGTGTAACAGAGTCTACAGTGTGTGGAAACAGGGTTCAAACTTCAGCAGCACTGCTGTGTCTGATCCACAACTAGTGATCGACCGTTTGATCGGCCAGCCGATTAATCGGCCCGATTTTTGGAATTTTTAGATAATTAGCATCGGCCGATATATGAGCGCACAAGGCCGATGTTTAAACAATGCCTACAGGCAACGCTGTGGGCAGCTCCCTCATTCTGGCTCAATGACTGAATACAGTCATTTGATCTAACTTTTGCTTAGAGTGGCCCCTAGTGTGGCCCCTCAAGCGAATGGATCAGTGTTTTGAAACTGCTTGACACCTCATGAGAGAAAACGGTTTCTCTTTCACCTCTCAGTATTTGTTACTGGCTGCTCTTTGTAATGTATAAAGTGTTTACTGTCTGCATAATTAGATTATGTTATTTAGAGAGAAAATGCCAATAGTTTTATTTGGAAATGTAACCTTAGCAACCACTTGAACAGCGAAACTGGCCAACTAATACTAATTAGCGCAAGCTAACGCTAAAATAATGTAATATGCTATTTGTAACATATACAGTGTTTACTGTTTGTATAATTAGGGCGATTTTGGTAAACTGGCTAGCTAACGCTATATATCACTAGCACTAACTGACACTAGCTTACAGGCAGTGTTGTGCCAGTTCACAGCAAGTTCAGTTCATACATGCTTAAAGTGAACATTTCATGTTCAAATTTCACAATTTTAATTCTGAACTAGTTCAAGTTCAGTTCATTTATTTTTTTTTCTTGAGATATTCAAATAAATACTTTTTTTACACTACAAACTACAATATTTGTTTGTTAATATTTTATTTATTTATCTAAATTACCTAAATTGGCTCATTAGTTCAAAATGTTCATTGAATATTCATCAATAAATGTTCATTCTATCTATCTGCTATCTGCTTATGTTTAGGTACACTGAAACTTTAATAATGTGTAATTTAAAGTTGTATGTTTTTAATATTGCTCTCTGTATTACAAAAAGTAGAGTAGACAGTGATAAACTGTCTGATTACATTTGTGTCATGTTTATTATTGTTATTATTATTATTGTTGTTCTTTATTAGTTTAGTTGCAATAAAAACTCGTAACATCGGCTTTATATATCAGCCATCGGCCACTTCTGTCGTCTAAATATCGTCATCGGCCATTAAAAAACCCATATCGGTTGATCACTATCCACAACACACACTAACACACCTGCACCACCATGTCAGTGTCACTGCAATACTGAGAACCATGCACCACCCTAATAACACCTGCTCTATGGGCTTGTTTTTGACTCAGAGTCATTAAACCTTACATTTGGAAGATAATTCATATTTTAATACAACTGTAAAGATTCATTCATGTTCGCAAAGGAGTCATTTGTTTTGAACAATTCCTTTGGTTGAGTAATGCGTTGCTTGCCGGTCTCCCGCTCGCAACTGATTCAGAACAACTGATTCAGAACTCGTGTCCAAGTAAATCATGTGACTCCACCTCTCCTCTCTGATTGGCTTCCTGTAGCTGCTGCATTCAGTACAAGACCCTGACTCTGATCTACAGGACAATCTCTGGATCTGGCCCCTCTGACCTTCACTCTAGATTTTAAAACACACTCCGACTCGTTCACTACGTTCTAGTGATGAATGTCACCTGGTGGGGCAACTTCACCGTGGTGCTGACTCTCACTCCTTATGGTTCTCCACTGATCAATGGTGGAACCATTGTCCCAACTCTGTCTGTAAGGCACCGAGTCACAAAACATCTTTAAGATACATCTCAAAATGCATCTCTTATACAAACACTTGATATATAAAATGGGGGGGGGGGGGGGTGCAGGGATAGGAAACGATCATGTTTGATAATTCTACAGCTGGTTCTTCAGTAACTACTGACTCGTGTTCTCATTTGAGCGTCGGCTAAACGACTAAATATAAATGTAAATGGTTGAGTCATTTGTACCGATCTGATTCACCAGCATCACTGAGTCAGGAGTCAGTATTGAGATTAATTAATTAATTAATTAATTAATTAATTAATTCATTCATTCATTCATTCATTCATTCATTCATTCATTCATTATCTTCTGTGTGTTTAAACTCTCGACCGATTTCCTTTGAATTTCCGATGACATTTATTTTTTTTGGGGTTGTAAAATCATGTCTAATTATTCGTGGAGTGTTCCTCTTTAAATTGCATCGTCGTTCCGTCGTGTTGTGGCTCTGCAGCAAGAATGACAATAAAAGCTGTAAACAAAAAAAAAACAGGCAGACTAATTATCTTAATTACCAGCAGCAGACAATACAGTCTTCAGAGTCAGGTCGTGATTTCATCAGCCATATGGGTTCATCGTTTCATTATTTATTTACTGAAACTTCTCTGCTGACTCTAATGTGTTCTATCATGGGAGATTTTAATCAGCTCGTGGAGAACCGGCGCACCAGCCACACATTCGCACTAAAAAAACCCCAGATGGAACAGCAGCTTGCGCTTCGCAAAGCAGTCGGAATTTCAGATTATTCAAAATACGCCGTGTTTTTCTTATTTACATCTGTTTGAAGGACGAACCTCCAGTTTACAGTTTGTTTGTGTAGTTTGTACCGTCGCCCGGCAGAACGTTTAGGGAGTGCCCACACACGCACTCACACAGAAACACACACACACACTGTATAGGGGCCATTTAGAGCAGCCTATTCACCTTGAATCCATGGACTGTGGGAGGAAACCGGAGAACCCAGAGGAAACTCACACGGACACGGGAAGGACATGCAAACTCCACCCCGATTCAAACATGGATCCCCAGTGCTGAGAGGTGAACATGCCAACCACTACGGAAAGCAGCGCCGCCCCGATACCAAATACAAAACTGTAACTTTATCAAAACTACTGTAAACAAACGAGATGAATGAATAAATTAATAAATAAATTAATTAATAAAGAGAATGGCACGTTGGCTTGGTGGTTGGCATGTTGTCCTCTCAGCACTGGACACTCAGGTTTGAATCCCAATCTGGGTGTTTGCATGTTCTCCCCGTGTCCGTGTGGGTTTCCTCGGGGTTCTCCGGTTTCCTCCCACAGTCCAAAAACATGGATCATGTCAATTGAGTTCTCCAAATTGCCCCATATAGAGTGTGTTTGTGTGCATGAGTGTGTGCCCAGCGACAGATTGGCGCCCTGTCCTGTATCTGCCCAGCGCCCAAAACGTTCTCCCCTGGATGGGCATGGGGAACCACCACCCGTGACCCTAATAGAGGATAAAGTGGAAGATAATGAATGAATGAATAAAGGCTGTAAGTTGCCATATAGAGTGTGTGTGTGTGTGTGTGTGTGTGTGTGCCCAGGGATAGATTGACGAGTTTAACCCCAGGATGGGCATGGGGAACCCCACCCCCCCACTCTAGTAGAGGATTAATTGGAAGATAATGAATGAATATAAATAAATAAAGTTTCATGTTTCTGGTAGAACTCCACTCAGGAAGGACCCGTGTTCTCCATCTGAAAATCTAATTCTGGGTTCTGTTGCAAATAGAACTTAACACAATAATAATAATAATAATAATAATAATAATAATAATAATAATAATAATAATAATAATAATAGTCACTCGTTATTTCTCAGTAATAGAACATTACATTAAGGTTCTGTCCCCTGAAGGAGGAAACCATTTTCCACCTCTCTCTCACTCTTTCTCTCTCTCAGCCCATGTGCACTTCCTTACGAGAGCCTCTCTAATGACATCATTGCTTTTCTAATAAATCATAATGTCTCTTCTTCCCGCTGAGATTAAACATTTATTCCGAGGTGAGTTCTCCCGGTAATCTGGTTTCAACGTACGTTCCGTCTCAGTGACGGAGATCCAGTGTGGGACGAATGGAAACGGAGGGGAGATGATGCTGATGATGCCTTTAAATCCGACGGGTCGATTAGATCTAAGATCAGACGACATCAGTTCTCCTCAAGTTCTGAAGTTCGGCGGGTTCCGTCCACATGCCGAGTCATCGCCACCTACGTTAAGTATTCGGACAGCAAAGCGGTACACCTGCAGAGAGCCTTGTGATGCTGGAAGTTGGTTATTATTCTTCTGCAGCTGTACGGATACACGACCACGTACATCACACCTGATCTGAGCATGGAAACAAAATACGGGAGACGAAATACGGAAGACGAAATATGGGTGACGAAATACGGGTGACGAGATACAGGTTACGAAATACGGGTGAGGAGATACGGGTGACGAAATATGGGAGGCGAAATACGGGTGGCGAGATACGGGTGACGAGATATGGGTGACGAAATATGGGAGACAAAATATGTGAGACCAAATACAGATGACGAGATACGGATGATGAAATATGGGAGACAAAATACGGGTGATGAGATACGGGTGGTGGAATACGGGAGACGAAATACGGGTGACGAAATACGGGAGACGAAATACGGGCGATGAAATACAGGTGGCAAAATATGGGGTGAAATACGGGTGACGAAATACAGGAGACAAAATACAAGTGACTAAATACAGGCTGTAGTTATAGAACTACAAACTCTATCTTCATTGTAAGTAGAACCAGAAAAAATAACAATTAAAAAAATCAAGGAAGTGGATTTAATATCGTTAAATATGTCTCACTGTTGGGCGGCATGGTGGCTTAGTATTTGGCATTTTCTCCTCTCAGCTCTGGGGATCCAGGTTTAAATCCCAATCCCGGTGGAGTTTGTATGTTCTCCATGAAGTTTGCATGGGTTTTCTCCAGGTTCTCCGGTTTTTGTCCATCACATGATCACACCCGATTACACACCCAACATATTTTGGCGTGGAGTAGTGATTAGCATGTTCTCTTCCCACTGTCCAAAAACATGGATTCAAGGCAAATAAATGAAATGCACTAAATTGCCCCATATAGTGTGTGTGTATGTGTGTGAGTGTGTGTCCGTCCAGTAATTGATTGGCGTCCTGTCCTGGGTGTATCTGCCCAGGGCCCGAAACGCCACCCCCCCCCCAGTTGAGGATTAAGCAGAAGATAATGAAGGAATGTCTCTGTTGTTTTTTATCACTGTAGTCTGTTTCCTGTACACCGCCCTTGGGGTTTAAATAAAACACTGTGTCTTGGCCTGAATAAGCCTAGCTTACAGCCGTTACACACTGGAACGCCATCATCTCCGTATTTCCTCATCTACGATTCAGGTTCGGTGTTTGCTATAATAAGAAACGGCTGACAGATTAATTCCGCACTTTGCCAAAAATTAAATAAAACCTCGTCGCTAAGCCTCGCCGGTCTGCACCGCGGAAACCAGAGACGAGAGACAATATATATTCACCATCGGACCTGAGAGGGCCTCACAGCGTGCCACTTAATTCCATTAAAGTGCAGAGGAGAGATAACCGAAGAGAAATTGAAATCCTCTTTAAAATTCGATTCCTGGCTCGTCGTTTAGAGCGCGCTGTTATTGCTGCTTTCCTCACGATTAAAGCGGCGAGCACGATTTTAATTGTTTTATTATTTTTTTTAAATGAAATGTGCGGTTCCTACTGATCAGACGTCTATAGACTGAAGAAACAAGTCTCCGTCAAGGAGACGATTCACTGATGGAGCGTCGCGCTGGAGACGGTTTTTAGTCACCTGACCATTATTTACCTGACCCCGAGATACTTAAACACCTCCACTTGAGGCGAGATCTCATCCCTGACCCAATGAGGACTCTCCACTCTTTTCTCAACTGAGTAGAACTACTTTGGGATAAACTAGAACTCAGATCATGAGCAGGTTCTCTCGTCTGAGCTCTTTCAGAATAAAAGACCACCAAAAAAATCGAAAGACTAAAGAAACTAAAAGCCGTCATGACCTCACGGAGGAAGCCCCCACAATGTGATGTCACATGGAGTGTGATGTGTCGATGTCCATGCACGATTGCCCCCACAGCGTACAATAGAATAAAGGATTTGTGATTATTTCCACACGAATCGCCACCTCCCGATTGCTCTCAGTCCACTTTGGTATAAAATACGTCCTGTCGGTCTGACCCTCATACCCTCCCCACACCCGCACCTACCCCCACCCCCCCACCCCGACACACCCGCGCTCCACAGGGGTGAGCTAAATCAGCGTCGACTGCCATTAGGAGCCATCCTTCAGAGTGCGGCGCAGAGTGCGGCGCAAGAGCTCCGGCATTCTCACCAGCGCCACCTCTGCGAGTGCTGACAGGTGTGAGTGCTGACGACCCGTTAATGTGACATCACGGCCCACGCCGGAGGACGTTTTGCTGCTTGATGGATGTGGAGCATCACGTCGACACAAAGGGCGTTCCATCAACTCGCACGCCCAAGTCCACCAAACACCTGTCTCACCTGCGAGTGTCGTCTACTGCAGCGAAATTTAAATACAGCCGCAAAGAGGGTTGCCGCGCGTCCATGGAAGTACGGAAACGATTTATTCTGTATTTCCACAAACACCCAATAATCTGCTACGCAACATCAACACCAAATCAACAATAATTAAAAGCTTCCACGTCGCCCGACGCAGGTGCAACGCCGCATTGTGACCTTCAGAGGGCGCTGTTGATGGTTTTAATGCTTATATTGTATTCTTGTTTTTTTATAATTCATTCAAAGTTTCAACACTGTGCAGCACTTCGTTGCTGCCCCAGTCATTTTATAAATAAAATTGAGTTGAGTTGAGAATTCAGACCTCGAATAATAATAATCCTCAAATCCTCTCTCTCTCTCTCTCTCTCTCTCTCTCTCTCTCTCTCTCTCTCTCTCTCTCTCTCTCTATATATATATATATATATATATGTTATAAATATATTTCCTAGATCAAAGGACTGTATTGTGTATTTTGTGTCTAAATGTTTTATGTTTGTTAGGAATACAGGGTTTAATGATCATTTGGGACGGCACGGTGCCTTAGTGGTTTAGCATGTTCTCCTCTTAGTGCTAGGGATTATCGGTTGGAATCCCGAATTGGGTGGAGTTTGCATGTTCTCCCCGTGTCCACGTGGGTTTCCTCCGGGTTCTCTGGTTTCCTCCCACAGTCCAAAAACATGGATCAAGGTCAACTGAATTCTCCAAATTGCGCCATATAGAGTGTGTGTGTGTGAATGGATGGGCATGGGCATGGGCATGGGGAACCCCCCCCCCTCCCCGCGACCCTAATAGAGGATAAAGCAGAAGATAATGGATGGATAAAGAGATCAGCACTAAACCTGTTACACTGTTTTATAAACTGTGTTCTGTCATTTGGCCACTAGAGGGCCTTTTTAATTGTATCTGGATACATATCAATCACTAGGCATATACTCACTCACACAGACACTATAATAGGGGCAATTTAGTGCATTCCGTTTACCTTAAATCAATGTTTTTTGGACTGTGGGAGGAAAGCGGAGTGTATATAATCCATGTCGAATATTTTGACTCATTATATGTTTAGATTACACACTGCTGGGCCTTCCCCAAACTGTTTCCAACGTCAGAAGCATGCCGTTGCTCAAAGCAGTGTTTGATTATAAAGAACTGCGACTGAATGGAGTTCTGAATTCAGCTACACGACGCCGTCTCTCAGTATTTTTGTAAGTTGAGTGTGGAGTTACAGAAATCCGTTACGTAACTTTATAAATTTAGACAACGCGACTTTTGGATTCGTGGGCATTCAAATGTCAAAGATCTTAAATCGTAAAGTCAGACCCTCAGGAGCTTCCCTGTCTCTCTCTATTGTTCCCACTTCGTTTCTTTACTTTTTCTCCCAGCTCGTGTGTGTGTGTGTGTGTGTGTGTGTGTGTGTGTGTGTGTGTAAATCTGAGTAACCTGTGGCTGCAGCATCATCATCATCATTATCATCAGAACTGAACCCTCTGTGTGTGTTTCTGGTTACAGAACGTGTGCTTTTACAAACAGAACCCTCAACAACAAACGAAACAATGGTGAGGTCAGACACTGATGCCAGGGACGCAGAGAGAACCTGACTCACAGAGGCTCAGTCCAGCTCATCCTGGAGGTGTTTGGCGTTGATGTCGGTCAGATATGTTCTTACATTCCAAACCCACAGAGCCATGCTGTTAGAAATTGTAGAGGGCCTTTCCTAAACTGTTCCCACATATGCATGCATAAGTATATATATATATATATATATATATATATATCAAGGGGCGGCATAGTGGCTTAGTGGTTAGCACGTTCGCCTCTCAGCGCTAGGGATCGAATCCCCATCTGGGTGGAGTTTCCATGTTCTCCCCGTGTCTGCGTGGGTTTCCTCCGGGTTCTCCGGTTTCCTCCCACAGTCCAAAAACATGAATCAAGTTAATTGAATTCTCAAAATTGCCCCGTTTAGAGTGTGTCTGTGTGAGTGAGTGTGTGCCCAGCGATGGATTGGTGCCCTGTCCTGGGTCTATCTGCCCAGCGCCTGAGACGCTCTCCCCTGGATGGGCATGGTGAACCCCACCGCGACCCTAATAGAGGATAAGCGGGAGATAATGAATGAATGAATATATATATCAACACTAAACTCTCAGCACTGGACACGGAGACAGAGACGAAACCCACTTGGACATGTGGAGAAAATGCACCCAGATCGGGATTCGAACCTGGATCCCCAGCGATGAGAGGAGAACATGCCAAACATTATGGAAAGCAGCATCGCCCCGATACCAAATGCAAAACTGTGTAAAACTGTAAACGTAACAAAAATAAGCAAAGGAGCCGAATCAATGAATAAATTAATGAATGAATGAATAAATAAATAAATAAAGAGGGTGGCACGGTGGCTTAGTAGTTGGCATGTTCTCCTCTCAGCACTGGAGATCCAGGTTCGAATCCCGATCTGGGTGGAGTTTGCATGTTCTCCCCGTGTCTGTGTGGGTTTTCTCCGGGTTTCCTCCCACAGTCCAAAAACATGTATCAAGGTCAATTGAATTCTCCAAATTGCCCCATATAGAGTGAGTGTGTGTATGTGTGTGTGTGTGTCCAGTGATAGATTGGCGTCCTGTCCTGGGTGTATCAGCCCAGCTCCCGAAATGTTCTCCCCTGGATGGGCATGGGGAACCACCATTTCCACCTCCCTGGTTGCTGTAGCAACCCATTGGCATGTCCACCATATTGGTCAGGGGAGCCGGTGTTCAGATGGCCACTCATTTCTCCACATTCCACCTTCGGGGTCGTCGGGAGTCCGTCGGTCCCTCGGTCCATGTCCTGATACGGGTTATAACTGTCAGGTTCTTCTGACTTCCATCGAATCAACTGAGAAGAAAAACCACGGCGTGGCGGTACTGAGCGACAGGAACGCTGACGAGAACCTGCCCCCGAGCCGTTTGGGCGTGGATCTGTCTGATTTCAACAAACCTGCGACCGCACAGCCTCATGGGTTGGCGCGAATGCTCCCCGGACAGCGGTGCATGAAAAATGCATGACGATGTAGAAATAAATCCACTCGGCTCGCATTAAAGATCTCTTTATTAGATGGAACGCCCTTTTCCTAAAAGCAATCTCCCTTCCAAGCACCTGCACTCAATCTCACTTAACAGGCGGTCGCTCGGGCGCCGGCGCCAGCGCTGCACACTCATCAGCGCGGTGAGTGGACAAAATGGATGACTTCCATTCAGCCAACCTTTCTAAAGGAGGAACCATTTAACGAATCGGACCAGACTAAATAAATGCACGATGCTTCAATACATTTTGGCGTCTGAGTATTTTTTAAGGGACTCCACCTCACTCAGGGGTTTTGGGGAAATCTGCAAGTTTGGTTTCTATTCGATCTCTCGGGGCAATTGAGAATGGAACCCAGTCCCAACAGCAGAATGAAATCTAATATGATACAGAAGAGATTTAATTAGGGTCTTAATTATCCATCCATCATTATCTACTGCTTTATCCTCTGCTAGGGTTGCGGGGGGGGTTCTCCATGCCAGTCCAGGGGAGAACGCTTCGGGCGATGAGCAGATACACCCAGGACAGGACTCCAATCTATCGCTGAACTCACACTCACACAGACACACTCTATATGGGGCAATTTGGAAAAAACATTATATCTTGAATTCATATTTTTGGACTGTGGGAGGAAACCAGAGAACCCAGAGGAAACCCACAAGAACGTGGGGAGAACATGCAAACCCTGGATCCCCAGGCGTGTGAGGAGAATGTGTTAAGCACTACACAACCATGATATCCTGGAATCCTGGGTGAAAATGCCAAACTCCAAAACCTTTGAGAAACCCATCCATCCATCCATTATCTTCGGCTTAAACCACTACAAGGGTTGCGCGGGGGGGGGGGTGCCCCATGCCCATGCAGAGGAGAACGTTTCAATTGACCTTGAATCCATGTTTTTGGACTGTGGGAGGAAATGGAAGAGCCCGGAGGAAACCCACGGGGACACGGGGAGATGCCACCCAGATTGGGATTGGAACCGGGAATCCCTAGAACTGAGAGAAGAACATGCCAAACCACTAAGCCACCATACAACCCCACTCAACTAAATTTATAGTATACTAATCTGCACTTTAATCAAACCTGAAGGCAGGTCTTTGACCAAAGAGAGATGGGATAGGCCCTCAGACCTCTTTACAATCCTAATCCAGGATGTTCTAATCCAAAAAGTGGATTAGAACGTCCTGGCCCCGGAGGACTAACTCACGTCCTTAACTTCATTCAGAAAGGCTTACATTCTGATAAAGTCTGTCCTCAGGCCTCAGGTGAATCACATGACTCCATCTGCCGAAGTCAGAAGATCAGACAGAACACACGGCATGGAACGCCACGGAGAACCGGAGAACGTGAAAACATAACAAACCGCGTGTGACAGGCAGGGGGCAGCATCGCCGCCATCGCTGTATGAACGGCTGATTTTGAGATAACCTTGAAAGGCACCGGCTGACGCTGAGGACACACGGGCGGGGGAAGCTCGGTTCTGTGTTCCGATGAGGACGTTCTCGCTTCAAGCTCAAACGCGGAGTCTTTAAACCCGGTGACTCAGAAGGCGGACTCGCCCCCGGGCGTCGCTTTTAACTTCCAGAGAAGGAAAGAGGAGAGCGCAGAAAAACTTTTGAAGGACAAAGTTCTACACAGACCCCATCACCTCGTCACCAGCCATCAGGTTCTAAAGAGGGCAGCGGCTGGAACCTCACACCTCACACACAAAAAAAGACTTCTTCAGAAGAAGATCTTTAAAAAGCTTCACAGATCGGGATTTTGACTCAAAGAGATTTTTAAGAGTTAAATAATCCATCCATTTATTATCTTCTGCTTTATCCTCTATTGGGGTCGCGGGAGGGGAGAACGTTTCGGGTGCTGGGCAGATACACCCAGGAGAGGAAGCCAATCTATCGCTGTTCACACGCTCACTCACACACACACACTCTATATGGGGCAATTTAGAGAACTCAGTGGAAACATGCAAACTCAAACCAGATTCAAACCGGAAATCCCTAGCTATTTCTAATAGAGGATGAAGCAGAAGATAATGGATGGATGGATTGGTAATAAATCTCATATTTAATGAATCCATGTGATTGATTGATTTAAGTCCCGATGCCAAACATGAGTAACATCAAACATCTTGGTGCGCATGCTGGACAGTCCGTCCTGAAAAAAAACTAAAGTCCATGAGTCCTGATCTCAACACCATTTAATTAAACTGAATAAACTAGAACCGAGAACCGGGTTCTCTCCTCTAACCTCAGCGTCTGAAATCACGAAAGCATTCTGGAGGAATATGAACAATGTCCAATAGAAAGACTCCAAAATCATATGGAAAGCATTCCCCGGTGTGTACAACGATCGGAACGTGAGCTTCTATTGCTGAAATGTGTAGACGTCCCAATACCTTTCTCCATATTGTAAATTCCATCCATCCATCCATCCATCCATTATCTTCCACTTTATCCTCTACTGGGGGGGGGGGGGGTTCCCCATGCCCATCCAGGGGAAAACGTTTCGGGCGCTGGGCAGATACACCCAGGACAGGACACCAATCTATCGCTGGACACACACTCACTCACATAAACACACTATATGGGGCAATTTGGAGAACTCAATTGACCTTGATCCATGTTTTTGGACTGTGGGGGGAAACCGAAGAACCCGGAGGAAACCCATGTGGACACGGGGAGGACATGCAATCTCCACCCAGATGGGGATTCGAACAGGGAATCCCTAGTGCTGAGAGGAGAATATGCTAACCACTAAGCCATCTCCTTCACTCACCATATTGTAAATTATTATTATTTTATTTGGTGATGAGCAGATGCTGAGGGACTCTTTCTCTCTCTCTCTCTCATTTAGTTTATTAATTATTTAAATGATAAGCCTTATCGTATTATTATGATGTTTTTGGTTTTGTCAGTACGAGGGGTGTAAACACGGTCATGTGGAACGTCTTCATCTTTCGAGGTTCATCGTGTGAATAACGAAGCCGTGTTGGTGTAAACATTTGATCTGTTGTTGTGCCTTTAAAAAAGCCGACTCAGGCTCCTGGATGTTTGCAATTATTTTGCCTGCCTCGCCCTAATTAAAACGCCTCGGCGTGCCGCTCAGTCCTCGCCAAATTAAAAAGAAATTAGGAAAGCAGATGTGGTGTAATCTCGCCTCTATATTAAGTCTAATAAAGCAGAGCCATGGCAAGAATATTGCAAACTATATTTTGTGGTGTAAGTGATGTAAAAACAAAGATAAATGGGGGGGTGAGGAGTGTAGGCAATTTAAAATGCAGATGAGGCTGTTTCAGAACCGCGAGCAGAACCCTCAGAGTCCAACATCTGTTCAAAAGAGAGAGAGAGAGAGAGCTAGAGAGAGAGAGAGTTCAACATAAAGGAGGTGAGGATGCTTCTCTGAGGTAAGGTTTTAGGGAAGGCGGTCTCGGTCCTCGTCTGTGAGGATGTGTCGGAAAAAGAAAACCATGGCCTTAATTACCTGCTCTCTTAATGTTCTCGTCTGTCCTGAAGGAACGTTTGCAGCCAGATGCACGATGGACGTCTCGAGTGCTTGGCTTCTCTTTCCGTTAAAGACATCGAGGATTTTTAATGACAAGGTTGCTACCGATTGGATGAGGTGTTGCTGTGGTAAATCGGGAAATTAGAAGCCTTTTTAAAACTACCCAATGGGATTGGTGTGATGGGCAGAACCATTGGAACTCTGACTTTGACTACTGGAGAAGGGGGGGAGGGGTTCCCCATGCCCAATCCAGGAGAGAACATTTCAGGCACTGGGCGGATACACCCCGAACAGGACGCTGATCTATCACTATACATTCAGACGCAAACAGACTGTATAGGGGCAATTTAGAGCAGCCATGTTTTTGGACTCTGGGAGAAAATAGAAGTTTCCTCCCACATTCCAAAAACATGGATCAAGGTCAATTGAGTTCTCCAAATTGCCCCATACAGAATGTGTATATGTGCTTGTGTATGTCTGTGTGAATGAGCACGGTGGCTTAGTGGTTTGGCATGTTCGCCTCTTAGTGTTAGGGATTCCCGGTTCGAATCCCAATCTGGGTGGAGTTTGCATGTCCTCTCCATGTCCGCGTTAGTTTCCTCCGGGTTCTCCAGGTTCCTCCCACAGTCCAAAAAACATGGACCAAGGTCAATTGAATCCTCCATATTGCCCCCGAAACATTGGATGGGCATTAGGAACACTCTCCAGACCCTAATAGAAAATAAAGCGTAAGATAATGAGTGGATGGATGGATGGAGTTACAAGGTGAGCACAGGGTTAATCACAGCGCACCCCGGATATGAACCACCAACCTTCAGATTGACAGCCCAACGCCCAAACCACTGAGCTACCGCGCCCTCCAATATACGAAAATCATGTTATTGTGACTATATCTCCATCACGACTGCATCTACATCACCGTACAGACTTACTGGACATGGCTGTCCTACACTCTTGATTCTGCCCCCCCCCCCCTCCATGCTCAAGGAGGACGAGTCCCCCAATGAGCCTCGGTCCTCACAAGGTTTCTTCCTTAAGATATCAACATAACAGGGAGTTTTGTCTTGCCGCTGTCTCTTGGTCTTGCTCTTTGGGTGTTTAAAGGTTTATAACTCTGTAAAGCTGCTCTGTGATGATGTATGATTGTAAAAAACGCTTTATAGATAAATTACTTGAACTCTAAATCACCACACAGTACCGACGAAGGATATTTATTGTCACATCACCTAGTACTGGGGTAGTGGTGAGTGAAAAACTTATAAGCAAATACCCACAACTGTGCATAAAAGCAATATTTACTAATAAAGAAAAATGATACAATAAATTTACAATATAAAAATTAAAATATAAGAAAGGTATGGAGCTATAGGTACAGTCAGAGTCGGAGAGGGTGTATGTAAGAGTCTGTGGTTGCTGTGAGTAAAGTGCAAGGTGCAGTGTATATGTGAGGTGGCAGTTGTCCGAGTATGGGCAGTACACAGTTCTACAGTTCTACAACATTTACATTTACATTTGCATTTACATTACGGTCAATTATTGGACGCTTTTATCCAAAGCGACTTACAAGGTGAGCACAGGGTTAATCACAACATCCCTGCAGCAATGAGGGTTAAGGGTCTTGCTCAAGAACCCACACTGGTAACTGTGTTAAACCTTCAGATTGATAGCCCAACGCCCTTACCACTGAGCTACCGCTCCCTCCCTCCCTACAACACAGTCTTAAAAATATATTCCTCATGGTATCATCGTGATTTTATATCCATAACTGTACATTACAGAACACTTTTTATTATTTCCATGACCTCGGTAACTGACGGCATCTCCATCAGTGCACGGTGCTTAAGTTTTTAAGTATAAAGATCTCGGGATTGTTGCATCACACACTGACACTGAAAGCCCAGCTCTGCACGCTCACCATGCAAAAGAGGAATCCATAATTCCTAAAATGCGTGCTCCACCCCCCCTCTCCTCCCACCTGGGTTCAGTCTATAATTATAGTGAGTCTGAATTAGCAGAACTGATTCCAATGCAAAGCGCTCCGGTGAGGAGGTTCGGAGGGCCCTTAACCTCGACTATATTAAAAAGCAGATCCAGAGATGAGCACCGGCATTAAAGGAGGCAATGAGAACGAGGATTAACCAAACCGAACTGCATAATTGCGTAAAAAAAAAAAAAAAAAGCTGCAGTACTTCGGGGTTCTGGGTTATCCCACTGCAAAAAGATGCTGAGATTCAGTACTAAGATCCCGTCATGGGGGCTGGACCTCTAACATCACAGGGGGCTGGACCTCTCCCCCCCCCCCCCCCCCCCCCCCCCCCCCCCCCCCCCCCCCCCCCCCCCCCCCCCCCCCCCCCCCCCCCCCCCCCCCCCCCCCCCCCCCCCCCCCCCCCCCTCTCCCATCACAGGAGGCTGGACCGCGGAGAGGGAACCCGGGTTTGCACCTCATCATTTGGTTTTTGGCCGCTGACATTTAGGAACGGCATTTAAACATGACGGGGTGACGTGCCTGACAACTGCCTGACAACCGCCCCAAAATTTTATCACCCGTTTGGCCTTTGAGCCATAATGTCACCCTGCCACTGCACCACTACGGTGCCGTGAGAGGACGTACGGGACGAGGCTTCAAATATTAATGATGACACTTTTTTTATATCATAAAGGATTACACAAACCTATGACCAGGTCAGCCAAGCCGGCTGGATTAGAAACATCCCATAATAACCCTTACCTGGAGTCGTCTTCGTGCCGTCAGCCTTGAAGGAGAGGTGCTTTAAAAATCAGATCTACAAAGGTTAAAAAGAGAGAGAGAGAGAGTTAGCATTCATTCACTTACACTTAATCCTCTACTAGGGGTGCCGGGGGGGGGGGGGGTTCTCCATGCCCATCCAGGGGAGAGCGCTGGGCAGATACACCCAGGACAGGGGGGCAATCTATCGCTGTACATTTACACACTCTATATGGGGCAATTTAAAGCATATACTTCATCTTGATCCATGTTTTTGGACAGTGAGAGGAAACTGGAGAACCCAGAGGAAACCCATGAGGACATGGGAAGAACATGCAAACTCCACCCAGATTAAAATTCAAACCTGGGTCCTCAGCGCTGAGAGGAGAACGTGCCAACCACTACACCATCATGCCACCAGTATTTAGAACATACATTTATTCATTATGTTTTGCTGAATCCCCTACTAGGGTTGCGGGGGGGGAGGGGGGGTTCCCCATGCCCATACAAGGGAGAACGTTTCAGTCGCTGGGCAGATACACCCAGGACAGTGCGCCAATCTATCACTGGACACACACTCACTCACACACACTCTATATGGGGCAATTTGGAGAATTCAGTTGACCTTGATCCATGTTTTTGGACTGTGGGAGGAAACAGGAGAACATGCCAACCACTAAGCCACCGTGCCACCCGCACAGAATCTTAATGAATCAAATAAATCCAACCATTATTAACCTTCTCTTTGATCTCCGAGCTTTGTGAATGAACTGATTCGCCTTTCCTTAGTAACTCCGCCGAATGCATTGGAACAGCGATTGCTTTCTAACGGCTTAAATCCCACACCAAACCCGAAGCTGTTATTTACACAGGAATGCAGATCTGCACTGTGTCTCTCAGTGTGATACCCTCTACCCCCTGGTGGTGGCGGCCCTCTTTCCCTCAAGCTCATGAATCATGGGTGAGGAGGCAGGCGGGGTGTTTGAGGCCAGAATTCCAGACGAGATTGTTATGGAGAGAAACGAGTCCGCAGCGAGTACGGATTTCAAACCGAGGACACGGCGCCGGCCCGGAGAGACCCAAACGAATGTCCACGCTCGGCCTCGGTTTCGGCCAATCCGTCAAGAGCTTCAGATGATTCAGAGCGAAGTGCACGACAATGAGAGGGCCAACGCCGCCGCGCTGCTCAGAATGGAGGAGTGATAGAGTCCCATGGTGCAGGCATTTGCATATCAAACCAACCAGAGAGATGCACTCGCAGCCCACAATGTCCAATCAGAACGCGGGTATGAGGGATGGAGATCCACGGCAAAGGTTATTTTGTTATTCCAACCACAGAATCCACCACCTTCACCGTGAACTACCACCACCATGCTGATAGTCTAAATACGGATGATGTAGAAATGAAAGAGAGAGAGAGAGAGAGAGGGAGAGAGAGAGAGAGCACTTAGTGGGCTTGGGTTCTTTAGAGGGCTTTGGTCTGAAGGATGGGTCCACGGTACGATGTCAGACTTAAAGACTACGAGACTTAATGGATTCTTAAGTTAATCTGAGAACATCTGACCTCACTCACCACCATCTGCTCTGACCTCCCCATTCTAAACTCACCATTTTGACCTCACCTTTCTGACCTCACCATTCTGACCTCACCATTCTGACCTCACATTCTGACCTCACCATTCTGATCTCACCATTCTGCACGTCTGAGATTTTCACATGTTCACATTTTCACACATTAACCCCCCCCCCCTTAAATCCCGCTCCCATCTCACGACGTCCCTGATAAAAGTGAAAGGGGTTTTGCTTTCAGGGGCAAGGTCCAGCTAAAAAATCCACAACTGCATCATCATCACCATCATCATCATCATCATCATCATCATCATCATCATCATAATAATAATTTAAAAATATAAATAAATAATAATAATAATAATAATAATAATAATAATAATAATAATAATAATAATAATAATTGGGTGGCACAGTGACTTAGTGGTTTAGCATGTTCTACTCTCAGCTCTGGGGATTCCCGGTTTAAATCCCAATCTGGGTGGAGTTCCCATGTTCTACCTGTGTCCGTGTGGGTTTCCTCCGGGTTTTCCGGTTTTGTCCCACAGTCCAAAAAACATGGATCAAGGTCAATTGAATTTTCCAAATTGCCCCGTATAGAGTGTGTGTGTGTGAGTGAGTGTGTGTCCGGTGATAGATTGGCGTCCTGTCCTGGGTGTATCTGCCCAGCGCCCGAAACATTCTCCCCTGGATGGACATAGGGAACCCCCCCCCACCACACACACACACCCACACACAACCCTAGTACAGGATAAAGCAGAAGATAATGGATGGATGGATGCATAATAATAATGATAATAATAATAATAATAATAATAATAATAATAATAATAATAATAATAATAATAATAATAGAGGTGCAAGGAAAAACTGAAAAACCCAGATTATTCAGACTGGGACTTAATCTGTGGTCCTTCAAATGAGCTGTCAATGTAAGCCACTGTGCACCTGACCCAGTTAAAGGTGTAAAACCTTCTGATTGAGCTGTTCATCATGCAGTTAGTGCTCAGTGATTGAACCGCGATTTAAACTTCTTCACGTGGCTTTCATTTGGATCGCTAAATGCACCATCACGCATAACGGAATGGAAACCCTTTATTAAATTAGGTTTTTAATGTTTTTCATTAGGATGGCAGAGATGTCGGGCTCGTTAGACGATTGTGGTGTCAGGCATAAAGAATTAAAGGAAAACTCTTAATGAGGAGATCCACAGGAATGGACAACTACCTAAAGGGAGCTTCACCCCAAGCGCCCTCCGTTTGCAGCTGACGCAAAGCAGGAGAACATCTGTGCATGTCCCGTGGCAGTGGAATGCATTTGAAGAACAACAGCCTCTAGCAAACATTCAACTCTGCTGCAGCTTTACACTGAAATCAGCGCGACCTTTGACTTTTACAGTTATATAAAGACAAAAGTCTGAAGCTCAGCATACAGAATGCATTTACTGCACAGACATAACACAGAGAAAGATATCAACAAGATCTATATATATATATATATATATATATATATATATATATATATATATATGTACCTACCTACATTCCTACCTATAGATCTATATATATATATATATATATATATATATATATATACCTATCTACATATCTACGTACCTACCTATATATCTACACAAACACACATAAATATCTACCTACCTACCTACCTACCTACCTACCTACCTATATACCTACCTATATATCCACATATATACCTATCTACACATCTACCTACCTAAATGTCTACATATATACCTACTTACCTATATAAATACATATATACCCATCTACACATCTACCTACCTAAATATCTACATATATACCCACATACCTATATAACTACATATATACCTATCTACACATCTACCTACCTAAATATCTACATATATACCTACATACCTATATAACTACATATATACCGATCTACACATCTACCTACCTAAATATCTACATATATACCCACATACCTATATAACTACATATATACCGATCTACACATCTACCTACCTAAATATCTACATATATACCTACATACCTATATAACTACATATATACCTATCTACACATCAATATATCTACATATCTACCTACCTACATATCAGTATATAGAGAGAAGAACCACAGGATTTATATATTTATAAAATGCTCCGCTCCTTAAATCTGATTGGCTGAGTCGTTTTTCCAGCCGTAACATCATTAACAATAACACACCCCTCTGAGCGCTTCACATTCGCATCAGTGTGTGATGTACAATACATTATTTTAAAATCATAAGATACAGATAAATATAAACAGAGATCAGCACTAAACCTGTTACACTGTTTATAAACTGTATTCTGTAATTTGTCTACTAGATTATTAGTCACGACTAATAACACCTCTTTTTGGGGTTGATTCACAATAATGCCATGCCCTTATCGCATTATTATATAACTATATCTATCTATATATATAAGAATAAATGCAGTGGTGGTTGTAGCTTCATCATGCCTTGCGATGGTTTCCGCTGTGAGATAAACCAGTTTGCAGAACTCTTTTGCCCATGGCTTCCTGTTAATTGCCTGCTTTGCACTCAGTTCACTTAGATCTCTAAATCAAAGTAAAGTAATTAAGAGCGGTCCACTGTTCGGTCTTTAATGCCAATGTTTGTTCGATGTTCGTATCGAGCATGCGGGAATGTTAATGACCTGGATGTGAAATGCAGCTTTTTGGCGTCTCCACACAGGATGTGCGAATGTTAAAGGGGCTAGAAAATGAAAAATCCAATAGAGCCGCCGCACGGCCATAAATCTTTAACCGGACGGCGACAGAGGAGAAAAATCAGGTGGGAAGGACTAATTCGGCGCCGGCTCGGCGTGGCTTTGTGAAGATTCCGTGGCTGCTGTGGCTGATAAAACACAATGTGTTGCATAATGTGATGGATGATCGCTTTATCAGCGAACAATGGAGCTTAACCCCGGACCACCCGCCTCGCCAACAACGTTGGGTTCTTCAGCGCTCCTGCGAAGTTCGCCGACTAAAGAACCGTGATGAAGTTCGGAGAATGTTACAATTTAAAAAAAAAAAAAAACGTGTATTCATTAAAGGAACCGCAATAACAAGACCATCAGTACATGTTTGCAGTCTTCATTTTATTGGCATTTCCTACATTCTCCTGTCCGTCCATCCGTACGCTCTGATTACAAACATTGTGTTCACCGACGGCGCTCCCAATCCGTCACGCACTGCATTCATTTCGAATACATGAAGACCGAGGACATTGGATGGCAATTGGTGGACCAGACGAGGCGTCGGGACGTCAGGACTCTGCGTCGGCCGAATGAACTCCGGATGAATGAGCATCATGATGACATTATGAGCTTTTGTTGCCATTGGTCGATACCCTTTATGGAGGCTCGTCGGTGCTTATGGGTATTATTTTAATATATAAATCACCAGCGTCTGTCGGAACCCATTCGAGCGCTCTGCGGCCGTATCGACTCTTTTTTTCCGCGGTTGAAATTAATTGTGTTATTTTTTTTGATTAATTAATCAAACTTGCGGTTGGGAAATTATTTACATTACACTGCGGCAGAATTCCAAATCCTCTAAAGCAGGCTTTAAGAATTATATATATATATATATATATATATATATATATATATATATATATATATATATATAATTATGTGGCGGCACGGTGGCTTAGTGGTTAGCACGTTAGCCTCTCAGCACTAGGGATTCCCGGTTCGAATCCCCATCTGGGTGGAGTTTCCATGTTCTCCCCGTGTCTGCGTGGGTTTCCTCCGGGTTCTCCGGTTTCCTCCCACAGACCAAAAACATGTAACAAGTTAATTGAATTCTCAAAATTGTCCCATATAGAGTGTGTCTGTGTGAGTGAGTGTGTGCCCAGCGATGGATTGGCGCCCTGTCCTGGGTCTATCTGCCCAGCGCCCGAGATGTTCTCCCCTGGATGGGCATGGGGAACCCCACCGCGATAGAGGATAAGCGGAAGATAATGAATGAATATATATATAATTATTTTTATTTTTTTTCTTTAAGTAAATGAACACTTATTAAACCTCATTTAAATATTAATTGAAATGCAAATAATTGCACATGCTGAGAAAAAAAAATGTAGCCATAGAAAAAAAATAGTGTTTTTTTTGTAGAGAACCTGTTTATAATCGTTATTGACAAGAAAACAATCAGCATGTTATTAACACCGTGGGGGGGGGGAATCGTTAATGATTAAAGAAACGATTAAACCCGGTCGGCATGGTGGTGTAGTAGTTAGCATGTTCTCCTCTTAGAGCTGGGGATCCAGGTTCGAATCCCGAGCTGGGTGCATGTTCTCCCCTGTGGACGAGTGGGTTTCCTCCGGGTTCTCCGCTTTCCTCCCACAGTCCAAAAAACAGAGATTCAAGGTAAATTAAATGCTTCAAATTGCCCCATACAAAGTGTGTGTGTGAGTGAGTGTGTGTCCAGCACTCCTGGGTGTATCTGCCCAGCACCCAAAACACCCCCCACCTAATATATATTAGTAATATATTCAAACTAATATACATAGTTTTATGTATTTATTCATTTATTAAAACATATTCAATGATTTGGATAATTATATATATATATATATATATATATATATATATATATATATATATATATATATATATATATATATATATATATATATATATATATATATATAATTTTTTTTAAATAACTTTTATGACTTTTATATAACTTTTTAGTTTTTTTAATTAATGAATATATATGATTAAATTTAGCACATAGGTTTTACTTCAGGCTTAAATGATTTAATGATTTAATCCCTTTCATAAATGTTTGTGTGTTGTGTGTGTGTGTGTGTGTGTGTGTGTGTGTGTGTGTGTGTGTGTGTGTGTGTGTGTGTGTGTGTGTGTGTGTGTGTGTGTGTGTGTGTGTGTGTGTGTGTGTGCGAGCTCATGTGTCTAAAGGACTGATGAAACAGGACACTGGTTTTGGATTTATGGTGCAGTTACAGTGTGTGCCAGTATGTGGCACTGTTCTTAAGAGTGTCTGAGTTAACAGGATCACTCTGCGGGGTTCTTTAGGCCCAAACTCAAGAGGTACAGCAGAGATTTAAAGACAGATCACAGATGAGACTGCGCACCATCGTACTACAATACAACAAACCTAATTCCTCACGTACTTTAACGATGTTCCTGCAAATTAACATCTAGTTAACATGTCGACCAGGCGGGGGTCTCGTTGCAGCTAAATAAACGGGGTCTAATTGCACCCATAATTCAACTAGAGCCGGTGTGCCGTTCCTCCATTATGCATCCCGACACTGACAAGTAAATGGGTTCCTTTCATCCATCCAATCAGAAGCCTCGATATCGGTGTTGATTTGGCAGCGGAACCCATAATCCTCTCCTGAGAGACGGTTAATTACACCAGTGGAGAGCCAAGTTAAAGCAGAAAGACGAGCCCTTCGTTAGGAGATGATAACAGATCGTTCAGCCGCCGCCCGTCGCTCCCGATGTTAAAAAAAAGAGAGTGCTTTGGATCAACAACAGTGGGCGCCGTTTCAAAAGGAGTGAAACCCAATGCGGACGGCAGCAGCGATGGCATGAACACGTTCTGGGCTGACGGTTCGGATCCCCTGGTGGCTGATGGGATGCGAAGGCAGGCAGATGTTCTGCTACGTGTTCTCAGAAAACCTTAAAAAAATGATAGAGCGGGGTGCGTGTTGGTACGAATAGTAGTTGGCATGTTCTCCTCTGAGTGCTAGGGATTCCCGGTTCGAATCCCAATCTGGGTGGAGTTTGCATGTTTTCCCCGTGTCCGCGTGGGTTTCCTCTGGGTTGTCCGGTTTCCTCCCTCCAAAAACATGGATCAAGGTCAATTGAATTCTCCAAATTGCCCCATATAGAGTCTGTGTGTGTGAGTGAGTGTGTGCTCTGCAATGGGTTGGCGCCCTGTCCTGGGTGTATCTGCCCAGCGCCCGAAACATTCTTCCCTGGATGGGCATGGGGAACCCCCCCACCGCGACCCTATACAGGATAAAGTGGAAGATGGATAATAATGACAGGGGACGGCATGGTGGCTTAGTGATTGGCACGTTCTCCTCTCAGTGCTGGGGATTCAGGTTCAAATCCCAATCTGGATGGTTTGCATGTTTTCTCCATGTCTGCGTGGGTTTCCTCAAACAGTCCAAAATCATGGATTAAAGGTAAAATGATTTCTCTGAATTGCCTCATATAGTGTGTGTGTGTGTGTGTGTGTGTGTGTGTGTGTTTGTGCAGTGATAGATTGGCGTCCTGTCCTGGGTGTATCTGCCCAGCGTCCAAAACGGTCTCCCCTGGATGGGAACAGGGTACCCCCCCTCCCCTTGCGACCCTAATAGATGATAAAGCAGAAGATAATGGATGGATGGATGAATTTGTAAACACCTTTAACGTGTTATCATCTCCGATTGGTTCATCCTCTTAATCCGTTCACATCCCCTTAAAACCTTCTCCCAATAGTATTTGGAAGTAACTAATAATTGATCATTTCCAGCAGGATTTTATCCGCTACAAAAAAAAAAAAAAAAAAAAAAACTTAAGAAGTGGATCGTTTACTCTGTAAAGTAATGTTGAGACATCTTTCAGTCTTTTGTTAATTTGAATAATTAGGTAAGAGTTAATTATCGCTGCTTTAAAATGCCAGATGGCTTCAGTTCTGCGGGTTTCTGACGGCGCCGATGTTAGAGTGTCAGCTCGCAGCTGCTGATGCTGGAAAAGTCATCACAGCTTCGGGTTCTCTAAAGGTTTTATTTGTGGCAGAACGTGCAGATTTCAGACTCAGACTAATCTGTAGATCTTCACCTTGAACCCATTGGACCAGTGTCTCCAATTAAAATGGATTTAAGGTTTTGTCATCTTAAGCAATGCCTTCCTGCTCCTCAAAACATCTCAACACATTCAAATAAGTAAAGAAGCGGAACCCACAGGTGTGGAACGCTTCCACGGGGACAAAACCAAAGTTTGTGATTTCATTGTCTTATGGTCCTAGAACCGTTCTGCGTTGCTAAAATACAAATGCAATAGTTTTTTTTTTTTTAAAGTTCATTCATTCCGCTTAATCCTCTACTAGGGTCGGGGGGTGTGGATTGGTTCTCCATGCCCATCTGAGCAGATCCATCCGTTGTACGTATAATCATTGTTATAAGTGAGTTCTTCTAAATTTGTAGCCACAGTCGAACAAACGGTGAGTCTTCTTCTTTAGTATCTAAAGCAGTACGGTTCTAAGCGTGGTTCTAAGCGTGGTTCTAAGCGTGGTTCTAAGTGCGGCCGTCTGATAGACTCGTTAACAGCTGGAGTCCTGGCTCTCTGGATAAGTGGAAGTGAGGATCAGTTGTTGGCGTCAGGGCGGTGGTTTCGCACCCTGATGGACGAGCACTCTGAGGATCAATAGTCAGCTGAATCTTCACTCTCTCAGATCAATGTCTGCAGCCTCACAATCACACACTGATTCACAGCTGTAAGTGAAGCTCCGGAGCATCCATCTTAGAACAAAGAACACGCCGCTTCCGTCTACAGCTTTGCCGTTTAGGTATTTTATAGCGATCATGTGTATTTTTTTTTTTTTTAGGGTTGGTGGGCTGAAGGAGACAGACAGCCGAACAAAAAATACAGAAGTAAAAAGAGGTGAGGAATTAAAAATGTCCAACTTTTGGATCTACAGGTCCGTTTTTCATTCATCCATCCATTATCTTCTGCCTTATCCTCTACTAGGGTGGGGGGGGTTCCCCATGCCTATCCAGTGGAGAACATTTCGGGTGCTGGGCAGATACACCCAGAACAGGACGCCAATCCATCACTGAGCACACATACACACATACACTATATGGGGAAATTTAGAGCATTCGATTTACTTTGAATCCATGTTTTTGACTGTATCAGGAAACCGGAGATACCCAGATTTTTAACCTGGATACCTAGAGCTGAGAGGAGAACATGCCAACCACTAAGCCATTGTGCTGCCCTGATGTAGAACTTCCACCGTGTTCCATCCTGCTTTATCCACTACTAGGGTCGCAGGGAGGTGGGGGGGGTTCCACATGCCCATCCAGGGGAGAACGTTTCGGGCGCTGGGCAGATACACCCAGGACAGGGGGGCAATCTATCACTGGACACCCACTCACTCACACAGACACACTCTATATGGGGCAATTTGGAGAGTTCAATTGACCTTGAATCCATGTTTTTTGGACTATGGGAGGAAACCCAGAGAAAACTCACGTGGACACGGTGAGAACATGCAAACTCCACCCAGATTGGGATTCAAACCTGGATCCCCAGGGCTGAGAGGAAAACATCATTATCATTATTATACTGTTATAAGCTCCCCACTTTAGAGAACCCAATTAAGGAACCGTACAAGAACCTTACTGTGTAGTCCCCCCCCTCTCTCTTTCTTGGTCATGTGACTTGTGGACAGTCGGCGTGTAGCTCCTAAATGACCAGCCCTCACCACGATGACGTGGTGTTTTTAGGCCGTTACAGCAGTGAGAAGGGTCATGACATCATGAGATCTATCCTGCGAGCCGATTGGTCGCTTCACTGGTCCAACGGGGAGCGACAAATAAAGAGGCGAAGCCGCGGCCCCGTTTCCCCCCCGGCTGTCTGAGGCGGTGATTTGTTCACTCCTGAGTGTGATAAAGACTTGCCCTCTTTTTTTCACCCTAACGCTATAGAAAATCACATCATAAATAACCGGAGAACCCCCCCGCTCAACCCCCCCGTCCCAGCCCCCCCGCAGTTACAGATGCCTCTTTGTTGTTCGGTGCGGCGGCATGCCTGCATAAACGCAAGTATATAAAGTAAATAAAATCGTTATGGACTCCATTACATTAGGAAATCGTAGCCATGCGAGTACAGGGCGTCGCAAACAGGAACGCGATGATGGCGATTTGGCGCTAATTGTTTGGCCGCGCAGCATCGTTTCGTCTCCGTGGCCCGTGATTCGTCAGCTCTTATCTATGGTGATCTGATAAGAGGGATGGAGGGATCTATAAATGGAGTGGGGCTCATCGGAACGTGTGCTGAACCCGTCTGGCAGGTGGTAATGATGATTTAGGCCGCACTCGACACATCAAGCTGACCGCTGCGCCCACAGCGGAGCGTGACGGGGTGAAAAGCCACGTTTGGGAACGAAAGCGAATTACAGGGACGGCAATCAATAGAGTTAGTGACTGAAACCCAGCCACCTTCTGACATCCATCCATCCATCCATTATCTTCTGCTTAACCCTGTACTAGGGTCGCGGGGGGGGGGGGGGGTTTCCCCAAGCCAATCCAGGAGACAACAATTAGGGTGCCCGGCAGACACACCCAGGACAGGGACGCCGATCTATCACAGGACACACACTCATTTACACAGACACACACTCTATATGGGGCATTTTAGAGCATTTAATTCAACTTGATCTATGTTTTTGGACAGTGAGAGGAGGAAACCTAAGTGGACACGGGAAGGACATGCAAATATGTCATGGGATTCGAACCTTGAGACCCAGCGCTGAGAGGAGAACATGCCAAACACTAAGCCACCATGCCACCATTAAGTAATATTCATCATTCATACTTTCACTTAACCCTCTACTTGCGGGAAGGGGGGTAGCGTTCTGGGCAGATACACCGAGGACAGGACGCCAATCTATCACTGGACACACACACTCACTCACACAGACACACTCTATATGAGGAAATTAAGAGCAATTAATGAATTGGGAGGAAGGAAGGAAGGAAGGGAAAACCCACGCAGACACAGGGAGGACATGCACCCAGATTGGGATTCGAACCAGGAATGCCCAGCACTCATAGGAGAACATGCCAAACACAAAGCCACCATGCTGCCCGACCTTCTGCACATAAATATCGTGACAGAACTCATCGGTCGAACCTCAGCGCCGACCACGAGTGTTTTCCTTATAATGACATTTAAGATCAGAAAACATATGTATTTAAGGTGAAAGGTCAGAGGACGTCCGAAAGCTTTCACAAAGAGTAGCCGAGTCCCCCGGGGAGTCCCGGTTTGAATACCAATCTGAGGGGAGTTTGCACGTTCTCCCTGTGTGAAACATGGGTTTTCTCCGGGTTCTCCGGTTTCCTCACACAGTCCAAAAACATGGATTCAAGGTAAAGTGAATGCTCCAAATCGCCCCATATAGAGTGTTTGACTGAGAGTGTGCCTTGTGATGAATTGGCGTCCTGTCCTGGGTGTATCTGCCCAGTGCCCGAAACGTTCTCCCCTGGATGGGCATGGACATGGGCATGGGGGACGTCCGACGGACTTTAATCTGAAAAGCTTTCAAAAAGAGGAGCTGAGCGACGCTACAGAGTGACGCCTTAAAAGCCTCGCTAATTCCCTCTCCTCCACCTCCACCTCCTCCACCTCACGGGTCAATTAACACTCACGTCCAATTTACACCGCCAGTTTCTATGTCAACAGCACTAAACATCATCACAATTTCACTGTTGCTTTGTTTTCCGTGCTGTGACTGACGGAGCTCGATGTTATGTTATATTTAAAGGTCTTATTTTTGCAGAGAGAGAGAATGAGAGATAGAGAGAGAGAGACTTGCATAGCGCTGTTAGCGTATGTTAAATGTGATTTTGCTTTATTTGCAGATTGGAAGGCTGGCGCTGTGTTTTGCGAGCAGACGCTTACGGCTTGCTTTTTGCCCATTGTCTTCAGAAATAATGGTTTCTGGGCAATTTATGTGCAACGCCAGAGACAATTTTCATTTCTTTCATTGTGAGCGTTTCCCTCGCTATTGTGCATCCTTCTGTTGTATAAGAATCATTTTATATTCCGGGACAGAACGGTGCGCGAGGCGACGACGGGGAAAAAAAAGAAATAAAAAAATTAATAAATAAAAAGAAGAAGAAGAAGTGTAACGAAATGCAAACAGACTCTCAGAGCAGAGGAGGATACTTCATTACACAAAACAAGATCCACAGAGAAGAGGCGAAATACACCAAGAGACTGTCTGAGCTCGAGGTGTCATATTACACACACACACACACACATACATATAGATATACAGGTATATATATATATATATATATATATATATATATATATATATATATATATATATATATATATATATATATATATATATACAACACATACACACACACACACACACACACACACACACACATATATATATATATATATATATATATATATATATATATATATATATATATATATATATATATATATATATATATATATATATATATATATATATACAACACATACACACACTAACACACACACACACACACACACATATATATATATATATATATATATATATATATATATATATATATATATATATATATATATATATATATATATATATATATATATATATATACACACACATACACACACACAAACACAAACACATATATACACATACACACACACATATATATATATACACACACAAACACACATACACATACACACACATATATACATACACACATATAAAGTGAACCTGTAGTGACCCGGGGCACCCTGCTTCCTGATGGTGGCGCTCTGCCAAATGCTTTGAGGAACAAAAAATAAAGGTTGTTTTAAAGAGAACATGAAGCTTTAAAAGACCAGCGTCTAATACAACTCTCAGAGCGGAGCCCACATATCCGGGATTAATTACTCCCCGTCACTTGATGAGCTGATTTATGTTCCAGTTTGATAGATTATGGCCTCGTTCTGATCGTTTCATTCTGCGAGATAGAACTTAGCAAGCGCCTGAGGTGGAGAGAACATCGGAGACGGACACCTCATTCGCTCAGCTCCCGAGGCCAAAAAAAAACACAAACAAACTTTTTAATAAAGCCCGCCCACGCCCACCTGATTCAGTTACACCACGACAGAAAGATCTCCCTGAGAAGAACAAAGGCAATTTAACGTTTTATTAAAAAACAATCAAAACAACCAGGCACTGTGGGTGGCACGCTGGCTTAGTGGTTGGCATGTTTTCCCCTGAGCAGCCCCAGTTCAAATCCCAATCTGCGTGGAGTTTGCATGTCCTCCCCGTGTCTGTGTGGGTTTCCTCCGGGTTCTCTAGTTTCCTTACACAGCCCAAAAACATGGAAAATTCTGTCCCGGGTGTATCTGCTCAGCCCCTGAAACATTCTCCCCTGGATGGGCATGGGGAACCAACCCTAGTAGAGGATAAAGCAAATGATAATGAATGGATGGATGGAAAAACAATGACCCACTGAGGGCGGCATGGTGGCTTAGTGGTTGGCATGTTGGGGAGTTGGGGATTGAAGGTAATCTGTGAATGCTCTAAATTGCCCCATATAGAGTGTGCTTGTCTAAGAGAGTCTGTCTTGTGATGGATTGGCGTCCTGTCCTGGGTGTATCTGCCCAGCCCTTGAAACGTTCACCACTGGATGTGCATGGGGACCCCCAGTATGGAGCGTTGCGTGTTCATTGGTTTGAACTCCTGTCCCACGTCCTTGTGACCGCCCCCTGTTGGTTCTCCTCATTTTATTCTTCTTTTATTTATAAGCCTTTCTATAAAAACCTGTCTTGCTTCATCAGAGGATCAGAGGTCCTTAATCTCCATTCCAGTCCACACCAGCGGTGTGAGGATGAGGAGGTTAAGCTCCGAGCCCTGTGCAGTCCAGTCAGGTTCTTCAATGCCGACCCCACACTCCACTCTGTGCTCTAGAACATAGTCACACTGATTCCCACGGCGTTGCTACACATACTTATATCTTTGAAGATGTTCTCCACCCGTAAAGATGACACTGAATCAGCCACGTTGAGTCGACTCTGTGTCTTTTAAACTTCTCGTGTGGCTCAGTGAAGGATTTTTCTGAAGGACAGTGCGTATCATCGCTAGCGTCACACTGTTGTCAAGACTCTTTGATGACCTGTAGCCGAACCCAGATGTTTTTTTTGGCGCGGTCGATGCTGGCAGCATCTCTGACCTTGTGTGTGCAGTGGGCACTTTGCCTGGATGGAGTCAGGAGTTGAAAATTGGGAGTCGGTAGTCATGTTCTGGGCAGGTGGACGATGCTTATAAATGTCACGGCCCTCCTGTACGATGAGCAACACCATTTCCAAACGATAAACCTCCATCCATCTATTGTCTTCCGCTTTATCCTGTACTAGGGTCATGGGGGGGTTCCCTATGCCCATCCAGGAGAGAATGTCTCGGGCGCTGGGCAGATACACCCAGGACAGGAGGGCAATCTCTCACTAGGTACACATTCACACCCAAGCACACTCTATATGGGGCAATTTGCAGAATTCAATTGACCTTGACCCATGTTTTTGGACTGTGGGAGGAACCCGGAGAACCCGGAGGAAACCCACACGGACACGGGGAAACAAGGAGACTCCACGCAGATTGGGATTCGAACCGGGAATCCCCAGCACTGAGAGGAGAACATGCCAACCACTAAGCCACCATGCCTCCCAAACTATAAACCTGTTTAATATAATAAAGAACACCAGAAATAAACGTATGTTTCTTTGAGGGTTCTCATGATGCGAGAAAACTTGGGTGAGCAACCAGCTACCAGATAAGGTTCACCACATTTTATTTAACTCTATATGTTTAAATGACTCATGAGTTTATATAAACACTCCAAACGACTCCCTCCATAACCATAGTTCCATATATGATCAGGTGACCCTCATTCCTATCCCGGCTTCATTACTGTAATGCATTGTTCGCCGCTCACCCAGCTTGCACAATCAGCCCTCTACAACTGGATCAGAACTCCGCAGCCCGACTCATGTTCAACCACCCGAGTGAATCATGTGACCCCACCTCTCCTCTCTCATTGGCTTCCTGTAGCTTCTCTCATTAGCTCCCTGTAGAGTCAGAGTACAAGTCCCTGACTCTGATCTACAGGACGATCTCTGGATCTGGCCTATCTGACCTTCACTCTAGATTTTAAAATACACTCCGACTCGTTTACTACGTTCTAGTGATGAATATCTTCTAGTGGAGCAACCTCACCGTGGTGCTGACTCTCACTCCGTCTCGTTCTCCACTGATCAATGGTGGAACCGGTTTCACAACATCCCAACTGTAAGGAGCTGAGTCACTGAACATCTTTACGAAACAACTCGAAACACATCTCTACCACAAACTCCTGATCTACATCAAAAGGGGCGGGTCAGATAATGATCAGGTTTGATAATGCTACAGTGTAGCTGGTTTTTCCGTACCTACTGCCTGCGTTGTTCTCATTTGGAAGACGCTTTAGATAAAAGTGTCTGCTTAGTAACTAAATATATATTTACATCTAAATATAAAGCATCAAATGTCTGATTAATTAGTCACCAGCTCGTTTACGACTCAATCCCCTCTATATAAGACAGACGTGTGATTCTAGATTAAGTTGATTGAGCATTTCTTCCCAGATCAGTTTTATTATGGTTAACACCTGTCAACACAGCCGGCCTGCCCAAGAGGGACGGGTCTCCTGATGACCTTCAGGACTCCCGTTAATGAGTTTTAATGTTAACGTTGGGAAGCTCATCATCAAACGTTTAGTAATTATACCTCTTTGTGTGAGGTTGGTTTGAGACGGTGCATTATTGTCCATCCCTCCATTATCATCTGCTTGTCTGGGGTTCAGGTCGTGGGTGCAGCAACCCAAGAAGGGAGACCCAGACCTCCCTCGCCCCAGCCACCCCAAATGGCTCAACTAGAGATCCCTGAGGTGTTCCCAGACCAGCTGCGAGATATAACCTCTCCAGCGTGTCCTGGGTCTTCCCCGGGGTCTGGACTTGCCCTCCCAACTGGACTTGCCTGAAACACCTCCGAGGGAGGCACCCAGGAAGCATCCTGACCAAACGCCCAAACCACCTCAACTGGCGCCTTTGGACATGGAGGAGTAGCGGTTGTACTCTGAATCTCTCCTGGATGACCGGGCTTCTGGGAGAGCCCAGACACCCTGCGGAGAGAATCCATTTCGGCCGGTTGTACAGGCCATCTTGTTCTTTCGGTTGTTACCCAAAGCTCATGACTGTAGGTGAGGTTGGAACGTAACTCGACTGGTAAATCAAGAGACTTGCCTTATGACTTGGCTCCTTTTTTACCACAACAAATGACCCCCTCCGCCTGTCAATCTCACGCTCCATCTTACCATCACTCGTAAACAAGACCCCGAGATACTTCAACTCCCCCCATTGAGGCAACATCTCCAAAAAGCACCCATCCATCCATTATCTTCTGCTTTATCCTCTATTAGGGGTCGTTGGGGAAGTTCCCCATGCCCATCCAAGGGATAACATTTCGGGCGCTGGGCAGATACACCCAGGACAGGAAACACATTCTGTATGGGTCAATTTGGAGAACTCAATTGACCTTGATCCATGTTTATTGGGCTGTGGGAGGAAACCGGAGAACCCGGGGGAAACCTACGTGGACGCAGGGAGAACATGGAAACTCCACCCAGATGGGGATTCGAACCGGGAATCCCTAGCGCTGAGAGGAGAACATGCTAACCACTAAGCCACCGTGCTGTCCCCCAAAAAGCACCGTATTCCTCATTAACCCAAACTTTATTAACTTTTATGTTCATGTAGTAAATTTTCTGACTTACTGTTGTACCATTTGGTTATTGCTTTCTCTGTGTTTGTATTTGTTTATTGTAGTATTTTGCCGTATTGCTCTGGATAGGTATTGGTTTGGGAGATGTATGAAGGCTGATTGAAACCTTCAGCGGTGACATATCTGAGGAGAGCGAAGACCAGGGTCTGCACACCAATCAACCCCAATTTCTCGACGACTTCACATGGCGCCGCCTCGTCAATGCTTTTCAAAGGCAGGATAACGGAGCTGGAACCGTGAGTTGCAAAGGGCAATGTTTCATATCCCTTTTGAACATCAAGTGCTGAGCATTCAGCCTCGTCCGCCACCCTCTGCTCTCAGGTTATTGATTTTCCTTCGTTGTCGTTGCCTGTCTCATTCCCTTTGTCATGGCACATCCTTGTTCCTGATTCTAAAAAGGTTCCCTTTGCTTCGTTTTTTTTCGTAAGTGGTTGGGTGTGAGGGTTTGTGAGGGCGTTCTTTTCTTTCCGGTCTTGGGTGGCAGATATTCAGACATTCAATCGTGGCTTAATCAATATGCAGGTTGTAGTTCTATCATTAGGGTGTAGATCATCTCTCAGTCCATCTCCATCGCTCTGTACTCTAATGATCAGGGCCGGCACAAAACCAACACTGCAATAATTATTTGGGGGTGGATGATTCTCAGCAATTTAGTGACCCTGATATGGTGGTGGTGCTCCATTAGAAGTGGCTCAGACCCCACTAAACGCACCCACCTCATTGCTTCACCTTCTAATTAGAGACAGCATTTCTGGCTACGGCACGTATAAAGAGTGATTTTTAAGAATCTTTAGTTGTAGAGCTATTTTAGCGCTGAGACTCCTCACTGCCAAACTGACAAAACACTACAATAAACAGTTATATGTGCCAGACAATATGTGGTTTTTTCTGCAATTACTATTTCATTCATTATTTCTTTTTTTCATATTTGTAAAACTTTATACTCTATTTAATCTGTTTTTCATATCGTCTCCTCTCTGTATTAGAGGCCATGTACAAAATGTATTACAGTACTTTTTAATCAATTTAATTTTATTATCATTTATTATAATTTATTGTTAATTTATAATTCATTAATTTTGTCACAGGTGCCTAGGGCACCTGTTCTATGTTTGTTAATTTACGTTCATTGACGGTATTTAGTTTAATTATCATCTCTTTCTGTTGATTGGTTGTTTTGTGCACGTGGTCGGATATCATTTGTATTTATTTCCTTCGTTCCCTGTCCTCCGTACACTTCGTAAATTAAGCTTATGTTCACTCGTCCGGTACCTTTGTTTTGTGGTTTTACTACACCTTTAAATAAATTCCTATGCGCAGCCGCTTTAATCTCTGGGTAGGCGAGTGTAACATCACTAAGTGCCAGTCACTTTGGGGAGTCCAGAGCCCAGGTAAGCTTATTTAAAAATTTTTCTTTGCGGGGGCCGTATAGCGTATAGCCGCTATATGCAGCCCGCCGTCCCGGAGCCGTAAGGATGGCTCCGACACTGTGCTTTCGGAGTGCTATGACTCCGATGATGAGTTTATATGGAGGTACGGGTATGAAGCGCTCCGTGCTGAGGATGGCCTCGATCTGGTAGAGGTCTCCGATGATGAGGCGGGCGAGTCATACCTGTATGGGCATATTCTGCCCATACAAACCCTCCTTAGCTCTGAGGAGTTCTGGACGGATAGCCCAGTCCAGTTTGTAAAACCCCCCGTCGTGAGATCCAGACGCGGTGCACGCCGCCGGCGCGGAGCCAAAACGCACCGGATCGTGTCTGGGTCGCGCTGCGAGGGGGCAGTACCGGAGTTACCGCTTGTGTCCGTTAATGTAGAGAAGTGTTCCGGCAATGGGGTGAATCCTGGACAGTCCGAGACAGAGATTGCCCTGTTCTTTGGTGTAGTGGTGGGGGTGTACCTCTACTGTGTGCAGGATGGCGATCCCGAGGTGGAGGTCCACCCAGCGTGCGTGCCCGCCGAGGTCCACCCGGCGTGCGTGCCCGCCGAGGTCCACCCGGCGTGCTTGTCCGCCGAGGTCCACCCAGCGTGCGTGCTTGCCGAGGTCCACCCACACATGTGGGTGTCCTTCGGGTTCTCCAGTTTCCTCCCACAGTCCAAAAACATGGATTCAAGGTCAATGGAATGCTCTAAATTGCCAAATATAGAGTGTGCTTGTCTTAGAGAGTGTGTACAGTGATAGATTGGTGTGTATCTGCCTAGCTCCTGAAATGTTATCCCCTGGATGGGCACGGGGAACCCACCCAACCCTGCCCCCCTGCGAAAGATGAAGATAATCGCTGGATGGATAATTAGAACACTTTTTGTTGTCTGTCCCCTTGTCCCGGGACATTGTGGACAGATACGTTTTGTAGATCTAAATCTATTAATTTTTTCCAAACATCTTTATTTTTTTTCTTATATGATCCACACACACTCAAACACACACACACACACACACACACTCATACACACACACTCACACACACACACACACACACACACACAGTGTCCAGACAGTATGGACGTGGAGGTAAAAATATCCAGGATTGTTGCAAACCTTCATCCTCGTGCTCAACTCACTATGATGGTCTGGAGAGAACATAAAAACCGCAAACACACAAACACACACACACACACACACACACAAACTCAAAACATTGCATTCTCAGCATGATAATTAAAAGCAAAACCACAGAGTGTCAAGCCCGGTGCCACCAACCTGTTCAAAAACACTAAATTTGGTCTTTTTTATTTATTTTTTTGTCATCCAGCAGACGTTTATATCCAAAGCGACTTACAAATATCCCAACTTGGTTGGGGTCAGAACGCATGGTTGGTACAGCTCCCGCTGGAGCGGGTTAAGGGTTTTGCTCAAGGACCCACATTGATAACTTCAGTGGAGCTGGGATTTAAACCCCCAACCTTCAGATTGATAAACTTCAGACCTTCAGACCTTCAGCCCATTACCCGAAACACTGAGCCACCACATCCAACAATATAAATATTATAACATTATAAACACAATATAAAAACGAATAAACAAATCCCTCTGAAACAATATCCGCCAATACAAAACATCCTGCTCATATTAATTAACTGACAGTGTGTTTATAATAATAATGAATAATTATGGATCACGATTGACAACAAAAAAAGAAGGAATAAAATTAAAGTATGTGGTCAGGATTGCATCACGTTATTAAATTTACTTAATTAACGAAGGGCTCAACAAATCCAGCTTACAGTAAATTTTTGTAAATAAAGGTCAAATTACAACTGACTCCTGAAAACAGCACAAAGAAAAGTCAATTAATCAATGTTTAAGTAAATGAATGCAAGTAAACCGCTTTGTCAGAAATAATAAGCTCATTATAAAATGTATTGCTTATTATGCAAATGACGTTTCGGAAGCAGGCCAGCATTTTTTATACGGCATTTGCAAAAATACAATAGATGTAAAGTAGCTGTCCAGAGTTCCAGATTAGAACTAAAGGCAAACTATATAGCTCTCCATGGTCCTAAGGTTGCTTATGTAGCGCTCCATGGTCCTTAAGTTGCTTATGTAGCTGTCCATGGTCCTAAAGTTGCTTATGTAGCGCGCCATGGTCCTAAAGATGCTTATGTAGCTGTTCAT